>CAUYUJ010016526.1:25071-77571 GCA_963575745.1 Prorocentrum cordatum | reverse complement strand
TGGAGTTTTTCTTGGGGGCCCCCTTCGGGCCCTCGGGGGCTGTCTTGGGGGCCTCTTGGGCACGGTTCGCCGGAACCGCCTGTCGTGTACGGCATGTTCTTGCGTCCGTCTCGCGCGGCCTGCGGCGAACATAGGCATGCTCTCTGTTGCCCGCCAGGTGACCATCATCTCCAACATCCAGGGCAGCGCCGCCTCCCTCCTGTCCTCCCTGAGCTCGCTGCTCGGCTGCGGGGGGACTAAGCGGCAGGACCTTGGGGGCTGTCCCATGGTGACCCTGCTCCTTCGCTCGGCGACCGGCCAAAATGGGCTGGGCATCCTTCTCGATCGGAAGCACATTTTGTCATTCTGGTTCTCTAGGGGCCCGCGGGCCAGGGGACCGTCAAACAACTAGCCAGGATGAAAAGCCGGCCGGGAGACGGCCACCGCGGCCCTGCGGCGCTGCCTGATCCTTCGCAGTTCTCGTCCTGCCTGCCACATCGTCCTCCTCTTCCCCCTCCCTTTCTCTCGTCCGCCCCTCCCCGTTCACTGTCTTGTCTCAAACCTCGCGTCGCTGAGCACGTCCCCGAGGGCGCACCGCAGCTGGGCCGATAACGGGTACGCAAGCGCGCGTGCGGTGGCACCCTGGAGGTGTCGCGCGGCGCGTTGATGGCGGCGCACGCGGCGGGCGGCCTTGCAGCAGCACGCTCCCGCGAAGGGCTGCGGCTACTGCCGAGGGGCTGTTGCGGGCAGCCTTCGCTGTGCCGCGATGCCCCCTGTCGTGGAGCTGGGAGGCGGCGGCGGTGCGACCGAGCAATCCATGGTGGGTCTGGCGGAGTCGAGCGTGGTATTTCCTGCTGGCGTTGCGTTGGACGGGTGGCACGACGCGATGTCGGTGGGGGACTCGGCGGCGGCCTTCGGGGAATCGGACGACGTCGACCTGCTCGACGACAGCTGGGCCGACGGCCTGTGGCGGTTTTCGGTGGTGGCCAGGACCGAGACGTAGGCCTTCAAGGCGCTGCCTGGTGCGGCGCCCGCGGGTACGGTAACGGCGGCCGTTTTGCCTTCAGCACCTCCGCTGGCCTTTTGCTGCTGCTGGTTCAGCAGCGTCGCAGGCACATTTGCGCGGAACCCGAAGAGTACCAGCAGCTCGGCGCTCGTTGACGCGCGTGCGTTATATCCTGCTTACTCCACCGCCAAGAGCCGACCTCCATGACTCCGAGGAGCTCTTGGACGTGCGTGGGCGGGCGAGGAAGATCAGTGGTTCTCGGGACGGCAGGCCAGGCTGTTCCCCGTGACGGCTGGCAGCTCCACGCTATTAGCGATCTCGCTGGCGGTCGGTTTCGTCGTCTTCGGCGTACTGTGTCGTGTACAACGGCCTCAGGTCCAGCCCTGGCCCCCCGCTGACGACTGGAGTGCCCCCGCGGGAAAAAAACGATAATCATCTCTGTCCTTCCAGATCGGCTGGTGGACCTGTCCTGGAGCGCGTGCCAGAGATGATGTCAAAGGACTTCCAGGTTTGGCGGCACGAGGGCCCCAGGAGGCTCACAAAGCGGGGTAACAAGCACAGACCTTGTTCGTTATGGACAACCTTTTTCGTCAACTGTTCGTTTCATGTGTTGAGGTCAAGTAGGCCACTGGGCCCTTTCAGCCGACGACTGGACGTAGGCCGAGGGCGGATGGATTGCGCTATGTTTTGCGCTTTTTTTCTCCGTTGTTCCTCCAGCAAACATGCAACCCCAGCTGTCGACGTATGATTTTGGTCTGCTTTCCTTCAAACGTGCAATTCCAGCTGTCGGCGTTCACGCGCCGATCGATAACAACCTCACCAACAGGCATCCAGCTTACAGCTTCCGGCTCCCAGCGAGCACCACCGAGCGTCGACTTCCAACCTTCCACATCCAGTTTTTCGATTTTCGCCCATCGACCCCTACAGCCACCTGTCCGACCTCCAGCTTCAAACTGCTGACCCCCAGCGTGCACAACCAGCTGTCCGACCTCCAGCTTCCAGTTTTTTTACCTTCAGCGCACACCTCCAGCTTACGACCGCGCCTCACAATCGGCAACCTCACCCGACTAACTTCCATCTTCCAGCATCCAACCTCCGACGCTCACCACGACCTGTCACCTCCAACGTTTCACCTTCAGCTTTCGACATCCACCTCTCGACTTCGCACTCACACCCGACGCTCACTTCCCCACCTCCTCGACCACTAAGGGCTCCGGCCCCGCCGCGCTGCCCTCCGAAGGCTGGCCCCGCCAGACCGACGTCGCGCGCTCGCGTCGCCTCGCTTCTCCGTCGTTTTTCCTTTTCTCGTCCTCCTCCCCCCCCTCGTCCTCCTTTCCAGCCATCGGAATGGCGAAAGCCAACTTCTGGGATCTGCTGGCGACGGTGATCTGGCCGCTGTGCAGGGGGGGGAGGTAAGAGCGGTGGGAATGTCTGTATGGCGACCTAATCTCCGACGGCGTCTGGGGGGCCCCCTCTTGGTCAGCGGAGTGGCGTGGGCCCACTTCTGGGATCCGTCGGCGACGGTGACCTGGCCGCTGCGAGGGGGGGGTCCACGGCATGGTCGAAGCTTCGGCGACCTCCGCATCTACGGCGCACCATGTTGATGGGATTGGACTTCTATGCATGGCGTTTCGTGCTCCGACAGCGGTCCAGATGAGAGGCAGGGGGGGCGGCGTTCGCGCGGCGGCGAGTGCGCGGGCGGCGTCCCAGCAAGGTGGTCTCTTCAGATTGGCTGTGTCTACGACGTCCTCCGGTCACGCGGTATGCCAGATAGCCGGTGGAACGATGCGGGGGGGTGATGCATACCTGCGTGAGAGGCAGCAGCAGGAGAGTGAAGGTAGAGGCAGAGTGAATAGAAGCAGCCATGACAGGTCGCGTGCGCGTAGCAGAAAGAATTATAAATCAGCAGATTTGGACCAGCTTTTGAAGCTAAGTCTCCTGGTGCGTTTCAAGTTTTTCGAGGGTCGCCGCTAGGTCGAGCGATGGCAACTCCAGGTCTCATACAGGGGGGTCGCTCCTGATCTTCACTGCGCGCGCGCACAGCAGGTCGCACGTGTTGTAAGGTGCAATGCGTAGCAGAGTCGAGTGTAACTCAGACGGTCGGCCCGATACAGCCCTGGCCTCGCCTTGCCTCCTTTTCCCCCGTGGGGGCCGGGTGGCGGCGGCCCCGCTGCTCCCTGGCCGGCGCGAGGAGCCCTGCAGATACCCTCGCAGGTGCTCAGCCAGAACTCTCGCGGGCTCGCGCGCCTCGACGGCTGCGAGAGGCGCCCGGAGTTCCAGCGGCTGCAGCGCTTCATGCTCCGGAGGGCCCCTATCCTGCTTCGGCTGCGTAGGGGCTGCGCCGACGCGCTGCGCGCCGCCCTCAACCCGTGCCCCGAGGAGTCCAAGGTCGCGCTCAACCTGGGCGACCGCAGGGGCGGCGGGGGCAAAGGGGCCCTCATTCCGTGGCATTCGGAGGCAGACTTGGTGGGTTACCTGCCTGCCCCGCGCCCCACGGTGCGTCGGCAGATCAATGTCAATGGCCGCATCTCTCTGACCAGCATCGCCAAACCCGATCTTCGACGGGACCTTCGCACCCTATGCGCGCAGAACCACGGCCTGAGCGCGGGCGTCAGACAGGGGGCCAGACGGGCCCGGCTGGATTCAAACGCGCGGTCGCGCGGCGACGGCTTGCGCAGGCCGTTCAAAGCGGCGGGGGTTACAATATTTCGGACGGGCCGCCTTGCTCCATGGCGCGCCAGTCCTTCAGCGTCATAGATTGGATTTTTGCGTCGGCTTCGGCGCTCATCTTGCAGGAGACGGCGCGCGCAGTCACCGCGTTTCAAGTAGCCGCGCAACTGAGCGACTGGCAGCCCATTGACCACGCCATCCTGAAGTTCAAATCGCAAGTGAACAGCGTCGTGCACTAGGGCCCCTAGCACACCCCTCTCTTCACCTTCATGCGCGAGCGTTTCAAACGCCGCATTGCCCAGCGCGTCCAAGTGCCTCCCGGGGGCGTCTTAGCGCGGCCGGAGCCGGGCAATCCTGCAAGACCATCATGCTCGACGCGGCGGGGGCGACCAGGGGCGAGCTGACCCAGCTGCCGACCAGAGACCCATCGAAAGCTGCGGAGGATGCCTGTCGCATCGCGACGAGGTCCATCGCGCGCTGCGCACGGTTGCAGGACGTGCTCCTCGCGGCGAGACTCGGCAGCCACCGCGGAGCTCGGGGGGCGGCGCATCAGCGCTCGTGGGGACACAGACGCAGGGGCCCAAAGCATCGCCATCTCGGACCCGCTGGATCTCGAGACCCGCGCGCGGATGCTGCTCATCGCGCGGGTTGAACGGCGGCAGCCCCCGGCCGCCGCGCGTTTCCAGCGCCGACGGCAAGCGGGCGGGGCCCGGCCCTCGAGCGCGGCTGCAGCCCTCGAGATCGCGCGCTCCGCGCGGCGTCGCGCCCTGCAGCGGGCGCAACGTCGACGTCGCCTCGCGCGGGCGGGCTTCCCGCGGCGCCGCCTGGAGGCGAGCCTCGGGCCCGCGGCGCGCTGTCGAGGCGGGAGCTGAACGACGCCCCTAGGAAATCATCAACGCCATCATCGGACATTAGGGGCCGATCGTTCAGGGCCCCATTTCGGGGGGCGGCGCCATCGACGCTCAACTGGATGAGCATTCGCCTGTTCGACCAGCTCCTGACGTCGGGGCGCCGACGCTCAGCGGTCGCAGATGCCGCGCCGGGGCCAGATCGGCCCGCGTACTCAGCGCGGGCCGCGCGCGACAGGCCCCCGGAGTGCCTCTGCGACCTGCTTCCCCTCAGTTACGGCGACTTGGCGGCGGCGCCAAAGAGGGGCGAGCCAGAGGGCGGCGTCGAGATCACGCGGCGCCCGCGCGCCCTGAGGCTTGTCACGCAGACGAATCGCGACATCAAGACTTTGGCGGCGGCTATCAACCACAAACTCACAGGAGTAGCGCAGCAGGAGTCGCGACATATCCAGGTGGGCTTCACTGCGCGGCTGGGCGCGAGAGCCAAGGCAGCCTCGAATCGGCTTCGATATTACGGCGGCCTTTCCGTCGCTTGCGAGGCGGTGGCTGTGGAGAGTACTTCGCCGATTTCTCATCCACGACGGCTTCGTCAACGCCGTCATTGCGCCCTGCGAGAATGGGCCCGTCTTCGGCCGAGTCGCGCATCTGCGCTTGCCGATATCCTGGGCGACGGGCAGCGCCGCCCAGGGGCGCCCGTCATCTGGCGCGTTACGAGCCCTGGCCATGCGCCCGTTGCTGAGGCACCTCCACGCCGCCATGCTGGACAGTGAAGCTGGCGACGCAGGCGCGCGCGCGGGCGACGCCGGAGCTGCTTTGAACCGTCTGGTGGCGTTAATGAACCTGCGCCTACTTTGCGCTGCCGCCGAGCGCCCGGCCGCCCTCGCGCCGTAGACGGCGACAACGGTGGTGGCCCCGCTCTGGCGCGCGATTGTTCTAGAGGCGAGATTTGAGATCTCCAAAACTATGCGGCGGCTGGCCCCGCAGGGTTTGGTCGCGGAGTGCATTCGTTATCTCGGTGTCTCGCTGGGCCTGGGAACCATGGGCCTTGGCCAGTGGAAGGCCTCAGAGCAGACGTGGTTAGGGCGCGCCTACATTGTCTCCTCCACCCGCGCCCCTTCTGATGCCTCCTTCCGCTCCTGCTCGGCCTTCGCGTCGATCGCCCTCTCGTACTTAGCCCGCTTTGCAAGGCCTCTCGACTCCGCGTTCGACCGCGAGCGCTTGTGTTGCACCGCGTCCTCCGCCCCCCCCCCCCCCGGATGGTTTCGACGGCCCCGCCCTTCGCCCCGTCGTGGCGCGGGTGTTCGGCGAGCGTCGCAAGCTGCTGGCAGCTTGGGGCCAGGCCCACCTCTTGCGAATTGGCGGGTTTACTGTGCAGGACCAGGGCCCCCGGCTCGAGCAACGCTCCAGCTCGGGAGACGCTTCGGGCGCAGTTGCGACCTTCCGGGGCGGAGGTGGCCCAACTCGCCCCGGAGGGAGCACGAGGCGATAGCGCAAGGGAAGGCAGACGCCGCAAGAAGCGAGCCGCGCATTAGGCTGTCGCGCTCACGCCTGCCAGCCGCCAACAAGTCCGCGACTCGCGGATGCAATGCCGTCGCCGCCGCGCGGGCACATGCCGCAGAGCGTGGAAGCAGAAACGGACCCCATTCGTTTCAAATGGGTCGGCTTCCTGGCGCGCAAGGGATCCGCCGAGCCCGTCCTCGAGGCTTCTGCCTCTCATCGTTGATTGCGTCTCTCTACCCTGGGTCCATCTATCGGCGCAGACTTGTCAGGTGGTTAGGAGAGATGGCAGCCCCACCACTTTCGGTGCTAAGGCGCTCGTGGCCAGAACACACGCAGATACTGCTCGCTGGAAGGCCTGCTTGGACGCGGGCGCGCTAGGAGGCGATCGCGGACGGGTGGGCGACCGCGCGCATCGTCGAGGTCAAGCGCCCGAGGAGTTGCTTTTTCGGCTGTCCCCATTGCCCTGGATAGTTCCAGCCCTACTTCGCTTGCCCTCGCCTCCTCGGGTTCATGCCCCTCGCTCGCATCCCCCCCCCCAATCCCGTGGTTCGCAGTGTGGTGGCGCTCCCCGATTTGCACGCCGCCCAGTTGGCGCGTGAATCTGCCGGCGCGCACGCAGCGATTTGCTTTCACTTCGCGACGAAGTCCGGCGCGCCCACCCCCTCCCCAGACCACCTCCGCACGCCGTCGGCATTGAGATCAGGTCGGCACTTGCTGCGCCTCGCGCGACTTGCGCTCCTCCTCCTCCCCCCCCTCCGAACCGCCGCCCCCTCGTCGCCCCCGTCGCCCCCTTGCTATCCCCACTTATTCTTTCCTCTTGCACGGCCGTCGTCGTCGTCCTCCTGCTGCTGCTGCTGCTCGTTGCCTCCCCCATCCTCCCCCTCCTCCTCCTTCTCCTCCCGCCTGGTGTGAGTTGGTCGCAGACTTGACAGTGCGACCCTCTCATTCCTGGGGCGCCTTCCGCTTCCGCGTGGATTTTGAGCAAGGCGCCTTGGCCCGTTTATAACATTTATCGTTTTGGGCTGAGAGCCGCTCAGGTCAGGCTCGTCGCCCGAGAGCTGGGCCAAGATCGGCGCGCGGTGCCCAAAATCCTCGCGAGTTCTTCTTGGTGGTGATGGGCGGCTTCAAGTTTGCCCCCGTCGATGGCCCCTCCCGCCATCCCCCCCGAGCCGCGGCGCCGCTGGGTAATATCCGACCGCGCGCCGCTGAGGCGATCGGTCCTTGGTAAGTTGGTGGAGATTCAAGCGGACTTCGGCACGCGCTGCATTGCCCCGCGGACGCTATGTCGTTGCTTGGGCGGGTGCTATGCCAACTCGACCTGCCAGCGGCTGCCCGCCTGCCTCCTGAGAAGGCCCGCGCACGCAAGTTCAGCGACCATGCCGCCGCGGCCTTCATCATCGCGCCCAAAAGTGAGCGTGATCCGCATCGGCCTCTGATCTCTAACCATGTTTTGGCGTCTCAGACCTTCGAGTACACTGCGGTCAGCCCACGGGCCATGTTTGGCATTATCTATGCATTCGCCTCGAGTTGCGTTGGAACGTTGCATAATCTTTCTTAGAGATGGCTCTCTTGGCTCGCGATCAATGGATGTTTTCGGACCCCGGGCACCCGGCTACGTCGCTACAGTTGGCGCGCTCTTTTGCTCGCGTGGTTTGGCGCGACGATGTTGCCATTGCCGAGCGCCCCTTGCGCAGTGGCCCGATGGCCGGGGACTTCTCCGCACTCATCAGCATTCAGTTGGTTTATCTTCTGCAAACGAGTTCTTGGCTCGGCCCACTGAAATGCAGCGGTCGGCAGCAGAGAGACGTCGGCGAGATATTCAGACCAGTCTCGGTGACCAGCGGCTTTTCTAGCGTCGCGCCTGAATGGGTTGTCAACTGAAAGCAGGCTTGCGCAAGATGAAGATTCGGTCTCCGACAAGCAGGGCCCCCTTTCTTCTTTGCGTCATTATTGATGATGGCGCGATTGTGTCTGGCGCCTTTGAGATGCATCGAACGAGGGCCCAGCGTCGGGCCCCTGCGTTAATGGCGAAGCCTCGAGAAGCTCTTGCATCCAAGCACTTCTGCACGGTTTGTCCCGCCGCGTGAGCGGCGCGACTTGTGGCCTCCTGCTACGCTGGATGTCCGACGTGTTCTGCGGCCCGTTCTGCCTGCGGCCCCTTGCGCCGATGAATTGCATTATGTTGCCCTGGCAAGCGCATGACAGGGGGGCGCAACTTCTGTCTAATGATATTCGCTGGCTGCTAGATTCCCCCCGTCAATAGCGAGCTCGGCTGACGCACTGCAGGTAATCATGCCGAAGGGATCCAATCCGTCCGACTCGGACCCTGGAGGCTGCTTGCGCAAGGCGTCGAACCTGCGCTCGCTGGGCTTCCGCGACGCAGATGCGATGACCGCGGCGTCCTTTTTTGTTTTTCGCTCAAGAAGATCGCGCGCGGAGTGGTACCATGGACTCAGCGAGGCTTGGTGGCCGAGAGTTTCTTGGTCAAGCGCTTCTTCCTGACTGACATTATTAAGCTTGGTGTGGCTGCTCGCGCGCACAGCTCTATGAAGATGGCGGCGGAGTGGGGGCCTATGCTGTTCTCGCTCGACGTGGCTCAGGCTCTCCCATCGCTTGCTCAGGGGTGCATGTTTGATGTGCTACGCCGACTCCAGCTACGCGAGCCCCTCCACGTCTTTCTGGAGGTGTAGTATCTGCCCATGCTCGGTTACGCGATGGCGCACTTTCAGCTGGAGCCTGGATTTGCCACTTCATGTGGCATTGCGCAGGGATGCCCGACGCCGGGGTCTCTTGGCGATTGCTGCAACACCTTTTGCACGAGATCTCCTCAACGCAATTGGTTCTAGGCACCGCGGCGCGGCGCGCTGGTGCGCCGACGATATTGGCGGAGCGTTGAGGGCCATCAAGCTCCTCGAGATTATCTCGAGAGCGCAGTGCGTTGCTGAGCGGGTGGCGGCGCCCTGCCTCAAACTCGCGAAGTGCAACATCGCCCCCTCGCTCGGGTGAGTTTTCGGCCAACTTGAAGCTTGAAGTCCAACGTCGCCTGGCTACTGGAGCCCCTGCGTAGCAAGACTTTTGAGCGTTGGGGGCCCTCGGGCGCCAAGGATGGTGGCTCGAGCCCGCGGCCGATCATTTTCTATTTGGCGAGTCTGCCTGGAAGGTGACAGCTCGTGGTTTAGCTCTGGTCCGCGGCTCGTCTCCTGCATCTGCGCTGGGGTATCATTGCTCTGATAGGTGTGTTTCTTGTCTACCCCACGTTGCGCAGCTGGCGCCGCTTCCCGCTGATGCTCGCCAACGTGAGCTGGGTCTCTCGGCTGCTGCGCTGCGGCTCCCTCTCGGCACCCTCCATCCGGCGCAGTTGCGGAGGTGCCGCGATGTGGGCGGTCGTCTATTGCGACGCGGCGCTCTGCAGCATCGGCAGCTCTCCTCAGAGCGCCATGCGTTACCTTTGGAGATTTTATTGCACCGCTGCATGACGGTTTTGCGTCTGAGGTAGCAGCTCATCTTTTCTCCATTTCGATGGTGAGTTTGTCGCGCGATGGCAATGTGGCGCGGTGGTCTCCCAACTTTTGGAAAGTATTCAGTTCTGCGGAAAGAATGCATGCAGTTCGAGCGTGCGTTGCGTGTCCTAGATTGATGAAGCCGTCTCTTTTTGCGTGCAGGGAGGAATGTTGTGAGGCGAAGTTTGATTGATGCAGAGACTCGCCAGACCCCCGATCTTCACCCTGATGCGCAAATCCCAGATAATGTTGCCGGCTGCGGGCCATCCACCTTGCGCTGGTGAGCTCGCTGTCGTCTCCTGCTACGATGCCCTCCCCGGCGGTTGGCAAGCTTCGCAAGTGGTGGCCGCAGTAGGAGGAATGTTTGCAGAATTTTCTAAAATTGCGCTAGCGCGCTTGTCTCGTCTGCCCGAGTCGCGGTCCTGGCCTCGTTTGCGTAGCTGGAGCAATGCCTGAATGACATCTTGGCGGGTTCTCGAGGGCAGAGGCAGACGCGGATGTATTTCTGGTTGGGTGCGAGAGGAGGATCGACTCAAGCATTGCATTGCCTGCCCCATTATATGGCGTGCCTTTTTCGGTTCGCTTTCCATGCCCCTTTGGCAGATTTCCCTGTCCATCGTCTTGACAGATTGGGGCTGCGCCCCCTGATCACGATCGTTTCTTCGGATTGTTTTGTCATCTTGGGTGCGATGTACCACGCCGTCAGGCACTTCGACGTCGATTAGCTTCTGCGAGCTCGCACAGCACATCAAGGCTTCCTAGAGAAGCCTGACCCTCCCGCGCCGCGGGCCCGCGGCCGCTGCTGCCGTCGCAGCCTGGGCGCCGAGCACAGACCTGCTGCGCCAAGGCACGGTGCGCTCCTCCTCTCCTCCTAATCCGCACTATCAGCATCAACGGCAGTATCAGCAGCATCATTATCATCACCACCATCGTCATAATCGCCAGCGGCCTCGCACACCTCTTCGTCCTCACCAACATCCTCTTCATCATCAGCATCAGCATCACCATCGCCAACACCGTCATCACCATTACCACCATCACCGTCATCATCATCATCATCATCATCATCACCATCATCATCATCATCATCATCATCATCATGTTCGTCGTCTTCAGCATCGTCGCTCGCGTCATCGTCACAGACGTCGGCTTCTTCATCAAAATCAGTATCACCGCCACCATCGACTCACGAATTGACGTCGTTGGCCGTGGGCGGATCGATTGCGGCGTGCTGTGCGTGTTCCTTCTCCGCTGTCCTCATCTTGCCGCCACCATCCGTTGTTGCTTGTTCCTCCTCCTCCTCGAACGCGGCGTTCTTCTGCAACCGCGTGGTGCGAGGAACACTGGATGTCCAACCATGCTGTTGGCCCAAGCGTGCCAGGAAAAACCGAACGACAAAGACACCGAAAACAAGGCTCCACTAGAATCAGGGAGGGGAGGCACTCTGTGACCCGCCAGTTCGTGCGCGAACCAAGCCAGGCAGGACGCGAGCTGCAGGGGCTGCAACCACGGGTCTCCAGAAGCCGATGCACGCGGTGGCGTGGCCCCGAACCGCGGGTCACCAGAAGCAAATTCGCAAGCTGGCGTGGTCCCGCCTTTCGAGCCACCAGCAGCTAGCACGGCAACGTCTGGCGTGGTTCCGCTCCTCGGGTCATTAGAAGCAGGTTGCTACTACGGCTGGTGTGGTCCCGTTCTTCGGGTCACCATATGTGGACACCTGCGATGGTGTGGTCCCGCTCTTCGGATCACCTGAAGCAGATGCGAAGGTTGACGTGGTCCCGCTGCTCGGGCCACCAGCAGCACATACGGAAGCGGCTGGCTTGGTCCCATTCTTCGGGCCACCAGAAGAAGGCTCATATACGACAGGTGTGGTTCCGCCCTTCGCGTCACCAGCTAAGGGCGTGGTCCCACTCCTCGGGTCGCCCATGGGTCTCACCGTGGGGGAGCCATGGGACACTCGACATATCTGACGCCGGGCACGCCTTCGGCGGAACCGCGTGGCGTCGAGGAGGCCAGTGAAGAGGGCGACCAACCCCATGGGGAGAACGCCACACGTACCACGGGCTTTCCGACGCCGTACTGATGATGTGATGGGGTCCCGAGTTCCTCGCGCACTTCCAGTCTGAACTCGGCGTCAAGGGCATCCCCTCCTCCTCCTCCTCCTCCTCCTCCTCCTCCTTCCTCCTCCTCCTCCTCATCCTTCTCTTCCTCCTTTCCCTTTTCCCTGCATGTTCCTCCTCCACCTCCTCTGCCTCTGCCTTCTCCTCCTCCTCCTCCTCCTCCTCTGCCTCTTCCTTCTCCTCCTCCTCCTTCCTCCTCCTGCTTCCCTCCTCATGTTCCTCATCATCATCATCCTCCTGCTCCTCTTCTTCCTCCTCTGCTTCTCCTCCTCGGCACTCGCTCTGCGGATGGTAAAGAAAAAACGGTGGCCTCCTCATGGGTCTCGTCGGCTTTCTCGCCTTCAGAAAAAAAAAGGCACCGCCTGGATCCAAAGGCAGAGTGGCGGTCGCCCGAAGTGCTTCTATAAGCACGCTGAATTCCATTTGTTCCAGGAAAGAATACTGCTCTGCGCCAGAACTCCCCGAGTTGTTGCCTGTTTGCCGTGTTCCCCTCCCCAACGGGGAGCGGAGGAGGGGCCCCGCGGCGCCCGAGAGGAGGCGAGCGGCATACACTGGACGGTGGAGATCCAGGGTGACCAGACCGAACGGGCGCTCTGCTCGGGCGTCGGCCTGTGCTGCCTGCGGGTTCCTCCCTGCTAGTGCTGCTGCTCGTCCCCTCCCCCCCCCAGGAAGTCGACAGGCTGGGGGGGTGGGGAGGAAGATGAGGACGAGGACGAGGGATGGAGGGAGGGAGGCAGGGGTATGAGGTGGAGAACTAGGAGGGTGGCAAAAGGAGGAGAGATGGAGCGAGAATGAGGATGGGGTAGACGAGGGAGGAGGGGGAGGATGAGGAGGAGGAGGAAGAGGAGGAGGAGGAGGAGGAGGAGGAGGAGGGAGGAGGAGGAGGAAGGGGAGAGGAGAAGGGGAGGAGGAGGAAATGGAGGAGGAGGTTCCACCCTCTTTCTTTCTCTTCCATCCCCCTCGTCCCAGTACTCCTAATGTTCCTCTTCCTCTATCATCCTCCATCCCTCTCACTTTTCCGCCTCCCCATCCTCATCCGCCTCCTCCTCCTCCTCATTCCACTTATTCCTTCTCCCCCTCGTCCTCTCTAGGTCTGGCCTGACCTCCTCAGGCTGTGCACAGCTGGTAGCGAACGTTACACGTGAGAACTCGCGCATGATGGTCATTGAGTGGCAAGTTTCCTTGTCGTAGCACTGTTCGCACCAGTGCGCTCATACCTTACAGCCGCACACGCATGTTTTCTATGTATATTGTTTGGCTATCCCTCCCTCTCTCGCTCGCTCTGCCTTGCCACAGTTGCTTCATACTGCGTCTGCAAGGTCGGCTGTAAGGCGGTACGGTGTCAGACACTTTATTATTGCAATGACCCGTGCACCAACACGGGCAAACGGGAAGTCAGTATTGTTGTTTTGATTCGATCTCTGGAAGCACAGGTTGGAGTCGACATTGAGGTCGGCAGCGCGCGTTTCCAAAATCCAGGGGTATGGCTATGATTTATCATACTATAGTTTGAGGTCATTGCTATGTCTTACGATGCCTGCACCCTATCCTCCTTCCCGCCTCATTCCCCCTCACACTCAGACGTCTCGCGTGGACTCAGCCGAGTCCCTCTCTCACTCGCCCGCCTTCCTCGCGCACTGCGCATCTCAGCTCAGTTCACCCATATTCAGGTCAACTCATATTCAGTTTATGCATACTCTAACCTACCCATGCTCAGTCACTCACACGTCCGACCACTCACACTTCGACTCATGCTCAGGCTCACTCACACTCAGCCTCACTCTTGCCCAGACTCACTCACACCCAGACTCGCTCACACTAAGACTCATTCATACTGAGACCCCTGCACACACTCAGACGCATCCAGACTCAGACTCACTCACAGCCATACTGACTCGCACAGGCCGAATCACACTTATTCTCTCATGCGCAGGCTACTCAACGTCAAGACTGAGTCATGCCCTGGGACCCCATAACACGCAGTGTAGCAGGCGTGGCACGCGTGTGCTCCACGGAGGAGCCGCCAAAATGCGATTAAGAAAACCAGCGGAGCGACGTCTTGTCCATGTCCGATGAGACCTCACCGTTTCTGGATGCTGCTAGCTGCGACATTGCCCCATTGGTGTGGGCTCCTGGAAGATCTCACGGAGTGACGCACCAGACCTCGCCGCCCCATGATACCGCTAGCTGCGACAGTGTCCTTTTGCCTCCCGAGCCTGAGGCAGAACTGCATCACTCCCACCCTAGTTTTTTTTATCGGCGCCTTGTGTGGCGTGCAACGCGCGGGCCTCTCATGATTCACAACGGATCGCAGTCCTTGCTGTATCACCACACGTGATTCGTCTGCCCATCTGATTGGCCATTGGTTGCAGATGGTTTGGGTACGTCGTCAGGGTAGTTATTCAAGTGGTTGACGCAGTTTCGCCGATCCGCAGAAGAGGGACGACGTCGACGGGTGAGGCTTTTTGGGTTCATCGCGCAGCTGGCGACAGTGGGCTGGTGTTTAGAGATGTGAGGTTTGCCTGAAGGGCAAACACTATGTGTCCCTGCCTGCTCCTGGGCGGTGCCCAGGTACCAGCACGCTTCATGCCAGCAGACTGTATGTTTTAGGGCACCGCGTCATCGCCTTCGATTGCGACGACGACAGCGTCCTCTTTATGTGTGTGAAGTGCTACTGCCATTCCAGCGGTGCCTGTGTCCGAGGACTTGCGTCCCCTTGCTCTGCGCTCACGAGGGCGGCAAGGAAAGGCTTGCTCACCCTGTGAAAGCACTGCACTCACCCCCATTACAGCACGAAGGGGGTAAAGGTGAACACCGACGGTTTGATTTGGTGTTTCAATTCTTGATTTTGTTTGGTCGAGTTGGCGTCTCCCGCCGCCGCCTGTTGCAGAGCCTTTGGTGGAGCAGGGCCGTAGAGTCCCTCCAACAAAAAACCTCTTTGGGCCTCTTGGGTCTTTTGGGCCTCTTCGGGCCTCTTGGCAGTTTCTTGGGCGCCTGCTGGCGATGTCGGGGGTCCTGTTGGGGCGGACGGCTAGGAATGTCAGTTCAATCTGATTTTATTGAGCCCCTCTTGGAGCCTTGGTGGGGCTCTCTTGGGCCATCTTGGGCGTTTCTTGGGCCGTCTTGGTGCCATTTTCGGCCGGCCTGGGGTCCTCTTAGGGGCTTTTTGGGCAGTCTTGGAGCGATCTTGGGGGCCTCTTGAGCCATCTTGGACGCTGTTCATGAACAACTGTGAAAATGCTCAAAATATACGCTGCCCCCCCGGTTTGGACAATTTTTGTTTCTTGGGGCCCTCTCGGGGGTCGTCTTGGAGCCTCCATGGAGCGTCTTTGAGGCTTCTTGGTCAGTCGTGAAGCCATTTTGGCAGCCTTCGAGGACTCCTCGGCGTGTTGGCGCCAAGCATGAGCCAGCTTAGATGGCATCTAGGACATCCTGGAGGCCACAGAGCGTAGAGTCTGTGGCTCCAGAGGCCCCAGGGGTGCGTTGGCGAGCTCGCCCCCTGGCCTCCTCCCCCCTGGGCCTGGCAAGAGGACACATTCCAAGCAACTAGAAGAGATTCCAACCGTTTTGGTACTAAACCCATGCAGTCTGGAACTAGTTCCAACCAGCCTAGATGACAAGCCTTTGCTGCGAGGCGTCTTATAGGCGTTTCAGCGAGGTTCTTCACAGGCGTCTTGCTACAGGCGTCTCGCCGAGGCGTGCCTGCGAGGCGTCTTACGGGCGCCTCTGTAGGCGTCCTGCAGGCGTCTTGCAGGCGCGCGCCTCTGCGAGGCGTCATATAAGCCTCTCTGGGAGGCGTCTTCCAGGCGCCTCTGCGAGGCGTCGTACAGACGTTTCTGCGAGGCGTCATCTGCGATGCATCTTGCAGGCGCCTCTGCGAGGCCGCTAACAGGGGCCTCTGCGAGGCGTCTTGCAGGCGTCTCTGCGAGGCGACTTCCAGGTGCCTCTGCGAGGCGCTTTACACTCGCCACTGCGAGGCTTCTTGCATGCGTCTCCTAGGAGCCTCGGCGAGGAGTCTTTTAGGCGCCTGTGCAAGGCGTCTTCCAGGCGCCTCTGCGAGGCGCTTTACAGTCGCCACTGCCTAGCGTCTTGCAGGCGTCTTACAGTTGCCACTGCGAGGCGTCTGACAGGCGTCTCCGAGGAGTCTTACAGACGCCTCGGCGAGGCGTCTTACAGGCACCTTTGCGAGGCGCCTCGCCGACGCGTGTCTGCGAGGCGTCTGACAGGCGCCTCTGCGAGGCGTCCTGCAGGCGTCTTGCAGGTGCCTCTGCGGGGCGTCTTACAGGCGCTTGTGCGAGGCGTCTGTGCGACGCGTCTTACAATGTCCCACAGGCGCCTCCGCGAGGCCGTTTCTGCGAGGCGTATGGCAGGCTGCGAGGCGTTTGCGGGGCGTCACCCAGGCGCTTCTGCGAGGCGTCTTCGAGTCACAGGCGTTGTGTACGCGCACATCCCGCAACGCTGGGCTCAGGGATGCCGCGTGCGAGATTCCTTTCGCTTCGCGGGTTGCACGTCCGGACCGCGTGCATTCCAGTCGTTGTGGGGCTCCTGAGGGCATGTTTGGGGCCTAATGGGGGCTTCTTGGAGGAGGGAGTCATCGGCTTGCGCCGCAGTGTCGAAGCGAGGGCTCGGCGGACAGTGTTGTCCGCACGGACTCTGCGTTGCACAGCCTCCTCCTCCTCCTCGTCCTCCTCCCCCTCCTCATTCCTCCGCCTCTTCTTCATTCCACAGTTCCTTTTGTCATCAGCCTCGTCCTTTTCCTCCTCATTTCTCGGCTTCCTCCTCGTTCATCAGCCGCGTCCCCGATTCCTCAGGCTCGTCCGGATTCCACAGCCTCTTCCTCTTTCTCTGCCCTTTTCTCAGTCCTCACCCCGTTTCTTCGTTCGTCTGCCTCCTCATTCCTCCTCATTCCTCGGCCTCTTCCTCATGTCCTGATGCAGGGATGAGCATGCAAAGGATTCGAAGGGAATGGGGGGGAGAGGTTGCGAATGGTGCTGACGCCTGACCGTTGGTCGCATCGTGGGTTGGTAACTGTGCAGTCGTTTGGGCGCTGGCCACACCGCTGATTGCGAACGGTGCTCTCGCCTCTGCATCGGCCACACCTTCATGCTGAGGCACTTTTGTTTCCATCATTGAGGGGGTGTCCTGTTTGTCCGGGGATTATATTTTCCGCTTCGCAATATAATATGTAGTCTTTTTTACGATCGAAACGGGTAAGGAAAGAATGGGCACGAGGACCGACATTTTGTCTGTTTCATTTACAAGATTCGTTGTCGGTGTCGCTGCGGACATTGTCCATTTGAGAATGAAGGCCGCTTACCTGATAGCGGCCGCTGTCTGTTTTGGCCATCAGAATTGTTGTGTATCGTGCCACTATTTCCCGTACCTGTTCCGGGCGTTCAAAAGTAAGTACGCATCAACACTGCCATCCACATCCACATCTTGAGTCCCATGTCGTCGCAAATCGTTTTGGCGCCAGTTCCCGGACACACATGAGCCTGCCATTGGGTTTTGTTGGGGTACAGTGGGATCGCTTCACCAAAGTCAGAATCATATGGTGTGGCTACTTGGCCAGTTGGCATTCGTACCAACTTGTCTTTTCATGCTGGTTTGAACAAGTACTGGGACCAGTTAGTTGGGTTTCGTCCGACATTCCCCCCCCGGGCCCCCCCTTCTCGAATCGCATTCCAGACCCCGGGGCAAGGGGGAGACGGGGGTGCAAATTTTCCCACGGGTTTTTGCGAGCGCCGGAAGCGGAGGTCGGCGGATACAGCGCAAGGTTGTTATGTCGACTTTCCGTAGGGAGCGTGGTGGCCCGGGAAGCAGTGCACGCGTTTTGCGCATGCGTTTGAACATAAAACCAACTTTTGGAAAAATATTCGGGGTCCACCCGTGCCACCAGGATCGATATTGATACGTTTGCCACACTTTGGGACACATTGACAGCCGTTTGTTCGTGTTTGTTGTGATTCGAGTTGCGAACACATTGCGGCGGGGTCTGGTTGGCACCGCGCGGGGTACATATGGCGATTGAGGCGCGCTCGTGCGTTTATCACGCATTGCCCTATGATACAACACGTTCGACGCAGATTTGTGGTGCAGCATTTCATTCGCGAGTGGCTCTTGACTCCGCGGACAGGCTAATGCGGACTTGGCATTACAGCCTTGTTGTAGGCGATCGCGTTTGCTCATGCGTGCATCTTGTTATCACCCATCCGCCCGCCGCTGCGGGCGTTTGGTTCGAACGATCTACTCCATCAAAGGTGGCGCGAACTGAATATGACTGTGGAGCGCTCCTAGCACTTCGGCGGTCGGGAAAGGGAACGCCCGCTATCGGCGCGGGCGGTGACGCAATGCCATCGGTCAACGCGATGGGACATGTCTCGCAGGAGGTCCTTTCACATATAGAGCCCTGAGCTATGACAGTATGGAGAAGATACATCACATTGGTCGGTTTTCTTTGCAGATGATGTAGGTCACTTTGCCTAAAGCAGGTACCGGCTGAAAGATCTCAGATCGCCGTGAAAAGGAGCAGGGTGGTGCCCCTTCCACGCGGCAGTTTTTGCCGTAGCTGCAATGCGGCTGGCGGTGGGACCGCAATGCCAAGCGATCGTTCGAACGACGTCGCAAGTCTGATCCTTCGAACGGCGCGTGCGGGCAAGTCCCGTCAGACCTCTATGTCCGAGAACTTACGTGACTTCAGCAGTGACTGCTACCCCCGAGTCTAGTCAGCAGCGATGCACATTTGAGTTGAAACAGTGGACGAAAGTTCCCGACGCGGCGTGATCATGGGCCACGGGAGTCGGCAAGTTCCCAGTCAAGGCCAGGCGCCGTCGCAGTCGCTGGAGTTCGAAGACAGTCAGCCGTCTGTCATTCACGCCCGCAGGGAAAAATCCTTTCAGCCTGGTTGCGACAGAGACCCAGGGGGAGATGTCCCGACCCCCCTTGTCAGACACCTCCATCGGAAAAGGGGTGCATCGAAAGTCTCGCGGAAGAGCGCGGAAAAAATGCCCCGTCGTCTCGAGCCGCGCCAGGTCGAGGCCCGGCGCGTCTGGGCGGCCGCGTATCTCAGGCGCAACGTGACGCTAGCATGACGGGGGCCTCCAGGATCACGCGCCCTTTCACCGGGCGATGTATCAGCGTGCATGGGCAGGGGAAGATGAAGCGCGGCCATCAATTCTCGTTTCGTGGAAACCCCGTCGCGCAGGTCTGGATGCACCGCCGGGCGGGCCGCCGCTAGTGCGCTCGGCGGTTTGACGGGGGCGTTCAAGGGTTGCGAGCAGGCGACCTAAAGCTTAAAACCCTGAAGCCAAAATTCCCTGGCACCTCGCCTTGCATCTCCCCCCCGCCGCGCATCATCGCCCCCGTCTACGAGAGACCCAGGCTTCTGAGATGCTTCGGCAGGAGGTAGCCAGAGCGGTTCGTTCATGCAGCCCCGGGCTGTTCATCGTTTTGGGGATTCGCGAATCAAAGATAAACCGCCCCCTGATTCTCGTAGAAGAGAACGCCCTAAAACCGGCGGTCAGAAGCTTTCGAGTCGGCTTGTTGCGATCCAAGGTATGACAGTAACTGATGAGTTTTTTTCATTGGAATTGACATGTTAAAACACGCGTGGGGCGCTCTGGACGCTCCTGGGCGCCCCTGGGCGCGCTTGGGACGCTTGGAAGCGCCTGGTGCGCTTGGGGGCGCCTGGGAGCGCCTGGGAGCGCCTGGGGGTGCCAGGGAGCGCTTGAGAACGCCTGGGAGCGCTTGGGAGCGGTTGGGGGCGCCTAGCAGTTCCCGGCAGCGCCGGGGAGCACTTGGGAGCGCCTGGGGGCGCCTGGGAGCACCTGGGAGCGCATGGGAGCGATTGGGAGCACTTGGGATCGCTTGGGAGCGCTTGGGAGCGGAGCCTGTAAGCACCGGGGGCCTGGGAGTGCTGGGGGCCGCCTGGGAAGCGCTTGGGAACGCTTGGGGGCGCCTCGGAGCGCCTGGGACCGCCTGAGAGCGCTTCGGGCGACCCTGAAAACCTCGGCGCGCGCGCGCGACCCGCTGGCGACCGCCGCGCTGGTCCCTTTTGCCGCGCCCCACCACGTGGCCTCTCTCGAGATTGAAGCATCTGCGTGCACGTTCACCAATCTCGATATACGCGCGCCAGCGCAGCTGGGCTCGCTAGAGGAGCGCGCAAGCGTGGCCATGGCGTCGCCAGCGCAAGCTCCGAGACAAGGTGCGACAACTCGAGAGCCGGCCGGCCGCCGGGACTGAGCAGTTCCGCACGCCTGGCAGATCCTGATCTGTGTTCCGTGGCGCATCTCGAGGCTTGGGAATTTAAAGGGTTTGCCCCTAACCCCCAAAAAGACTTTTAACCCGCTGACCCCGATAATGGAGCTAAGCCTTAAGCCCCCTGGGCCCAATTTTGTTATAATCCCGCGTCGATCGGATGAAAGCGTGGAGAGGGGCGCGGAGGCCGAACTTGATAATCCACGGGGGAAGTTGCGAGTCGAAGTTGTCATTCATCATCTTGACCAGCAGTAGCGCACCGTGGTCTCCATCCTTCATTTGCTCGCTCACTGACTCGCTCCTCCCCCCTCCCCCTTCCTCCCTCCTTTCTTCTCTTCGTTTTCCTGCTCCCCCTGGGTGGCTGCGATCTGCGAAGCGGTCGCCGCTTTCGCGGGCCCCTTGTGGGCCCGGCGGGGCGACGTCACGCGCGCGCCACCATGGGGCCTCGCCGCCCCCCAGGGGGCTACGATCTTCGAAACTGCCTTCGCGGGCTTCTGGGAGGCCCAGCGGAGGTGGGTCACGCGAAGATCACTACGAGACCTCGTCGTCCCCTGGGGGGGCTGCTATCTGCGCAACTCTCGCCGCTGTCGCGGGCTTTTTGGGGGCCTGGCGGAGGCGCGTCATGCGCGGATCACCGCGAGACCTCGCCGCCCTCGGGGGGGCTGCGATCAGAAAAACTGTCGCCGCGTTCGCTCCGGGACCCGCGCATATGCATCGCTGCCCCGGGTTGGTTTGCTGTCATGGGGATTGATCGGATCAGCCTTTCGGCGGTGGGTTACAGGGTGCGTCAATCTCGCGGCAATGACACGTCGCGCGTGCAGCGCTGGGCGCGCGGTTGCACGCGCGAAAAATAACAGATTCACGCGGTGTATAATTCGGGGTGGCGTGTAAAATTCCTGGGGGTCCATCGTTTTAAGGCGCCACCACCGCGTTGCCATGGGGCGCTTGGGAGTGAATATTCGCGACCGAAAGCGGCCGCCAACCGGGCGCGTGACCATGCGGCAAGTATATGTGTTTGGCGGCGGCAGGCAGTGGCACCCCTGCCAGGGCGGTCGCGCGCGGGACTTTGCCTTTCCTATGACCGCTTGGTGGCGATGCATGCATTGGGCCCCCGCATTCGCAGGCTTCTGGGAGGCCCGGCGGAGGTGCGTCATGCGCGGATCACCCCGAGACTTCGCCGCCCCCTGGGGGGGCGCGATCTGCGAAATGGTCGCCACTTTCGCGGCTTCCGGCGGGCCCAGCGGAGGCGCGTCATGCGCGGATTACCACGAGACCTCGCCGTCCCTTGGGGGGCTGCGATCTGCGAAGCTGCCGCCGTTTTCCCGGGCTTCTGGGAGGCCTATCGGAGGCGCGTCGCGCGTGGATCACCACGAGACTTCGCCGTCCCTTGGGGGGCTGCGATCTGCGAAGCTGTCGCCACTTTTCGCATGCTTCTGGGAGGCCCAGCGGAGGTGCGTCATGCGCGGAGGGGGGCCCGCCGCCTTCTGGGGGGCTGCGATTTGCGAGACTGTCGCCACTTTCGCAGGCTGCTGGGAGGCCCAGCTGAGGTGCGTCGACGCGCGTGTCGCAATGGGACCTCGCCGCCCCCTGCGGGGCTGCGACTTGCGAAACTGCCGCTACTCTTCGCGGGGTTCCGGGAGGCCCAGCGGAGGTGCGTCCAAAGCGGATCGCCTCGAGACCTCGCCGTCACTTGGGGGGGGGGCGGCTTGCGAGCGCGTCACCACTTTCGCAGGTTTTTGGGAGGCCTGGTGGAGGTGCGTCACGCGCGGACCACCGCGAGACCTCGTCGTCCTCTGATGCTGCGACCTGCCAAACTGTCGCCACTTCCGCGGGCCCTGGGGGGTCCGGCGGAGCTGCGTCATGCGTGGATCACCACGAGACCTTGCCGCCCCCTGGGGGGCTGCGATCTGCGCAACAATCGCCACTATCGTTGGCTTCTGGGGGCCCAGCGCGGGTGCGTCATGCGCGGATCACCACGAGACCTCGCCGTCCCCTGGGGGGCTGCGATCTGCGAGGGTGCTGCCACTGTCGCACGCTTCTTGGAGGCCCAGCGGAGGTGCGTCACGCGCGGGCCACCGCGAGACGTCGCCGTCCCTTGGGGGACTTCGACCTGCGAAACTAGTAAATATGCTCCTCTCCGCTTCATATTCAATTAGAATTTAACTTAGTTTGCATGCATTGCACTGTCCGCTGGAACTGACGCTGCGTTTCCGCAGCTGTATGACTGCTCGAGCCAGCCGACCTCGGCTGGCAGGAGAGAAAAGACGTGCGCTGGGGCGCGCGGGCGGCTCGTCGTCGCCCGTCCTCGGCCGACCTCCTCCATATTCCTGATAGAGTAGTCTTGCTTAGCGGATACTTGTCTTATCAATGTCTCATCCCGTCCCCTCTCTCCCTGAGCAGAGTGAACATGAGATCTCAATCCCTTTGTCATCTTACCCCGATTCTCAGAGGACAGACTGGTTATCAGCCGAAACGCGCGACTCAGTCGACGCGGGGCCCTTCGATGCAAAAGAAGATCTTTCAGATGCGCCCCGCGACTCAGTCGCTGCGGGAAAGAGCTATGATAAGACCGATATCGTGTCCAATATCTCGAGAAGCGCCGACAGGCGCGTTGTGCAACACGATGGACACGACACGGACAGTGACGGCCCAGTTCAGGGCCGAATCCCTCCTTCAGACATCGCCACTCGGGTAGTAAGGGGAAGAAATACCGAGGAGATAACCGAAATGTCGGTAGACGTATCCCCCGTGAGATCTCCGATAGGTAATCGTGAGCAAACCCCGGACCCGCGCGGGCGAGATGGCGTCACACCAAGACCCAGACAGAGTGCGTTTTCGTCACGAAGTGCCAAATCGACGGAGTCAATAAGCTCAATTCCGAATACTCCACACGCCACTGCCATTGCCGCTGGTGAAGCCGGCCAGCCAGGGGAAGTCCAAGGGAATATGAATGCGTATCCTGATATCCCGACCGAATGGGCGGACACGAGTGTCAACGCCCCAACCCCGATAGCATTTAACGGACAGTTCGGTCAGGACACTGATGACCCGATTGAAAAAGATCATGATATATATTCCATGGGGGCAGATTTTGATAGCATCAATACGGGCATTTCCCTGAGCCGAGTTTTGTCCGTGATGATGGAAGAAGACATCCCTGCTCAAGACGAAGGATGGTCTCCAGATGGATCCGATTAAGACACTAGTATCCTGACGCCTCAGGTGGACAGGGCGGAGGCTCAGATGAAGCATGAGAGGGAGCCCGCTGGACGAACCCCCGCGCCTCACCTCAAGAAACAACGGAATGAGGACTACGAGCTAAACGTCTCGCCACTGAAGGAAGGTTTCTTCCGTAATGCCACCACCTCAGGTGAGTGGCAACCTTCGATTCCAGCTGTTGTTGAGGATGAAGAGATGGTCGGACAACCAGCTACGCGTGCTCAGCTAATAACACGAGACGAAAAGGATGAGGAGTTCTTAAATGCGCCCAAACCACCAGAAAGCACCTTCGTTCGCCCCAGGTCTAACGCTTCAAGCAGGGGGAGACCCAATGCCAAGATCAGGGGCGAGATCTACTTCAAGGAGCAATAGTACGGCTTCTATGATGGAGGCATGTTGGAACCCCAACCCTGAATGCGCGCCTCAGGCGGAGAGCAGATACCCAGGAAAAGCCAACAGGCCAGAAGGCGCATGTAGGAACCCAGTGCGCAAGAATTGCTCGGACGTTTGCAACAAGTGTAACATGCAATGGCTGTGCACGGAGTGTTACCCAATGGACGAGCATAACTGCACGTATCTCATCATACAGTCTATTCGGGACCAGGCCAGGCTGGCGGAGGCTAACAATCAGAGAGAGTTTCTGACCAATGAAGCGCAGCTGGCCGAAAGGGTTCGATTAGACAGAGAAGAATTAACTGAAACAGTGATCGAAGCTAGAAAAACGTTCGAGGCTGAGCGGATCGCCCTAGCCATGGCTGCTAGAAAGCGTGAACAGGCGCTGACATAACATCTGTATAACCAGACCGAGGCCGCTAAATGGCAAGTGGAGCGGGAAGCCGAACATTAAATACAGAACTATTGACTTCGGAGAGACAGGCCGTTATGATGGCGAATAAGGAATCTGCTGACGCCAGCGCGGTTGCCGCTGCCGTCGCGGTGGCCAGAATAGAAGGAGAACAAATCGCGACAGTCATGGCGGAACGAGAAAAGCATGGCTTACAAGAAGAGCTCAAGACCGCCAGGCTGGAAGCAGCCGACACCCAAGCCGTAGCTGCGAAGATAACCAACCAGAACAATCTCTATCTGGAAGAGCTTAAATCGCATGAGGAAGCTAGATCGCCCCTCCAGCGCGTAACGTCGAGCAATGCTAAATGCCCGCGGGCTAAGCCGACCAGATCGAACATGCACCAGTTGTCGACGGCTCAGTCGCCGGGCATTGTATCCGCCCCTACGCAATTTGATCAGATGACGTTGGCAAATGCGGGAGCATCGACCATGCTGGTAGGAGGTGCAATACATCCTCCCCCCGAGGAAACGCACTCCCCGTGGATCAATTCTGTGACGTTTGTTTTCGTCTAAAGACGGACAATTGCGTCGGATGTGGTAGATCGGCGTGTGAAGAACATATCGATGCAAGTACTAGGAGATGCTCTAGATGCGACCTGTGGAAGAGTGAAAGGTCAGCTGCCAACATGCGAGAAGAGGAGATTGCTTCGAACGCAGCTAATGCAGATAATGGAAAGATGAGGCTTAAGGCTATCATCACCGACCCGACTCCGCATACTGGAACTAAACGAGAAGCCGGACTAACATCGAATTTGTTCGGATTTCCGGTGTTTTCGCAAGAAACTCCCGTGAGGCCGCTGTTGCGTCAACATTTTACTGATCCAGGCCCTGCCCTAGAAGGTCCGGCGAAGCCGAGTGCCGCCGAGAATGGACTTCCTGTAGGGGTGAGGCTAACTGGACCTAACGAAGATAACACTCTCGCCAGTCTCCGCCCATCCGGCGGAGATGGCCCTACGGGAATGACGGCGACTAAGTTCGTCGGGCGAAGCAGGACAGGGCGGAGAAGGAGACGACAAGAGCGACGCTCCCAACATTGAGATCGTATCTTCGCATGAGGATGATCGTGGTAGAGGACCACGTGGGTCGGCGGCGGGAAGCCCAGGGGGGTCAGACCCCTCTGAGGGCGGGGGTGGACGCAGGGGGCCCCATGGCCCCGGCGGACCGCACGACTCAGTAGTTATTGACGAAAGCACGCCGTTGGATCAGTGGAGACAGGTTGGTAACAACCAGAAAATTGATTTGTTGGACATCCCTGATGCAACGAAAATTCGTGAGTGGAAAATGCACGCAATACGCGCAATCGCTGGGTCATCGCCCGAGAGCCAGGCAGCACAGCACTGGATTGCCGAGGCTATGGATTCAGCCGTGGAGGATGAGCAACTCAAAGATGCAGGACGATTCCAGCGTCTCGACCTCATGGTCGCAACGAATCTTATCAACAAATGCAACAAGATGCGAAAGAGTCGATATCAGCCTGGTCATCATACTCATTTCCTCCAACAGATTACTCGCATGGAGTTCAGCGCCCAGACCGAGGGGATACTCATGACTGGGCGCGAGATGGTGCGGGCAATTTGTCACTGGTGTTCGGTTAGATCGGAGTTGGGACAACATCGAATTTCACGTGACCTCTTAAAGGTGAACATTGACCCGCACAAGCCCGATGCTGATCTGTATCATTTCTACAATGAATGGACAGACGCATATCAACAGCATTATGGCGCTAAGCCTCCGTCCGATGAGATGAGGGCCTCGATTCATGCACACTTTGTCGAACAATGCAGGAAACCGAGCAAACTGAACTTTGTATGCCAATTATACGACTTGTCAAAAGATAAAATGGGACATGGCGCAAAGACTTATGAATGGCTAATGGAGCAGATTGAAGGAATGATGTTGCGAGAAAAAGAAGAGTGGAATATCAGCGTGCATGAGGGCACCTTGAACCAACGTGCTAGGCAAGCACGATTCGGCGGAGGCGGAGGCAATGGCAACCGGAGGAATGCAGGCAGCAAGGCCGCCCCGGCAGAGATTGCTGCTAAGTTGGGGAGACCCTCAGATGTCATGAAAAGCGGGAAGACCAAGGGCGAAACCACGTGCAGATTCGTGAACAAGGGCGAAATTTGCCCGTGCGCAGGAAAGGGCTGTCCTTTCAATCATAAGAAGCCCAAGAATGCCGCGCCGGCTCAGCCGAGTGCGGGGCGAAAGTCCAGCGCCGCCCCTGCCCAGGATAAGAACCCTAGAGGGAGATCGAAGGACAGGGGCCGAAAGGGGCGGGGCCGATCCCAGACCCCGACTTGTAACCGTGGGAAAGGGGGACAGCAGAATAATAGAAGTCAGTCACGTGGGAAAGACAGTACCATTCCGTGTTACGCATACCCCCGAGACCCCAAGAATTGTCGCGGACCAGATGACGGATGCAACAAAGCCCATAGAGGGCTAACCGATGTTGAGAAGCTGAAGCGTGACAAGTGGGAACAAGCGAGACTTGACGCTGGTCAATCTTTGGGATATGAGCGTACATCCAAACAGGCCAATGCTGCCGCTGCCAATATCTCTTCGACACGAAGCAATGGTGGCTCCAGAGCCACTAGTGCTAATTCCGACAAGCGTAAAAAGGATGGAGAGAAAAACAAAGGTGGTGGCAAAGGCAAAGACATGGTCTGCCGCTCCTACAAGGAAACGGGAAAATGCTCACGCGGAAAGGAATGCTGGTTCGCCAAGACCACCCCAGGTCATCCAGTTGCGCGACAATGGCCCCGCACTGGCGGCTCAGCCGTCAGTGCTGGAGGAATGATAAACATAATTTTATTAATGGTATTATTTATTGCCGCCGTTGTTTGGCAGACGTGGCGAAGCCTGCGTCGGTTGAGCAGAAAACGGGGGGGGGGGTGGAAGAGACCCGCTGATTCAATCAGCTCGGGTGCCGTCGCGTGCCCCGCCCCATTATTCCGGGGCCTCCCAGGGCAGAAGCAAAACAGCCCTAAGTTTTTGACTGTTGCGTCTAGTGCCGATGGAGGAGACTATTGGGATACCTCCAAAGGTGAGTTTCAACAGGACAGCAGGAAACAGGTCGAGAGTCTCGTCTATGTCCTTGCGAATTTCCTGTACCCTCTTTCTCGGGACGCGATCAAGAAGCACTGGTGCGTTCCCCTTAGTATGAGCTGCATAAGACATCGGAATAGTAACCAATGCAATCTCCGTGTCCGTTTTCACCCCTCTACTGAGGAGCCGACTATCACTTGGAGGAAGGCGCGTCGCCACGACTTGAAAGAGTTGCCTTCAAGTAGCAAGGATAGATGGAAGCTCCCAGGAGAAATGCGCCGACATATGTCGATACAGTCTAGGGCATCTGTCGCTGAAGCTCTAATCAGAGCATCAGACCTGCAAGATCATGTCTGGCATCTCTGGTTGAAGGACGAGGAGGGGAAAGAAGGCCCGCACGGCTCAGCCGCTGCTGGATGCACAGACGACGCTGCGCACCTGGGGGCGCTGAGCTTCATTATAGATACTGGGTGCGGGTACAACCTAATTGCGGAGAAATATATTCGGAGCGCAGGTGCAATGATATTGATCCGAAAGCTTCCGCAATCCATCACTCTGAACACTGCTGGGGGGGAGTCTAAGGCCCTCGGTTCAGTTCGCATCGCGTGTCCCAAATTAAAGGGTGGTAGTTTTAACGCTTTAGTCATGCCGGAGACCCCGTGCGTGATTCCGGTAGGAGAGCGGTGCATGGATCACGGCTTTAGTTTCTTTTGGCCAGCAGGCCAAAGGCCCTACCTGTTGTTGCCTAACGGCCAAAGAGTGGACCTGGCCGTTGAGGGCAAGATACCATACTTGACCCTATCAGGCAAGGAGGCGCTGGGTCAGTGGATGAGCGCAGCTGCCGCCGGAAGGAGTGAGCCCCCCGAGCGGTGGTGTTGCGTGACGCCGGGCGCCAAGGCACTCTTGGACAACGTGGAATCTGCGGGAGGCCCTCCGCCCCATGCTGTCCAGACTCGCGTAACCATAGACCTGCACACACATGAGCTGATTGGTACCCACAGCTACGCTGATGGGCGGCCGACTGAGATCGCGCCCGCGTTCCCGTCTTCGATAGACTCTGCGGATACCATCACCTACTTCTACTATTCGCCTCAGGTGGCCAGCGAATGCGGTTGGAATCGGACGCCGACCGGTATTGCTGCCTCTAAAAGTCTCTCAGCTTTGCCCGACCACGGTCAAGCCGTCGGTCCATTCGACGAGCAGCCCGGCAAAGCCGAGGCTTGCGCTGCCGCATATAGATGCCAGTACGGATACGGAGTTTCAGGATACCTCCCGTACGAAGTAAGTAGAGGACTAGACTCCAGTGCGTGCAACGTAGCCCCAGGACCCGAGGAGGGCGAGGCTGGAGACGCTGACGGTGTCGACTTAGTCGACGTCGACGCACCGCCAGATTTTGTGAATAGAACCGTATAATACCCTCATATATACTCCTTATCCTCACCTCTCCTGCGCCTGGCCGTTTGGGCTCAGGTATCGGACTAGATCGATCAGACCTTTGATCGTGCAGGAGGAAAAGATATCCATCTTTCCCTCCTTTCCTCTACCAACGCATCAGGGGTTCTGTACCTTTGTATTCTAACCCCATACACAGGTTATCAGCCCTTTAAAGCTCACAGTTCATTGAACCCCGCGTCGCGATCTCGCACGCGGCTTCGATGGAACCCAAGCGGCGCATGCGCCGTGAGGGGTCCATCGGGGCCTCGCGTCCGAGCTCTCCGACGGCGCGACGGCTCGGTGATGAGTTGGAGAGCCTTAGTGTGGACTGTGCAGGTGTCCCAGGTACCCCCCCCCCCCCCAGCTCCGACGGACCCGAGGCGCGGCTAGCTGCTGAACTTCACCGCCACGCCGCCCGCGGGGGGGCAGGAGAAGGAGTAGGAGCAGACAGCCCGGAATTTCACACGCCTACCTTCGATCCTCCATCTCCTCCTCCGTCAGGAGCAATCCCAACTGCGTCGGGCGCAAGCCCCGCTGGTCCTGATACTCCAGGGCGCTTTCACGCTAACCGCCGATGGGCCACAGGTGCTGGCATGACTAGCCCTGCGACCGTTCCTGTAGCGGAGCACGTAGCCACCTTCAAGGAACTCAGTTGACCAGTGGCGGCACAGCCGCAGACGCAGTACCCCCAGGTATCATCTCATGAGACACCGCACACACACGGCCCTAGCCGCAGCTCGTCCTTGCGCAACCGTCGCGGGGCCACAGGCCCATACGACGAGAGAAGGTCGAGCCCGCGTGCTGCCTCGCAGAGGCCATGCACTCCTCGCGAGAGGGTGCAGAGGGAAGCTGACGCTCCCCACCTCTCCATCTCAGACGACCTGCTGGCGGCAACGTCCGCTGCAGGCGAAATCGCTGAGCTCAGAGACCAGGTTGAAACCTTCGTGTCCAGACAGTACTCTGGACTGATGCAGAGCGTTCAGACGAACGCTGCCAACACTGCTGCGCTACGCCAAGATCTTGACGGCGCCTTAGGGATCATCGATTCCAGGATCGCCGAAGATCGCCGCATCTTAGGTGAGCTGCAGTGCCAGGTTGACCGTGAGATGTCACGCGTGAACGATCGGCGACGGTCTAGAACCTGCGCAACTACCTTGCGCAGATGGAGCAACAGCTTGTGATCGTACGCGACACAGGCGTTTCAGCAGTCAGGATCCTCCACGACGGGATCCACGACCAGCTCCCCAATCGACCACCACCAGCCGAGGCCACCGACTTTGGCGACGTTCAGTCTCAGATCAACGATCTTCGCTCCCACATGGACCACACTACGGCGACACTTCGCGCCGAAGCGCGCACCAACTCGTCGAACCTGATCGGCATGTTGCAAAATACTGAGAGAGTTATCACTCAAAGGCTTGATGCGACCAACGCTGTCGTGCAGCCACTCGCTAACCGGATCTCTGACATCGAGCAGGGTTTCTTGGTGTACAGGACGCCCTGGCAGAGTTGCGTGTCGGACGAGCCCAGACTGCGCAGATGGATTCTCCTCCTACGGTTTACGATTTCGCCCGCCTCACTGACAGGTTGCAGGAGGTTGAGAAGGCGGCGGACCACGCGCAGTCCGAGCTCTCCCAGGTTATTCGTGAGAGAGATACTGAGAAGGTACGTGTTGAGGAGCACCTCGCACGTCTGGACAGTGAGTTGGAGGCGCACGGCGCCCGTCTCCGAGCCTACGAGCAACGACTTGACCGGTATTCACAACGCTCCCGGGATACTGATGAGTACACACGCCGAAAGATGGACCAGATACACGAAGTCATGACGAGCTGGACAAATCAGCTGATTGACCACACCAACGACACCATACTTCACCTTCAACCTGCAACCGACCTGCACAGGCCGACGGCAGCGTCCGCCGAAGCACCACACGCTTCTGCAGGACAATTACGACGTACGTCACCAGGAGCAGCCTCCGCGGCAGCTTCAGCACAGACACGCCACGTGTCTCCTGTGCGCACAGAACCAACTACCGACGGTGTACCGATACCCTCTCAACCATTGTCTGCGGTTTCGGTCAATATTACTACTCCTATCAAGGAGTCAGACACCGTCCGAGTCCCTGTCTTGCCTAAGATCACGCAGCTGTTTGAGTGGCAGCAAAAGGTACGGAAGAATGTTGGAGGCGCCTCAGGGCGACCATCCAAAGCATATGCCTTCCTATGCGTGGCTGAACAGCCCGAATGTACCTTCGAGGACTTACAAGACAGTGGAGACTTCGAGAGCATCGATTGCAAACTCGCTACTGCTCTCAGCGACATCTTATCCTCAGACTTGCGCTACCAGATCAGGCTCATCGAAACCAGAGAGCACAAAGCAGGACGCATGCTCAAAGGACGCCAGATCTACTGGCACATCCTTCAGTCCTATAAAGTGACAGAGGTTGATGACGACCTGCATGATTTCGAGCGCCTCAAAGAACTGAGAATGAGAGATGCAGATTTGCAACGTTTCATTATTGATTGGGACGCCGTACTATTGGAGTGCCGAGAGGCACCCGACCCAAAGATCTTGGAATCTTTGTTTCGCACACAGGTTCGCCGACATGCCTGGATGAAACATGATATGTACGAATGCCAGCGCATGAAGATCAGCGACCCGCATCGTACCTATGACTGGCTCCGACAGCGCGTCCTGGACGTACTGGAGCTTAAACAACTGGAACACAATCAAAAAAAGTTACGGTACGAAAACGAGACTCGTTCTCAAGTGCATGTATGCGCCGCCTGGAAGAAAGGCAACTGTCGCAATGGTGAGCGATGCAAGGCTTTGCGTATTTTCTCCAGGGATTGGAAGAGCAGCAGATCTGCCAGAGCATCGACCGCTGGCGGCAACTCTCGCCGCAGCGTTTCGGCCCCTGCGAATCCCAAGAAGCCAGCATCGAAGCCTTTCTGCTTCGAGTTCGCCAAGCGCAACACCTGCGCCAGAGGCGAAAAATGCAACTTCCCACACATGGCGCAGTGCAGAGACTTCGCACAGAACAAGTGCACCAAGGGCGACAACTGCAAATACGCTCACCTGGCACCTGGTGCGAAGACACCCGAGCGAAGCCCGAGTCGCCCACGGACCTCCAGTCAGGACAGTCGTGGCCGACCGCCGTCCCGCGGATCGGGGAGCCGACGCTCTCCACAACGCGGGGGGGTCCGCTGCGCAAAAGACTCACACCAAAGACGTGACAACCGACGCCAATACGACCGCTCTCGATCATCCTCCAGGAGGTCTCCAGACTCTCGCAGCCAGTCGAGAAGTCGTTGCGACAGATCTTCGCGATCTTCCTCTCGAGGACGAGACGGCCCTGGCGGAGGGCGCGGCAGCCCACGTGGCCGCGATAGATCATACGGCAGCGACAGAGGACGTGACCGACGTTCCACGAGCCGCGGTTCGTCCCGTGGTTCTCCCAAGTTCAGGGCACGCTCTCCTGCCAACTATCGCCGCTCTCGCCACTCCGAGCGCAGTTACGTCATACGTGGCAAGACTCTCATGGCCGCCAATAAGGCCACTACAACATCTACCAAACCACGGCGTCGGATACGTTTCGACACGCATAACGTGGACTACTACCCGTACGTCGTTTCCGGCAAGGCCACTCTGGATAAGTGGATGGAGAAGCCGAACGAGGGCGACATTGCTAAAGTACCAGACCCGCTGCCACAACGGTGGTGGAAACAGAGTGCAGACGCCCTACAACGTTGTCAACGGGAGGCAAATTTATGGCATAAAGATCTACATGACCACCGACACGACAAGGGGTCGGTGGTCACACCAATTGCGATTCCAGATTCCGACGACTCTACCATAAAGTCCTCAGAGACACACCAGAAGAAGACAATGACTTCGCAAGTCGACCCTCCACGCTCGACCGCTGCGTTGACACGCTCCTGGGTTCTCGACAGTGGCTCTGCGCACCATATGCAGGATAGAAACGAGCTGACGCAGACCGAATCGGATCGCATATCTATGCGCGAGTAGCATATTCTGGAGACCGCCAATGGTGATCGTACTGTCAACGAGCACTACGACATACAGCTACCTGAGGTGGGCTTGAGGAGTTCAGCCCTGGCCTTGCCAGATTGCCCATCATTGTTATCAGTTGGACAACTGATTGAAGTTGATGGCTTTCGGCAGCTTTGGGATCCAGAGCTGGGCTACTTGCTTCAGGATGCGGGGGGCCAATGGTATAAGGTTCCCGTCAACAACAGAGCTCCAGAATTACGACTCGACGACTTGGCGACGATACCACCACCACGACTGCGCACTTCGTCAGCACCCAGACGTCGTCAGCGCAAGCGTTCATCCGTCCGCTGCAACGACAGATGCTGGCGTTGCAAAACTACCGAGCAGTCACCACCTACAGATGAGCTGCGGCCCTACATAAGGGACCTGTCCCAAGAGACCACATGTCGGCGAGGGAGGAGGAGCACGGACCGCCACGGTCGAATAACCTCCCGACACAAATAATGTCGAGTCCAACGTGGATACACTTACCGACTCGCTTACGTCTCAGTTGCAGTGTTATCTTCCCACATGCGGGGGGCTTGCAGATGCAGCTCAAGCAGATACCGACATCACGTCGACCTCCCTCGAGGATCTGCCGATGGAGACGCTCATCACAGTGCGCCATGATAGTGATCGCGTTCTTCCAAACAGACAGAAGAAACCGATCGACCCTATGCACTACATGACCCACAGTCCGAAACAGCCACACAGTGAGATTTGTTTTCGCACGATGGCGCAGAACGCCCCGCGCCGACGACAGCACAAACCACATCCACCGGCAGACCCCACCGACGAGGACACAGCCTACGAGGCCTTCGTCCCGAAGAAGTTCGGGGAGGCTCTAACTGCCGACCATATCGTTTTGGCCAAAGACGATGCTGCTGATAAGCGCGTCGATAAGTATGCACTTGCTGTCCTGGATAGATACACCAGCATCTTCATGGCGTACCCAGCTTTACATAAAGACGCAGCTACTACAAAGGCATCCTTCCAGCAGTTCATCGCGGCGAACGATGAGGTGGAGCACATATGCACAGATAATTTTGGAGAGCTCCAGAAGGCATGCCGCCAACTGGGATGGAGACATGACACTAGTACTCCTCATCGTCCACAAACGAATGGATTGATCGAGCGCATTGTCAAGATCGACATCCTCGGTGCGAGAGCTGTGTTGCACATGTCCGGTCTGGGACACGAATGGTGGAAAGAGGCCGTGCAAGCCTTTTGCTGTGGACATAGTTTTGTGCGTCCATCCACGGGCGTTGCCGCCCTCAGCGACGAGCACGCTGAGAAGACAGCTCATGAGATACGTTTTGGCGAAAGTTTTCCCGGGCACTGCGTTCCATTTGGTGCTCGGATCTTTTGTGCATGCCTCGATCCCGAGATCAAGAACGAGACTGCAAAGTTCAAAGAGAATGCTCGGGAAGAGTTATTCATGGGTTGCCATTTACACTCCGGTGGACGATGGTCTGGTGATTATCTTGTCTTGGATACGGCTACATACGCCAAGAACCCAGACGGAGATCTGCGTCACGTACACAGAGTCTTCGAGTTCACCCACCCTGTGAAAGACGGCACCCTGCGACATCACAACCCCGAGGCACACGACGAGGTCAAGGCATCTACTTCTCGCCCCTTGGGCGACAAGCCTATGCCCGACCTTCCACTTGCCTACCCCAAGGAGTGGGATGATCCATCTATGATGGCGATGGACGACAACATCGCTGATGCTCCACCTTCGGCCTCCGAAGCTGCCGCACCGGCACCGGAGCCCGATTGCTGGGAACAGCGCGGATATTGCGTCATCCGACACATCCGTACTCCACGAAGAAAATTGTTCATACCAGCCGACGGCGTTATGAACATACCTGTACCTGTGGATCAGCTCGATGCGACACGACTTCGAGACAACCTCTACTTTCGGCGGAGAAAGCGTCTTTCGCGATGTTTGGGATGGTGTGAGCGCCACAGACCACCGAGAACTAAGCGAGCCTTGGCCCGGCCTGGTTCGATTCTATGAGCTCCCTGAAATGTTGCCAGACGGCAAAATGGTGGTCCGCGGTCGCGAGACACGCGTACAGACTACTACGCGTCCAGACCACATTCTTCCCGAGCGTTGGAAGACCTTATCTCTTGGACAGCAAGAGAAAGAAATTGAGTACGCAGAGGATATCAAACAAGCGCGTGAGACTCGTGACCGAGCTGCGCTTCGAGCGTGGACCCGACGGGACAAACAAGCCAAAACATTCCGTACTACTACAGCTGGCGGGCCCACATGGAATACCGTGGAACGACGGATTACGTACGATACGGACAGCGGCGCTGTCATTCGTGACGAGGACGTAAAGGGCGCGACCAACAAAGATATTCTGCATGCCAAACTACCTGGTGGACCACGTGACATTTCTACAGTATTATGCTACCGCCAACCCTCACCGCAACCTGCTGGAGCCGCACGTGCTCTGGTACTTGTCGACAGTGAGGGGAGCGACTTCGGGGCCGTGAACCCGCTCACGCGCGCGTTCACCCCGTCGGTAGCAGTACCCACTATGCCACGTGAGCCGACATACACACCGGCATACAGAGATAAGATTCCCGAATCACCGCGGGCACGCCCAGCCCTTGTTACCAGAAATTTGAGTAAGAAAGAAGTTGCCGCAGAACCACGCGCACAGGAGGCCCCGCGAAAATAATACGAGCGCCTTGAAAAGAAGCAAAAGCAAACATGGATGTTGGAGACTGTTGCTGAAAAAGGTGATATGAAGTCACAGGTGGTTCGTAGTGGGAAGAGAGTTCACTTCTTCAATATTTTGGAACTATCTTCAGTCAAACATGAAGAACTTCCTCCTGATCTACGTAAGTTCAAGGGCCGAGTGGCGGTGCAGGGCAATTCCGGCAAAGATGGCACCGGATTGGCCGCCATATTCGCCGACGCCGCATCCAGCGCGTCGCATATTGAGGCTTCCAAACTTTGTGACGTTACCGCACTATTGCCAAAATATGCAGGCGAGCAAAGCGATGCACCTGGCGCACACACGCAGGCAGTGCTATACGGAGACGGAAGGATCGACCCAGTCGACACTTGGATTACCATACCCAAGTGGCGCCAACCTGCAGTTTGGTCTAAATGCAAGAATCCCGTGTGCCGATTACGATTGGCACTATGCGGACACCCTCTTGCAGGTGTCTTTTGCGAACGAAAGTCTCGCACGTGTCTGGAAAGTGTTGGATTTGAGCCTATCCCAGGCTGGGAATGCGTGTGGAGACACCACAAACTGGGATTGATACTTTCAGTATACGTGGACGACTTCAAATTAGCAGGACCAGCCATCAATCTACAAGCCGGCTGGGACCATATCCGCAAAAGCGGCATTGATTTGGATCCGCCTACTCCATACTCTCAATACCTTGGTTGTGGACAACAGGCATACGACGTACCGCGGAACGTTTTTGACAAAATAATGTTTACCATTCGACCTATGTTGCCTGCACAGAGCGATAAAGAGTACCATACAGCTAAACAAGTTCGTGGAATACGACATGATATGCTTGGTTTTACTGATGAGCGCTACCTGGAGTGCGCCTCCAAGCGTACCCATGGGGCAGGGTCACGTCGTAAACGGCCCGACTCACCGAGGGCTTCGCGATCCAAATCGCCTAGCTCCTCCGGGTCGGTCGTGAGACCCACTAGCGCGCTCAACGCACGGTCGCGATCATCCAGCCCAGCTGGATCGGTCGACAAACCTTCCACTACGACACAATCAACGACAGTCACATAGGATGACCTACCCGACGCAGAGACCCCTGGCATCGAGGACACCTCCTTTACCGAGTCCGACTACTCCGACGAGGGTATCCTCGGCCAGGACGCGGCGAGTGTATTGATGAAGATTCTCTACCTGGCACGCTGTTGTCGTTTCGATCTTTTACATCCAGTATGTACGATAGCCAGAGAGATTACCAAATGGAATACCACATGTGATAAACGCCTTCATCGGCTGATATGCGACATCAAAACGACGCGCACCCATTGTTTACATGGATGGATAGGCGATCTTTCAGACAAGCTATCCATCAGACTCTTCACTGACGCCTCGTTCGCCGATTGCATTACCTCCTCCAAGTCCACTACCGGCGTCTTCGCTGCGCTTGTTGGACCCAACACGTTCTTCCCGGTCAATGCCGTGTGCAAGAAACAAACGGTCGTGTCGCACTCGTCCACAGAGTCCGAGATCGTTGCCCTTGACTCGGCGCTACGACTGGAGGGGCTACCACTACTCTCATTTTGGGAGGCCGTGGTGGAGGTTGCCATTACCTGCAAAGAGAAGAATAAATGTCTGGGCTGCCTGGGACGCGCCGCCACGGCGATATGTCCGACATTGGCCGCCAAAGAAGAGGCGTAAGCCATCGCCTCGCAAGGCATCCCCATCCACGGGGATCTTCTCCTAGCCGTAGGCAGCTACCGCTAAAGACGGAGCTGCCCATGCCTCCAAAGAGGCGTACGATATCCCATGAGGGTACCGTGTTACGCGTGGATCCAGAGCCCGCTCAGGAGACCAGCTCTCCCAGAGTACATCTCATCGCCCTCGAGGATAACCAGGCCGCGATCAAGATTGTCCACAAGGGACGTACACCAGCATTTCGTCATCTTCATCGTACCCATCGTATAAACTTGGATTTGCGAGACATGCGAATTCGAACATATTGAGCTCAAGTATGTAGGTACAAAAGAGCAAATCGCAGATATGATGACTAAACATGTTGGGCAAAAGAAAGCAGACCTCTGGAGGGATCTATTGGAGCACTCGCTCATCTTTCCTGTTACCCCGTTACAGTGCGCTCCAAGGGACCCAAGGCGACCACTACGAGGGCCTCAGAGACCCGATGGTTTACCTCATGTCGCAGAACCTCCAAAACTGGATGGATGTCCGGAGATATGCAAAATATTACTTACCGACAAAGAAAAATGGAGCGAGGTAGGATCAGAATGCGGATTCTTGTGTGTTGGACAAGCCAATCACGAGGGCGTATGTGCATGCATGTACCATATCGGTGTTCCTGCTGCGGCTACCGCTTCGCGCACACCTCGATCGAGGGCACGTTCACCGCGCGGTAGACACCACCGTCATCCTCCCTCACCACCGCATGATGCAGAGAGGTCTAGGACACTATTATCCGATCGTGCCGCAGCTGTTTTACCACTCGAGCGACGAAGCTCACCAGCATCCTGCTCGCTGCGTGCGAGACGCAATCAAGTGAGATCGGTTCTAACCCCGATCCCCCCATCCTCGAGGTGGACCAGGCGCCACCGCTCCACCTCGACGGCTGGGCCATCGCCTACGACGCCGGCTACGGCCCGAACGCCAAGGACGACGACCGCGTGGGCTTCACGTATCACTCTCAGACTGGTCGCCCTCGCGGTCCCGAGGATGGCTTTGCCTACGTACATTATTTGCGCTTTGATCGTAGTGCAGAGCATGATCTAGGTGTACCCGACGAATCCACCATTGTTGAAGTTACCCGGTCCGAGTCCGCCGACGTGACGAGTTGGATCGGCAAAGTTGATGGAGGAGTCGGCGGCGACGCCAACTACGAGTACAATACGACTACAGCCACGCCGTGGATGTCATTCATGAAAGCCATGTGCATGATCTCCAGCCTCTCCACACGTAATTTTTCTGTACAAGAAAACGCTCGTGGCTTACATGATCACTTGCATGCTGTGATTCCAAACTCACACCGCAAGTGTCCACCAATGGAGATCACGACGATAGTATTAAAGGCAGAGTGGATAATGATGCACAACGATTGGTCAAACGTTGGCAGTGCATCTCTTGGGCAATACGCTGAGGATAGTATTCAGGATACAAAATACTTGTACAAAGATGGGCTTTGTGCGCCTCACGATGTGTACAGTAATGGATTGACGACTCCCAGCTACGCTCCTAAACTTGATCGCGCTGCGATCAAACTACCGTACGTCCACCTGGTATGGCCAGGACATCAGATACTGCGGGACACCTCGGCCACGTTGTCGACGATAACCTCGTCACCGAAGTGAGGGCGTTCTCCGACCTCACCCAGACAGGCAAATTCCGCCGCAAGCTCAGTACGTGGTTGACTACACGCGGAGGATTTGGAGGTATCGGATCAGGCCCCAACACGGTGGCAACACCATCCGATCACCCAGACGGCTGGACAATCCTCCCAGAGCATGACGAGACTCACTGGCAGCCATACGAGGAGGGCTCTGTGCAACCCGGAGAAAAGCCTACCAAGGAGGACCCTGGTCTTACTCCTGGTGCTGCTGTTGATCCGCTAGAGCTTGCACAAGCAAAATGCAGCGCGTTTTGTGGTGGTCGATTGGTTTCTACCCTTCTTTCAGACAGCGGGTGGCTTTCACTCATACAGGAGGACCTGGGACTTCTTCTACATCATGCCTTTGGCCCGTCAGGGCACGCATGCAAATGGGCAAATCTGCATGCGGACTCCACATGGATCATGCACCCCAGAAAAGGATCCAAGGCTGCCGCGCATAAGAAGCACCCCAGCCACGGCATCGACGAGCTCAACAGCTCACAGTAGCGAGATGCCTTTGCCAAGGCGTCAAATGTTGGCCTCGTGCCTTTATTTATGCCGTGCCTCAACCGTGCAGAGTGCATCGGCGGCGCCACACTCGAGCACTTGTCGACCGTCATCCGCGACGACATTATGATGTGGGCATTCTCCTTTGGCAATTACAAAGAATGGTTCAGACAGAACGACGCGGCGATGGGCCAGGACTGCATTCTATTGCCACAGGCTGGTGGCGACACCCGCTGTGATATGGCACAGCTCCGTGAACGGCGTACGCCGGCACAGGAGAACCGTATCACAGCTATCCTCGCAAACCATCTCGAGTCATAATCGAGCAGCGCAACATGATCCCCATGATCCGCAAGGCCAGGGGCTTAACGCTGCTGAACGACAATACTTCTATCAAAGAGTGGCGCAACTAACTTGAATGAGCTTATATGGGATTATTGGGCTAAAGACTTTCCTGTATTTGTGAAACAGAGACACTACTGCAGAGGCCTCAACGCCATGGTGGTCTGGAGTGCAAACGACATTGCGCGTGCCAATCACGGTCAGACCATGTTGGACACACGTCGCCATGAAGATCGCGCTCATACTTCCGTGCGCGAGCTCATCAAGATGGACTGCGAGGGTGGCGCCCCGACGCTTATGCCACTACACGTGCAAGTGGATCTGTCACGTTTTATTGACGTGATGCAGTACTTCCGTTGCCCCACCGTCACGGGGCCAGGCAAAGCGGCACGCTGGGGCGTGCGCCCAAACTTCGACTACCACACGGACGATCTGATCAAGACGATGCATTCGCGTGTTATTCCAGTTCTTCTTTCAGACCACTGGATTGATGCGTGCGGCAGAGTCACGCCTCAGGCATGGCATTCAAACCATAATAATCACAAACTGGCGACACTTACGGCTCAGTTTTGTGATCCAGTATATTACCGCAATTTCTGTGCATTGATCCAGTCATTACCATCGCAGCCTTATCCATTCAGACCTCCTATCCTGACTCCTATCACGGACACACAGGCCTACACCCAGGCCGCAGAGATTATGGAGGCTCTTCAATTTCGTGAGAAGATGACCAACCAGTGGAAGAGGAACCTCAGCCTCACGACGTTGATGGCTCAGACTGCAGGAGAAATGGCTCATTGTGCCTGGATGGCATCTTGCGCCAGCGGTATTTTGCCGAAATCAATGCTGTTGGCAACAAGCGATCCATGCATGCCCATCCCTGGACTCGCAAAAGAGCCACCAGCACTAGATCATAGCGATCCTACTAAGGCGATTCCCGATAATGATCCATTCGGCCATGCATACGACGAGTTGTTCAACTATCTTCTGCTTCTGATCAACGACTACCCCGGGGCGTGGGCATCTTGTGATTCAGTTGAAAAGAGAGAGCTCTTTCACCTCAAAATCGTGAAATAAATTCAGGATGCACGCGCTGTTACCTGGGTCGTGTACGAGCAGTTCCTACAGCAGATTACTGACTTGGACGGCGATGACGATTCGACCAAATCACGCTTCATCGCAGAGGGCAACATATTGAACTCTCATCGTATTGGTCCTAGTATTGACAACCAAGGCCATATTATAGCATGCAAAGGTTTCTTTACACAGAACGCCTTGGATCGGCTTGCATTGGGACTCGAGGCCGACGTTCCAACTACCTTCTGGCGCGCGGCAGCTGGGACAGACCAGCAGACCGAGGACGGGCAGCCAGTGCAACCAGGCCCACTACCTGATCCACTGCAGCCTGGCCCGCAGCCGATCCCTCTACCAGAGCCATTGCCGCCTGGTCCGCTTCCGATTAGCACGCCAGCCGATCCTTCGCCACCAGCCCCGCGACCGACAGCCGCGTCAGCCCCGATCCCCGATGACGACACTGATGTGGAGGCGGCGGAGCTGGGGGCAACTCCTGCCGACGACGGACCTTCTCCCGATCAGCAATCGGATACGGTATACATACTGTCGTGGCAAGACTGTTGCGAGCGTTCCTTGCATGAGGACACCAGCCAGGTTCCGACATTCGACAATGCGTGCACCCCTCGTGAGTACAAGCTTCAAGCAGGTCACGCGGATGATCATCCATACGTTCCTCCACCGTTGCGGGGCACGTCCGCGACCAATGGCATAGTTTGCTTGGAGAACGATGGGTGGATGAGCCAGTTGTCATACGACGATTGTGTGATCGCCCACGCGCCTGACATCGTTCAGTCTGGTTGCTTCCCAGAGTGGAAATGGATATCGCTCCCGCCGTGCGACGAGGTACGTTACGGACCTGAGCTGGTCGAGGAATGGCTTGGTGACCCTGTTTGGATGAGCAAAGACATCACGACGATGCTACGTCATGATATTCACTACAAAAAGTTCCATGTTAATCAATTCAATGATCGACGTGCCAACATATGGCCGGACTCAGCACAGCACAATTGGAATATTCCAAGCAATTGGAAATCGTTTCAGGGTATGGTCCAGTGGAAATTTAAAGACCGCGCACTACACAATGGACCATCCACCGAGGCGGCCATGGCACACTTCAAAAAGGATGGTGAGCCAGACGGGTACATGGATTGGATTGGTTATTACCCGATCTTCGTCATTCGTGCGTTCCAGAAGCGCATTGACCCGCAGAAGAACCGGATCGAGATATATGCCAAACCAGTCCCCGACGGAAGCGCTCCCAGCTGTTTCGATTGGAACAGCGTTATCGCTATCAGATGCGTTGGAGGTTACAGTTGTGTCAATCCACTCTCCAAACCATGGAATATGGGCTGGGAGAGCTTGCAATGGACAGACGTGAAGTACCTCCACCATGGCACAACATTTCGTGCCTGGCGAAGCATCCTCAAGTCAGGAATTATTCCAGGCTATATCGATCCGTCTTCTCAGAGAGACAAATACTTTCGAGGATCACCACGCACGGAGGCATTCTTCAGTTCCAGCACCTACATAGACAACGTTCAAAATAATCCTCACACCTCGGTACAATCGTACAAGTTCAAGCACTACAAGAACGAGGTAGAGCTGGTGATCAACATGGAGATTGCAACAAAGGCTGGATGCAGATTTTGGCTGGGAGCACAAGGCGCTACCATGACAGAGGACGTGGTTCCAGCCGCCGCAGTCATCGCCACTCGCCGTCTCACACCACGCAGTGAGCACGGCAGGCAAATATGGCCGGAGGGCACTACTTGGGTTTACCCGCCACTGGCTGCGAGACAACCATTGAGCAAATACGAAATTTGCGCTGTCCCCCCTGGGACAGACACAATCGATGACCCTCCTGGGATTGCCCCAACTGGCATGGCATACGACGCGGCTCAGCAGCCAAAGACACAGTCCGCCTCAGCATCATCGGCCCAGCGGCCCATCGCCCCTCAGCTGGGGGCGACCCCCGCTGGCCGCGCATCTGACGCCGACGCTTTGGATGAGACGATGGCCCGTGCTATGGTCAACAGCTGTGGGCACAGCACACAGGACAAATGATGGTTGATAGCTATATCACATTGCCGAGAGGCCCTGCGACCCATTACATTAAAGATCGCGCAGAAAGATTGGAGTCGCCGGCCTATCTCCAATGATGTTCGCATGGGGGACTTCATTATAGTCAAAAATTGGGGCTCTACCAATGGCTACCACTATGACAATCACTTCCCCAAGGGCAACCACAACACCAAGGTGCGCATGAACAAGGGCCATATTTATGGACCAATCATTCATGTCGGAGTCTTCGAGGAATTCTTCGCGGTGCAAATACCTATTCTCAACTACGGTCTACGATGGGTAAACATTTGGTATTGCGACACAAACATGCCCCTCAAGGGCGTTGTCTTCGCTTTGCCAGTACGCACCGACATCGACCCGAGTCACATGAATGTTGCACTTGAGGGCCCATCTTCATGCAGCGACCAGATCTACAAGTATAAAGAATCAGGTGATTTACCATATCTTGGAATGCCGAGCATTTACAAACCACGCATCCCGCGGACGCCGACCAGACGCCCCGCTCCTCGGACACCCGATCCCGACGAGCTGGCGGCAACACCTGCCGAGGATCCCACAGCAGACGACGATGGACCCCGACAAGAGGCAGGCCAATCCAAAGAGCCTCTGGTAACTGTCATTGTGGATGTATCGAACAGAACACTCACAGATAACGAGAGAGCAGCCGATGATACTATGAAGGCAGATCTTTCGGCAGAAGTTCACGCTGATGAGGACATCGGCTCGAGCATCCTTGATGATATTATCGGCCCGCCAGAGGAATTCCTCAACCACCCCGACTACGAGCCAGAGGAAGGTGCAAGATGGATCTTGCAATCTTACGACCACCGCATATACCGCTGGACGTCGGAGTTGTTGGTGGGTTCACCAAGGATAAAGGTGAAACAAACTATTGAGGTACACGCAGGCAGGGCCAATATTGTGGCGGACAAGAATAGAGTCATACTTACGATTCGAGATACAATTTGGACCAAAAACAGACGTATACCACATGGATTACAATCATACCCACAAATGGGCACGCGACTTACCGATTTGCAGTGCAGATAGTTTCTTCAAAAATATGGCCCACTACCTGGATCCAGAGGCCATCGAAGAGTCGACCACAGGCATCTTTCATTGGATTTCCAAAGTGTACCAAATCATATTGTTGGACAGCATCAAGGAGCTAAGTGATTTCACAAATGATGCTATCTATCAGAACCATCCTGCCCTCAATACGTTGCGTGCTCTCTTCACAAAGTGCATCCGAACACACGGCAACCCAGGCTTCCCCGTGTGGAGGGAGCCGGTGGAGACACCTGCTGCGCCTGATCAGGATGATCCAGGCGCAGAGCAGGATATCCCCAGGGATCCAGGCAGTGTTGTTTCCGCAGTTCCTGACCAAGAGACCATGGCACATATCATAGCCGATAAGAAGAAGATCGACCGCAAGGTGGGCGACAATGAGGCCATCTTGCAGGCAGAGGCTACCCGCATCCGTACGGACAACATACACCATGGTGCTACTGATACTGCGGACACCGGCACCTCCGGGTACGCAGGACTACCGGGGGAAAGACTGTCTAGGATCGAGATTGAGGGGATCGGCCGATCGATCGCCTCCCGTCCGACCGCTGAAATCAATCGTGATGCCATGGATCAGATCGGCCGTGTTCTCGCCAGCGGCCTTGACACCCGCTGGGGGTCTGGTGAGCACCTTGCGATCTCTGGGGCCCCAGAGGATATCCAGCATGATATTGCGCCATGTCGGAATTGCGATCGTTTCTTATCTCTCGGAATCGTCACTGGTGACGGTACAATTTGTGACATCTGCTGGCAGTACACTGTCGCTGTAGGTGCTACCGGCAAAGGTGGTGCCGCGGAGAGCGACCTAGCGTACCTCCAGAAGTTGACCCACTGGATCAAGACGACCCTCTCCCAGGACGGCATCACAAGATATATGACAGATGGAGCGCAGGTCCAGATGATGGGCAAGCGCTCCGTACCTGGTCAGGAAAAGGATACCTTGCGGAGATTGGCGAAGAAAGCTGCGGCGAGGCATCAGAAGTGGGTCGACGCAGGCCCCCCTCCTGCACCCATGTGCAGGCTGATGGGCGAGACTGAGGACGACAGACCTCTATGCCACCCTTTCGCCAATCTCGTTCAGCGTTTCCCGAGCGATGTGCGGTTCCACCACCGAATGACAGCCGCTCGTGCCGATTAAGGCCAAAAGGCTTTCACCGTCGAAGACATGCGTGACGCTTGTGATATTTACGATTACAGCGTCAGGCAGGGCTTCGCTGGTCGAAGGAAATGGTGGTTGAACACAGGTAGACTTGATAGAGGCACTAGGCAAGAGCGTGGACTTATCACAATTGCCCTTCCCCGCGGGGATGGCACTTGCGAGAAAGTCATGCAGCGCAAGCTTGCCGCGCTAGCCTCCATCGAACCTGCCGTGGGTTCTGCAAATCAAAGGGGGGTGAGTTCAGGGATTAGAACCGATCCGATCGATCCTGATACACACTCTTCCCATTCGCATGGCGCCATGGGGCCGCGGCCGCCGCGGCGCCCGCCGCCGCCGCGCCCTGCTCCTGGTGGCGCTGCTGGATCCAGCGCCTCTGGCGCGCAGGATGACACGCCCGCTGGGCCGCGCAGTGCCGCCGCACAGCGGCAGAGCAGCGATGCCAGCCGCAGACCAACGACGCCTCCCCGCGCCAAGAGGGCGCGCAGGACGGAGGGCTACGCGATGTGGTGGCGCAAAAACCTAGAGGAGAGCCAGTGGGGCCCCATATACTGGGGCTACTATGCCAAATGCTGGGTATACATTGCGGACAACAACGATGAGTACGTGTATATCCACGACCTGCGCGACAACGACCGGTTCCCCAACTGGACTCCCAGGACGCCCTGGGGGACCTTCACGACGAGCTACATCGCGGAGGATGGCCCCAGGGTGTGGGACCAGAGGTTCTACGCGAGAGGCAACGCGTAGTGTAGTCGGCCGCAAGGCCCACCGCTCGATTGGCTCGAACTTCATCTTTATACAAGTTCGCCTCGATCGGTGAATAACAATATAATCTTAGGCCACTTCACTACTCAAGAAAAGTAGCCGCACTTACACTTATGAAACCCAAGGCAGCCTCCTAAGGAGCAGCGCCGAGAGGAGTAACACAATGCAGAATTTATGTATGCAACTTTTCGTGTTTATCAACACGACTTTGCGTCTGGCCAAACATTTGCCTTTATATTTAGACGTGTTTATTAACACGATCGTGTTCATCAGCGCGTTTTCATAATGCACATGTTTTGTTTATTCTTTAGAATATGATTACATTGCGTTGAGAATGATCTGATACCCAGTGCTCACTTGAGAGCCGGTGGCAACACCTGCCGCGCTCAGGCGCGGCAGCTTTTGATGTTGCTTTAATTTGATCAGATCCTCTTGCTCCGCCCACCCGCGTTTCATTCTTCTCCGCCCTCGAGTGCCGAAGCGTTTTTGGGGAGCGCACCGAGGGGGCACCAAAGTGTGCTTGGCGAAGAAACAGGGTCCCTGGGTGATCCTTCTTACCTTCTCTTGCCGAATCGCGACCGCTGTCGCGATTGCGGCGCAGCTGATGCGATGCAGATTTCGCGCTCAGCTGCCTTGCTGACCTGAGGTTTTGAGGAGTAAAAGGGTGACGGGATCTTTTCTCCTGTTCCCGGGTCCTGCCCTCACTGGCGGGATTCGGGACGGGGTGTGTGAATAGAACCCGTATACTACCCTCATACATACTCCTTATCCTCACCTCTCCTGCGCCTGGCCGTTTGGGCTCAGGTATTTGACTAGACCGATCAGACCTTTGATCGTGCAGGAGGAAAATATATCCATCTTTCCCTCCTATCCTCTACCAACGGATCAGGGTTTCTGCACCTTTGTACTCTAACCCCATACACAGATTTAGACCCAGATGTTGCGGAGGTTGAGGTGTCGGAGACCCTTGCCGAGCGGCTCAAAAATGCTGCAGCCTCCCTACCGCACCTTCTAACTCATACTCCCAAGAACCCATTTTGTTCAGTGTGCAATTGGGCCAACGCTATCAGAAAGCAACAGCGCAAAGCGCATAACAAAGGGCTAACGGTTCCCCGCCCATACGCTAACCCCACTTCGTTCGGACAACTGACGACGATGGACCATTGGTATGCGATGGATGAACTCTCGCGGGGACTCCGCGACGAGACCGCGTGTGTGACTTTTCGCGACCGAGCTACGGATATTCTTGCCGCTCAGGGTGTGCACGACAAGTCTGCGGTTCACGTTTGCAATTTGTTAGTGCACCTGAGAGCCCCGGAGGAAAAGTTTGTATATTGCTTTGCAGATGGTGCAAGAGAGCTTGCCAGGGCATGTTACGAGCTCGATATTGCCCATGTTCCTACCTTCCCAGGAAATAAGAAAGAAAACGCTGTCGCCGAGCGTGCGAACGGTGTTGTGCAGATGGGAGCCAGAGCCTTACTCGTGCAGGCTGGTGTTCCACCACCATATTGGACCTACGCGGTTCGATATTTCTGTCTATGCTACAATACTAGGACCCCCGCTGAAGGGCAGCCCAGTTGGGAAAGACGCTTCGGGTGCCAGTTCAATGCGCCGCTTCTTCCCTTCGGATCACTTGTCCGTTATGTGCCTCCACCTGAATCCCGGTTTCGCACCGCCAAGACTGGGGCGACGATGATTCCAGGGATATACTTAGGGTATGTGCACAAAGCGGGGGGATTGGTTGGACCAGATAGTTACGTTATCCCTCTGAGACAATTGAATGGACTGAATATGGAATCAGGGCGTACACCAGAGGGAAAACGACCTACGATCGAGAAATCCGATCAAGTGTACAGCAACATCTTAGATGGTACTGCTGACGACCAATCGCCTCAGTATCCTTTGCGAGAAGCATACGAGAAAGCGGCGACGGAGGAACGTTCCGTCACAATCCCGACAGAGACAGGAGAGGCCGCGGCCGTCCCAGACGGACCGCAGCCAGCCGCAGGGATAAGACCGGACAACACGTCTAATGTTGATGATCCTGCCATCCTGGCGCCACCGCCTCCTCAAGAAGGCGAGGGCGCCCCGCGCTTGGACTCTGAGGCCGATTTAGATGATGACGGTCTTTGGGGTCTGTACGTGGGTGATGTGCCTTTGGTAGTTGACGGCAGGGGCCCTCAGCGCGATTCCCATCCTGCAGACAAAAACCAGAAACTGGGACTCGCACAACTTGAGTATCGCTTGGACAGACAATCCAACTGCTCAGCGGCTAAGCCGCGTGAGAACGTTCCAGGGAAAGGGCGACTTCTTGCTCGAGCAATTCAAAATCTGGACACGATGGAGTACTTTGAAGACAGACGCATTGTTGCTGGACTTACAAAAGAAGAATTAATTTGAAAACTTCCGTTGACAGGCCGTCGAAAGACATGTAGCATACGAGTTGCTCTCTATTATGACCCTGATTATGTGCCTATAACCCGAGTGTGGGTTACAGACCCAGACCCAAAATGCAATGCCCAATGGCTAAAGAAGTTACCTGAGTCTACTCATCCCGGAGTGCATCCTGGACGACGGTTCAACATGCACCAAGCCCAGCGCCGACAGGCCGTGGAAGAATACAAAGCAGAAAAGAGAGGATTCTTCGGTGTAGAGGATCCTGGCCCTTGACTATGGTCTAGATGTGGACGACCCACCGACTCCGCCCGATCCCGCAGTGGCTCAGCCGCTTGCGGCTCTCCCCGAAGCTAGGCTAACTGCACCTAAGGTGGCCGAACAACTACGTCGAATGCAAAATGGCAGCCTGTGCAACACCCCTGGCAGTGGGCGAGGGGCGGCGTCGCGAAACACCCAGGGCTATCAGAACACATCTGAGGCTGATGATTCATCAGAGGAAGGCGTTCCCGAAGAACACCTGTCAGACGACGAGGACCTTTGGTGGAAACAAACATGGTATGGAGGCACTATTGCAGGAGACGGGCTACCCTCCGGCTCAGCCGGCAGGGATCCCTTGTCCGATGATGATAACGGAAAATCTGAGGACGACGATGAGGCAAGCCAGACCTCGAGTCCGGCTGCCGCCGCGTCGCGCGAAGCGTGCCTCGCATGCCTTTACATGATAACTCAGGTAAAAATATCAGTCATCGTGACAAAGAATGATTTGATTTGCAATGCTGCTACAATCCTTTTACTGACTTAATAACTGTCATTGATGAACCCTTCCAACTTCCCAGTGACTGGCATTGCGCCCGCATAGATGCCGCTGTAGCCAGATCTGTCTCGAAAGACGAGGCCAAGGCAAATAAAGGCGCTCGAGCTGCCTTGAGGAAAGAGTGGGACAGATTGCGCGACATTGGCACGTGGATAGAGGATGGCGTTAGAGAATATTCCGATGTTGTTGCCGAACTTCAAGGGAAGACAGCCCATTTTGGCAGTTTATTTGCGATCCTTGTTGAAAAGGATTCAGAATTGCCGTTAGGGCACAAAGACCGTAAGTACAAAGGCCGGGTAATCTTTGACGGTTCAAGTGTTAGAGATCAAAACAAGGACGCGGCATAATCTCAGGAACTTTCCAGCAGCCCCGCGACCACGCAGGCCATCAAAGCAGTTGATACATACGGGTTGTTTGAAGGCCATAGTATCGAACAAGCTGATGCTCGACAAGCTTACACGCAATCAAAGTTGGGAGGCACTCCTACTTGGGTTTTCTTGCCTCGTGACGAATGGCCCAAAACATGGTCCAACATGCGGAGCCCCGTATGTCCACTGTACTTATCGCTGTACGGACACCCTGATTCGGGCGGGCATTGGGAGCAGCATTGCGAGGGACATGTCGCGGCTAAAGGTTCTGTGAAATGTAGCCCGTGGCGTAGCTGTTATTTCCACAACGAATTGCAAATCTTCTTGATCATTTATGTCGATGATTTCAAACTGTCGGGACCTGCCGACAAGCTAGCCCAGGGGTGGGAGTTACTTCAAGAACCTTCGAAAAATTGCCTTAAGGGCATAGAAGTAGATCCTCCCTCGGCTGTTGGACGATATTTAGGATGCGAGCATAGATTACCGACTCAGACAATTGAGTGGCACGGGGAATTGCATGCGGTACTTGACCCGCCCCCTCCCAAAGTTAAGAAAAACGCCTCCGTCGCAGACGACAGTAGTGAGGAGGAAACGGGGGGTGACTCGGCGTCTCAGACGACCGAGCCATACCAGCCGAGAGAACCAAAACTAGCGAAAGTCATCGAATACGATATGACAGAGTTCTTCGATTCCTGCGTTACATTATACGCTCAATTGACGGACGCAGACCCGGCTACATATCCGGCCGCGGGCACCCCGTTCGGTCCTGAACTTGCCGACTTAGAAGATGGACAGGGCGGCCCCGGAGGAGAAACTTACTCCCCAGCTGAGGAGGCTATAGCGTCAGCGTTACAGATTAACGTTGATACCGGCCCTCCTGACAAGGAGATAGAAATACTTGGCCCTGATGCCGCAGCAGCTAGCCCTGATGACCCTGAGCCACCGACTCAGTCGGTAACCCATTGCAGCAAAAGTGTTGATGAAGATATGTTACGGGGCGAGTATGGCCAGATGCGACTTACTCCGTGCTGTGTGCCAAACTGCCAGTTGTATCACAAAATGGACAGAGCAGCAAGACATTGACTTCTTCCGCCTCATATATTACATAAAATGTACATCTCATTATCGCATGACCTCGTGGGTGGGCGACAAAAAGGAGGATGTTCTGTTAAAGCAATACTCTGCAGATCTGGCGAGTGACATTCGAACACACAGGAGCACGAGCGCCAGTTATCAAGCAATTTGGGGCCCGCGTACACGGGCAGGCCAATCGATGAGTTCGCAAAGACACACATGCGCATCTCACAGCACACTTGAGGCTGAGATCGTTGCGGCCGACCTTGCGCTGCGCAAGGAGCTGCTTGCGGCGTTGCCGCTGTGGGAGATCCTGCTGGGTAGACCGGTGCGATGCTTATTCCTGGAAGATAACCAAGCAGTTTGCAAGGTCATTAAAGCAGGCGGGTCGATGAAATTGATGCATCTACCAAGAACGCATAGAACTGATGCAGCAGCTGTGTCCGAACAATTTTCTCGTGGCCTATTTCAATTACATCACGAAAGAACGCAAAATGAGGCTGCTGGTATTGGAACAGAACGGTTTGTTGACCCTATGGCATGGGTCAAATTCTTGTACCTGGTCAACATTGCGACGCCTAAGTTCTGGGCCGCTACGCGGTGCCAAAATTACATTGAGTCAATGTTGTCTGACGGACTTCCCCTGAAACCCGGGGGGGTTCTCAAGCCCCGCCTGGGCCCTAGTTCGGCCTTGCGGAGAGGAGCTGCCATCCCCAGTAAAAAGTCAAACAAAAAGAAAAAGCGCCCCAACAAAGGAAAACCAGTTGCGGCTGCCCCCGGCCAAGCCGATGTTGCAAGAAATGTCGCTCACCTCAGCTGATGTCGCAAGAAATGTCGCTCCTCGGAAGGGCAGAGAAGGTCGCAGCAGAAGCTCCGAGAAAACGAGAGCGATCGAGAACACAACCAAAAGAAGCTCTGATCGTGAAATGAAAGCCACGTTTGGGATATCAGATAGTGGAAGCGAGCCAGAGCCTTCCATGAGACCTGAAGATAAGGAGGATGTTTCTAACGAAAATCGCCCGCTTCGTAATCTGCACTCTGCGGTGGCTGCCGACTTCTCTGACAAAAGGGATGAATGGTTGAGACAAGGACAGATTTTGAAACGATACCACTATGTTCCGAGACTTGTCACATTCATGCCGGCTATCGGGGATTGCCCTGTCGAGCTCGACAAATTGGATGATGAACGTCGCACCTCTGCCGTCAATCCCCAACAAGGTCCGACGATAGATCGCATCGGTAATTGGCGCGATGAAGAAAGCAGGTATCATCGCCCATTTGAATACGACTCAGATGGCGATTCAAGCGACGGTGATTATTGCCTTAGCAGATGGACGGGATACACAGAATTTAGAATCCGAGAAGATTGCGCCCCGGCCACGCATTGGACTGGGGAAAGACTTTTGTTGGAATACTGTTGTGGCCCCCCAAGTAGGATTGGATGCCCTAAGAATTTCTTTGACAACTCATGTAAAGTGATAAGATACACCGAGAAGGAAGACATGAGGACGGATGAGGGACTCAAAATAGCGCTGAACGGTATAGCTACATTCAAGGGAAAACATATCACGTTATGGGGCTCCATGCCATGTACAGGAGGCTCCCCCTGGCAATATGTGAACGAGGCGCATAATACTCTTGCACAGGGTGTCTAGAGCTCCGACCACTTTGTTTCGGCGTCGTCGTCGCTCCCCCCAGCTGCCTTGTGACCTTCATGTGTCGCTATATGTGTCGCTCTGTGCCTTGCGCCCTTCAAGTGCCGCTATATGTGTCGCTATATGTGTCTGTGTCGCTGTGTGCCGCTATGCGTCTCCATGTGTGCGTCGCTATGTGTCGCTGTGTGTCGCTATGCGTCGATATGTGTGTGTGCGTGTGTCGATACATGTCTCTATGTGTCGACATGCGTCGTTCTGTGTCGCTCCCCAGCGCCCCAGCGCACCGCCCCCTCCGCCCCGACGACATTATTTCGGCGTCGTCGTCGCTCCCCCCCCTCTCCTTCTCCTCAGCAGCCCAGCGCGCTGCCCCCTCCGCCCCGACCACTTCATGTCGGCGTTGTGTCGACATGTGTCGCTATGTGTCGCTCCCCAGCACCCCTGCGCACCGCCCCCTCCGCCCCGACGATTTTATTTCGGCGTCGTCGTCGCTCCCCCCCCCCCTCCCTCTCCTCAGCACCCAGCGCGCTGCCCCTCCGGCCCCGGCCATTTATTTCGGCTCGTCGTCGCCCCCCCCCCCCCCCCTCTCCCCAGCAGACCAGAAGCGCGCCGCCCCTTCGCCCCGACCACTTTATTTCGGC
>CAUYUJ010016526.1:5000-24971 GCA_963575745.1 Prorocentrum cordatum | reverse complement strand
CCCCCCCCCGCCGTCCCCAGCCCCCAGCGCCAGAGTGGGACCCCCGCGCCGTGGTTCTCTGCCCCGAGCCCCCCCGCGTCCCCAGCGCCCCAGCGGGGGCCCCGCCCACTGCCCCTTCCGCCACTAACGCTTCATCCCGCGTCGCGCCGCACACCACCTCCCCCACCTCCCTCCCCGCGTCCCCAGCGCCCCAGTGGGGACTCCGCCCCGTGCCCCCTCCGCCCCGACAATTTTATTCCGCGTCGCGACGCACGCCACCTCCCCCCCTTCCCCCCCTTTCCCCAGCGCCCCAGTTGGACCCCCGCCCCGTGGCCCTCTGCCCCAAGCCCCGCCCAGTGCCCCCTCCGCCCCGACAGTTTATTCCGCGTCGCGGCACACACCACCCCCCCTCCTCTCCGCGCCCCCAGCGCCCCAGTGGGACCTCCGCCCCGTGCTCCCTCCGCTCCGAGCACTTTATTCCGCGTCGCGACGCACGCCGCCTCCCCCACCCTCCCCACCTGGGACTTGGGCCCCGTTGCTGGGCCCAGAGGGCGATGCCTTGCCCCCTCTTCCCCCCTCCTCCTCCTCCTCCTCCTCCTCCTCCTCCTCCTCCTCCTCCTCCTCCTCCTCCTCCTCCTCCTCCCCCTTCCTTTTTGTGCAAGGGCTATGGCGCACGTGCCGCTTGTTTCCGCACTGGAAATCATAGGGCGATGCGTAGGCTTCGGGGCATTAGAACCGACTTCCGATACTTGTTTTGGAATTTCCGTGAGATTGCCCGTGTTGCGCGCAAAGCGGGGGGCGCTGCATGTATTGGGTGGCCCACCCAGTGTAATTATTGGAGAGACCCTCAGGTGAAGAGTTTTCTTCGAGAGTTGGGATTTGCCAAGACGGCGTTGCACGGGTGCGCATGCGGATTGAAGGATAGCAAGGGTAATTTCATGAAAAGCCCTGGACGATAGCCACCACCTCTTCCATCGTTGCGGAGGGGTTAGAGCGTGGGTGTGATGGCACGCGCGAGCACGAATTTGCCAAGCAGGTTCATTTTGCCGTCGCCAATGCCGCAGAGAGAGTTGCGTCATCTCGTCTTCGTCCTACTTCTTCTCCCAATCCTATATGCGCCGCCGCCGTTTCGGCTCGAAGCCCGCGCGGGCTGCCCCGCGACCGGCCCCCCGTAGAGGCGAGCGGTTGCGTTGCGGCGATTGCTCGAAACTCGCTTGCCGCGGTTTCCGCGTGCCGGAGAGGTCAACGACTGAACCCATGTGCCGACCGCTGAGGAAGAAGGCGGTTGTGCCACCGGGTGAAGACGTGATCTCAATTCAGTCTGATGACATCGGGGATGAGTTTGACTCCGACGTTGCTGTAGACGAGCGCAAGGAGGAAGAGGATTCTAACAGCGCCCCCCTCGCCACAATTCGAAAAGCCTCGACGCCGGCTCAGCCGAGCGGGAAGGCTTGCCCACCGGCTCAGTCGGATGGGACAAGAAACGACCACTTTAGCCAAATGACATTGTGTCCGAGATTGATACGGAAATGGAAACTGATGTAGAGACCATCAATCAGGGACCACACGTTAAGAAAAGGGCAGCTGAGACTGACCACCAGGCCAACACTCGCTCAAAGAAAACGGCTGACCCCAATGTTGAAGACGTCGATTCATGGAGAAACAAAGCGGTCTTCAAGTGCCCCCCTGACAAACTAAGGAAATGGTCCCGACCGGGGCCCAAAGACGGGTCTATTAAGTTTGTGCCGTCAAAAGGCTGGGGTTGGCGCTGCACGATGTGGAAGAACGACAGACTCTATGTGAGAAATGGCGCCGTCGTGATTGCATTGAGGGCGGACCTGGAATCAACGTCTCAGACGATATTCCAGCGTTTATACTCCCAGGTTTCCCAAGACCCATTGGCCGTACATTGGATTATGTTTGAGCGGAAGGCCACTTGCCGTTTCGATTGTGCCCTCCTGACGTCGACAAAATCCCCGTGGGAACGTTCTTTCAGACGTATCCTGACGAGAAGACGAAGCTGATCAGTAGGGTGTGCGCGGGCCCCCCGGGGGGATATCGCGGCACAGTGCGACCGCTCGAGCCGGAAGAAGTATTTGGTCCTACCGTCGGCCCAGCCGTTCGGTGCGAGACCCCCGGGGGAAACTACGCGAGCGTGCCAGTTGGGGGGTCACGGGAGAGAAGGCTTCCCGCAGGTCTGGATTGACATATGGGGGCCTTCCCTTCGAAAGCCTCCCCATGGCTCAGCCATTGGGGAAGAATGGGGAACGATGTTCGCCCTTCCAGGAAAATACAGTGTACCGGTGCACGTGGTCGAGGAAGCCCTTGCCGCCGCCGCAAAAGCGGCGTGCTTCGAGGATGCACCCAAGCAGGCCGTGCACTGGAGGAAAAGACAACGCCCCTGGAAGAGGCCACATAATTTTGAGGAATGGCTTGCTGGAGATGGACTCGACCCAGATGCCGATGAGGACTCACCGCAAAAGAAGCCAAGGACTGCAGCAGAGGCGCCCGACGACCCGATCGCCGAGGATAGCCAAACAGCAGTCGCGGGCCAAATTCAGCCATCATTGGATGACCATGGGGCCGGGAAGCAGGCGGCCGGCGAACCACCTGCCGGCCAGCCTCCCTACATCGCTAACCCACCTGGCTCAGCCAGTGGGGGTGGCGGTGGCGCACCACCCCGCGGCTCAGCCGGCGGGGATGGGGAGCGGCCCCCGTCTGGCGGGCCCCCCTCAGGAGATGACCCTCCCTCAGGGGGGGGGGGGAGGAGGCGGGCCGCCGGACTCGGGGCCCGCAGCGACAGAACCCGAGCCCGAAGACCGACCTTACCCCGGACGCGGCCCCTGGAACGCCCTCTAGTATCTTCGGATGCAAGGGAGGTTTGGGCGTGATCCGACCCCCCCCCCGGAATGGATGGCGAGAGAAGGTGGAGGAAATCCTGGAATTCTATATGGAGGTCAGGGACCCGAAGATGAAATTTTGGTCGCATAGCTTGGATTTGGCCAAGAAATGTCAGGCGATTACAATGATCGCCGAGGTCAATGTTCACTCGTGGATTCCGTTCACAGGAGAAGATCTTGCCGCTATGCCGTCCACGGGGGAAGCTGTGTCGGATTTCTTCCGACCGCTCGACCGCTGACCCAGATGAAGAATGGGTCGCACCATAGTTGGTCATGTTATGTTCATATTGTTTCTGATTCCACAATTGCGTTCAAGGACGTATCAGGGGCGCCCAGGCCGAGCCTTATGCCTGAATACAACTTGCGAGAGTCAGTATTCGGAAGCGCACAGGCAGCTAAGAGTGGAGCACAAATCCATGGCATTGCCGCCGCCTCTGCGAACTTTCGGTGGGGTGAACAATGGTCTTATGAAGAAGGGGCACACACTCCAATTCGCTTCGCTGTCTGGAATTTCAACGACATAGTTGGTAATTCGGGCAAATCAAACGGAGTCGGCAGTGGGCGCAACAGATATGAGAACCCGTTCGCTTTCGCAGGGAGCCTCAGACAGATGATAAAGGACGCCGTGGATTTGATCGATGATATAATGAAACGGCCCCGACAGGGGACTATAGACATATTGTATATCGGCGGGGGCTCGAAGCGCTGGCAAGAAGGTGATAACGGCGTCGGTCCGATGTGGGACGATGTTGCCACTGTGGTCCGAGCCAGAATGAACCGTCGGATTGAACGCTATAAAACGATAGGACTGCCCCCCAGAATAATGGTCCTTGACGGTGTCAGCCTCTACCGCCAGCTTAGGCACCGCCCAGGGGATGTTTCCCATTGCAGTGCTACCCATCAGGACTATAAAGTGTATGATGGGGGCAAATTCCGAAAGGTCATTGCCGCTCAATTAGGTGCCGATTACATGATTAAAACAGCCAAACTGGCTGTGCGCTATTTTTCTGTCAGCCTGCCGGCGGCTCAGCCGTCGGGGAAGGCCGCATAAAGTGCCCCGTGAGGGAGGGCGGACACGCCAAACAGGAGGCGCAAGTCCGAGACCTTGTCATGCACTGGCAGGACTGGTCCCCCGCAGAAGGTAACTTTCCCAGGTCGATACTTGGCGCGCTTCCCTTCGGGGAACCACTGACCGAAGAAGAGTTCGCAGCCGTTTCAAACGGAACTGGAGGTGGTGCTATACACTCGTTCTATTCAAATGAATTTAAAGACTTAAATGGTGGTCGTGCTATACACTCGTTCTATTCAATGAAAAGGGGGCTGCTTATGGTGATTTCTTCCCGCGGGCGGACGGCGCTTACTTTTGCCCCGCGGAGAAATCTTCTGTCCTGGAATGCCACCAAGGGGAAAGACCCAGAGACCAGCGACCGAGGGAGTACAAAACGATGCCAATGCGTGCCGTACTCAAAGAATTTAACAAAGCAGCACCAACGGCGATACCGAGCGGCTTAGCTGTTGCGGCGAGTAGTGCAACGGCTGGTGGCATAGCGGTCCCCGTATTTAGTGAGGTGTTGGCCGGTCAACCCGGCGCTGTTACTGCGACCGACAAGACCAAACCCGTCGGCTCAGCCGAAACGGGCTCTGGTTCTAGCGCGATGACGGCTAAATCACCGCGCGCCCCTCCGTTGGCTCCTCCAGCCAATATCAAGGACATCGAGACACCTGGGGAAACAGCTGACAGGACCATCCGTGAGAAATGCCCTCAGGGCAAGTTGTCCACGCTCAGAAAGAAGCGCAAGTTTCCGAGGAGGCCGAAAGATGGATGCCTTGGAGAGGAAGAATATTTTTGGCCGGTCCATAAGGTGCATCGGCAGATAAAGAATCTGCCTGTAAAAGATGCAAAGACAGGAGAGACTACTAAGTATAATTTCCTTTGCCCATTCACAGTTGCCAGCGGCGAACTTCGCCGGGGTATGACGCCTTTTAACGCATGCCCAGGCGAAGAGGGGCGAGCTGCTGAGATCGCCGAGGGAAGAGAGCCTCCCCAAAGCTGGGAACGGAAAACGATTTTAAACTATGCTAATAGCCAAGCGCGGCTCGCCTACCAGATGCTCCAGGAAACGACGAGAGTTCCGCCGATGACATGGAACTATCTAGTGCCGAACTGGGCTCGTTTCTTCAGGATAACAGCAGATAGGTCGGTATCGAAGCGGAACGCCACGGTGGCTGACCGCTTGACTTGGGCCCAGTTGAGGATGACATCCAGCAGAGTTGGCAAAGCCCACTGCGTCGAATTAGCGTTGCCTTTCTTCGTGACAGAAGAGAAGCTTGCGGAAGTCTCAGACTCATCCACCAGCTGCTACTTTGGAGGGCCATCAATTGCTTCCCTCAAATCCCAAATACGGTGGAAGCGTGAAAACAAATGTGGTTGGGGTGTACTCATTTCCGTGTTCTGACAATCCCAACACTCACACCTCTTACTCCATTGCGGAGGAGACTTTTGGAGATGGCATTTGGGTCACGGCCGAGATTGTCTACTATGCCAAGACGACAAAGTCCATTATAGGAACGCCGGTCCAGTACGTGAGTGATCCAGAGACTGATGTTTTATACGAGTTGAGACTCTATCATTGGACTGCAGCAGCAGTGTGGGTTACTGATGCGTCGACACATTTGCTCCATGTTGCCAGAGATAAAGACTGGAACCTGGAAGTGGACTTCGACTTCGAAAGGTATCGAGATCAAGATAGGACTGAGGCCACAAACGTAGTTCGGGATGCTCAAACGGCCTGGGTCCCCGGCTTGACTTCTTTCGAATGGCAGATGGGGGAGAGTCCCTATTCAAGGGGGCATGGCGAGACAGACGAAGGAAAATGCGATGATATCGGGCCTTGGCTCCAAGAAAAAGGAGTCAGACTGACAAAGATCCAAGCAATACATAGGGACGAGGCCTCGGAGAGATCCGTTCAGTTGGTTGAGCAGAATAGACAGGAGAAAGAGAGGGCAGCTGAAGGGGAAGAGAAGGGGCCGGCGGCTAAGCCGTCCGGCATTCCGTTCTCAATGGATAAACAGGATTTTCCTGACCTAGGAAAGCATCTGCGAAACCAGAGAGGACCTGCAAAGCGCCGCCCCCTAGGGCTGCCAGTCGGCCCCCTGCTCCTCCTCCTCCTGGTGGGCCGAAAGAAATTCCCGCCGAGAAGGCCCCGCCGGCGATTCATACTCAATCGAGTCTTCCGGACCATCGGCCGCATATGACTAGGCAGGAACACGCTCCCCCTGCGAAAGAGATTTCTCCCCAGAAGGCCCCTCCACCGAGGCTCTCTCCCGGGTCGGAGAACTTAGGACAACCGCCAGCGAAGATGCTTCGATTTGATGGAGACCCCGCAGCACCGATGACTGCCCGGCCACCGGCTAAGTCGAGTGGCGCAGACGCAGTTGGCAGCGGACCTTGGAGGCCGAGCATTCGTGACCCTCCGTCCGAAATAAACATATTCACCGGGACCAGCGTCTCTGGCTCCGCCTGTGGCTCAGAGCCCTCAGGGAAATTAGCTTCGCTCCAAACAGGCGCCCTCCAAATGGGCACCCAGTTGGACCGGGCGCCGGGGCGATCCGCCTCGCGTCGAAGGCAGTTCCACAGGTGAACGGCCCCGATCAGCGCACGCCCCACATACCGAGGCGAAGGCTGTCTCAGTTGAAGCTGGTGCTCCTGGAAGAAATGGAGACGACGATCTATTGGATATGCACGACGCAAGCCCCGCGACTCAGTCAGACGGGGATCATTCATCTCAGGATTCGCCTGATTTGGAGGGAAGCGATGACATTACTGCCATCTTAATGACGCTGAAAGAGGTTTCATGTATGCATTTTGAGCCCCCGAGAGCCAGATCGGTGTTGAACAATGAAAAAGAATTCTTTTACCGCCTGAGAGGGCTGCGATCGAGTGCACGCGACGCTCCAGCCGAAACCCTTCCGATGAAAAGGTTCAGAGTTGCTGCTGCGTCATATATTCAGACAGCAAAATGTGTTTACGAGACAAACATACAAGACGAAATTGAGGAGCTGAACACATATTCCGCTGCATGGAATGAATTTGATGATGCTATTGTAGAACAGATTTTGAAGTGGGGCATTAATTTTGTGCGCACTCCGATGATAGCGGAGAGACCTCGGTGGTCAAGACGTAAAGAGGCAGGTGGTTCTGGGGCAAGGTCAGAGCGCCTACTCCCCCTGCCCCTCCGTCCGGCTCAGCTGCGACGGAGGGCCCTCCGATTCCTCCGCCGGGCTCAACCGGAGCAGAACAAGAGAGACGCCATGAGGCACAATATGAACCATCGAGTCCAACACAAGTGCCATCAGACGAAGGGACATTACACGTTCCCAATGAAGGGAGGGGCAACACATGTTCCCAAACGCGCAGCGTAGCCGCCACCGGGGGCCTCAGGCCACCCGGAGGTCCATGAGACGGACACAGGAACGGAGGACTTTTGTACGATGTTCCCATACGAGAACGACCCTCGGTTCCTTGAGTCAATAGATGACGAGACTTTTCCGTTTGGACTGGCGTCTGCGACTATGTTTCGCAGATCGAGTCTTCCACCTGCTCCAGATAAAAGACAGGGTCAGCCACAGTACAGGGACCCCACCGATGGGGATCGAGACGTCACAGTGGGGCATGCTGCTTTGTTTAAAGGAAAACGATTGTTTGTGACCACAGAAGAACGCCAACACATACTTCAGGCTACGCCTGAACCTCTAAAGCAGATGCTCCAGGACGCCCATATTACGGGCCCTGTACCACCGCACATCGAAGCCATCCGCAGTCGAACAGGAATTACGTTCCGATACATGGCAGATTTTGTGGAAGATCCGATATTTGCAACATTGGCGGGCCTCGCGCAGGACGACGGATCTTTCGCGCGAGCAAAGGATTACATTAGAGCCGAGTTTCATTCCAATGACGTTCCAGACGGGTTTACTCCTGGAGTTTATGCGCGCCTGCAGCCACTTATAGTTGGAGAAGATGATGATGAGAACCCGGCTGCCTTAGGCAATTCGGACACCTGGAGTGGCCTGAGCTTCCGATCGGACGACATGGCCAAAAGGATAGGCCAATGTGCTGTATACATCGCGAGGCATTGCTCCGACTATGCTAGATCGTCGGGGGGCTGGGTCCACTTTGGAGACCTGGTTCAGAAACTACATGATGATGGTTTTACTTTCCAATCGTACGCCTTGGCCGCGCACAGCTTAGCTGCGTTGCCGCCAGGGACGGTCGAAGTTTTATGAATTTTCCCCAATGATAGTCCCGAGATTGTTGGAACGCAAATCAACATCATGTGGGAAACACATAAGAGAGGCTCATTGCAAGAGGACAACGGAAGAGAGATGCCGATACCCACTTTCTATAGGGCGTGCCAGGGACATTTGACGTTCGCTGCTTCAACCGAAAGAATGTATGTCCCGTGCGATCCTGGCCAAGTCAGAAGTCACGGATCTCTTCTCCATATTACAGTGGACATGTTCGCTACCCGAAGAGCGACCCTAGGCTTTGTTATGCCGCAGATTAGGACTTGTTGCGTTTGCTTCCGGCACACAATAGCCCAACTATGCCTAATCCCTTGGATTTTCCTCCGTGGCTAAGCCAACAGAGATATGGACAGTCGCTCGCCCCAAGAACTCTAGTGCCTATGGGCTACCCAGCTCAGGAAGGGGAGCCGCCATCGGCGGGCACTTGGCACGCGGGCGACGCACGCCACCTATGGCCACGTCTCCCCAATCACAAGCAACACGAGCAATGGGATATTATTATTGTTTTTACCGGCAGAGTGCTCACCCGCTTCTCATTCAGAGTTTGCTCAGACGGGGCCTTGGTGTCCCGGGAAGTGCCGAAATTCACAGACATCGACAAAGCCGTCTCCCTTGTGAGACAGGCAGATCAGATGCGCTGGACGGTACTCTTCGAACGCGATTTGCGTTCGCACGAGGTCACCTTCGACAACGATTCGGTTATCGCTTGGGTTAACACAGACGAGAGGCTTACCATTGATTGGAACCACAGGCCAATATTGGAGACCGCGGTCCAATATCGAATTCCATCTGTCCCGTGGGAGGATGATGGGAGATTCCTTTGTTTCCGTTACCACTGGGTGCGGACAGGTCTTGCCAATTGTCCTGTCTGCAATTGTCCAGTCAAATATAAATGCAGGGTCACGCGCGATTACATGACCCAGACATGGAAGCGCAGCACGCGGTATCTACATAACAGTGGACCAGGCAGCAACTCTATCGTGGAATCGCCACGAATATATGGAAGTGCGGATAAAGAGACAAGGGAGAGCTTCTGCCAATGTTACGAGAAACGTCAACAACAATCATCAGCAGGAGCGAAAATGGGCCTCCGGGCAATTTGCTACAATGGCGGCCGCTGGCACGATATTCGGCAACAGCCAGACTGGAAATTTTCCAGCTTGGACCCCAGAACACGTCGAGGCTCAGCCTCCGGCGCGACATGCTCCTTTCTTCCAGTATTTGAGGCCTTTGGTCAAGAGATTTCTATCGCGGCTTGAATATTCGGCCAAAAACGTAAGGAGACAAACCCCGCCCATTAACAAATGGTGGCCGAGGTTGTGGGCAACTGAGTTTGACCAATACGCTTGCCCGAGATCCTGCCCAGCCTCAAAGGCATTTCTCTGCCCTGATGAAGAGGATGACTTAGTCATTCTTCGAATCGGCTGGGAAAGATGGTTCAACGACGTGACTGGAGCCGGCATCTTCGTTCCTACACTTGCTACAGTAGATGACGCGGTAGAGTATGGCAGATCTTGGTTCGGCGCATTGCCTGAGGAAAACGGAAACAACGCCGACAACGCCAACCCTCCTGCGAGGTTACCAGTCGCCTGGGAGAACAATTTTAGGGCGCGGCCGACTCGCAGTTCTCAGTCTGTTTCAAGACGGATTAGCATGTGTCGGGACCATCGCCTTATTGTTCCCGTATTGCGACATGCCACCGGCGCAGCCCCGGTGGCACGCGAACTATCACAAATGGATCTGGATCTCAAAGCGATCAGCGGGCCTAAGGCCGCGTTGATACTTGATGGATATTTCAATATTGACCACTCTGAGGGACACGTATACTCTCACCATGATGACCCTTTGATCAAAATAACATTGTTCGGGAGAGAGGTTCGAGAAATTGCTGCCCATTATATAATAGATCACACGGGGTTCAATCCTACCACCCCCGGCAGGGTTACCCTGGCCGGCACGGCAGAATACTTGATCCCGGAGATCATCCAGACTATAGTACATGACACTTGGTTAGTACCAGTACAGCAACAACTGGGCCTTCGGCCCATAAGGATTTTCGCACTTGTTTGTGAGATAATCAGCTATTTTATGTCAGAAAATCACTTTATCGGCTACCCGGGGCGAATCATTCGTCCCGATATGGTATGCACAAACGAAGTTGATTCAAAGAAACGGACCGACGAATATGCCTTGGACTGCCGAATTCGAGCGGCTGTTAAGACAGACGACATTCTAGAAAGGTGGGCCCACAAGATGGGCAGGAGAGTACAGAACGACGTCGGTTGCCACGGTGCTCTAATACAGGACGCCATTTATTGGTTACATGATAAGTATCCTGACTCTGGTGCCGATCTCCAGGACAAAGAAGACGGACCCTTCCGCACTGCGTGCGGATTACATGGTGCCGCTGCAGCAACTGCTGCCAGAAGTATAATACAATGTATTAGCGATCGTAGGAATAATGATCCTGAGCACGACGGCGAAGCCGAAATCGTGGGGCCACATGCGCCCGCTGGACCAAAGGCCAGACCTTTGTCGCGCCCGCCGCCTCTTCGACCTGGCATCTCAGACGCTCAGGTATCCGAAGAAGTTACTGGATCCCCCCGTTCAGTCGCCGGCTCAGCCGCGACGACCAGGGAGACACGCCCACAACATCCCAACTTGGGGGATCGGGCGGAATCACGCGCGCGCGATGCTGCCATGGATGCTGCCGCTAGCTCTCACATGGATGCTGCCGCCGGCGCTGCCATGGACGCTGCCGCAGGGGCAGCCGCGGACGCTGCCGGCAGCGACGCAGGCCACAGCTACGAGTACGACCCTGGCAGGTCCTACCCGCGTTACGTGAACGGAACCCTCGTCGGGTACTGCATCCACCGTAACGGGGCCACGTGGCTTACCAACGAGGAGTGGTATACTCTGAGCTACTGGCACCAGCTATCAACATGGGAGCATGACCACCACTTCCCGCCGAGAGGGACGGCACCGATGAGCGATACTGACAGAGAAAGAGGGCGGTCTCGCACGCCTCGTGGCATGGGCGCACAGACGGGAGGATCGGCGACTTCAAATCCGCCGCCTCCGGCACCGCCCAGGCGAGAGACCGAGTGCAATCCGCGGGGGGGGGCCTGAACTCAGTTTCGCCCGCGTGACTCCGTCGCGGCAGGCGCGTGCAAAACAATTTACCCACGCGCGAAGCGTGTTGGGCGCGGACATCTCCACAGGTCGGCTAAGCCGGTCCAGCGGAGAGAAAATTCTTATCACAATGGTGGGAAACGTCGAGCCTCTTCGGCCCTCGGCCCCCTGGCAGCCACCGTTGAGCCGTAAAAGCTTTTTCGGGTTGGCTCCGGTGGTTGTGCAAATGTACAGGCCGGGGGTGCTGTGGCTGGATGAGCTCTACGCGGCCCGCCGCGGGGGGGGTAAATATGCTCCTCTCCGCCTCGTATTCAATTAGAACTTAACTTAGTTTGCATGCGTTGCACTGTCCGCTGGAACTGACGCTGCGTCTCCGCAGCTGCATGACTGCTCGAGCCAGCCGACCTCGGCTGGCAGGAGAGAAAAGGAGTGCGCTGGGGCGCGCGGGCGGCTCGTCGTCGTCCGTCCTCGGCCGACCGCCTCCCTTCATATTCCTGATCGAGTAGTCTTGCTTAGCGGATACTTGTCTTATCAATGTCTCATCCCGTCCCTTCTCTCCCTGAGCAGAGTGAACATGAGATCTTAATTATTTTGTCATCTTACCCCGATTCTCAGAGGAAAGACTAAGCTGCCATACTTTTTCAGGTTTATGAGAGCCCCAGATCTGCGAGACCTGTCGCCATGTTTGCGGGCCGCTGCGGGGCCCAGCGGAGGTGTGTCCTGCGCGGATCACAACGAGACCTCGCCGTCCTCATGGGGGGCTGCGATCTGCGAAATTGCCACCACTTCGTAAGCTTCTGGGAGGCCCAGCGGAGGCGCGTCACGCGCGGATCACCGCGAGACCTCGCCGTCCCCAGAGGGGGCTGCGACCTGCGAAACTGTCGCCATTTTCGTTGGCCTCTGGGAGGCCCAGCGGAGGTGCGTCCAACGCGGATCACCGCGAGACTTCGCCGCCCTTTGGGGGGCTGCGATCTGCGAGACTGTCGCCACTTTCGCGGGCTTCTTGGAGGCCCAGCGGAGGTGCGTCCAAAGCGGATCGCCATGGGACCTCGCCGCCCCCTGGGGGGCTGCGATCGGCGGAAGTGTCAACACTTTCGCGGACTACTGGGAGACCCAGCGGAAGTGCGTCCTACGCGGATCACAACGAGACCTCGTCGTTTCTTGTGGGGGCTGCGATCTGCGTAACTCTCGCCGCTGTCGCGGGCTGCCGGGGGGCCCAGCTGAGGTGTGTCACGCGCGGATCACCACGAGACCTCGCCGTCTCTGGTGGGCTGCGATCTGCCAGACTATCGCCACTTTCGCGGGCTTCTGGGAGGCCCAGCGGGGGTGCGTCACGCGCGGATCACCGCGAGACTTTGCCGCTTTTTGTGGGGCTGCGATCTGCGCAATCGTCGCCACTTTCGCGGGATTCTGGTGGGCCCAGCGGAGGTACGTCCTACGCGGATCATCATGAGACGTCGCCGTCCGACGGGGGGCTGGCCCAGCAGAGGTGCGTCATGTTCGGAGCACTGCCAGACCTCGACGCGCCCTGGGGGGGCTGCGATGGGCCTCTGGAAGGGCCGACGGAGTGGAGCGGCGCGTGCGAGCGCCGCGCTGCGAATAGCGCATGGCGCCGCTCGTTGCCCATGCCGCGTTCCTTCTTCAGCTTCCTGTTGCTTGCAATGCATGCGGGCACGTGCGACGTTTAGCGCGTGGCGCTGTGCAGTCATAGCGCGCAGAGCGCTGTCCCACGATGCGAACGCAGCGCAAGGCGCTGCTACTCCCGCGGTTTATGTTCCAATCGTCCCTCTTCCACATGTTTCCACGCCCCCTCGTGGTTGCCCTCCTGCCAACGACTTGACTCCTTAAGGGTGATGCCGCACACGAGAAACATTTGACTCTGGCCCGACGTTTTTTTGGCGAAACGTTCAAAAGCACCGTGGATAATTCAACGATTGTTTTTGTACTGAGCGATCCGAAGCGTATTCGCCACATGCTTAGAAGGGTTGGGCACGTCCCCGGTTTACTTTTTCGACGAGACCTCTTGCCCGCGTTTCGTTTGCATCCTTGCGCCCGCCGCTCTGGGCGCGTGGTTCGAGTAATGTTTCCCCTCAAGAGATGTGGTGGCTGGATCTGATCGCGGAGCGCAGCTTGCGTTTCGGCTGTCAGGAATGGAGCGCCTGTTGCCGCAATGTCATCGGCCAGCGCGAGGAGACATATCCTGAATAGTGCGTTTTTTTTCACAGAGACCCCTTACGCCAGGAAAAGGTAGGGTTGAAGGTAAGGCACATCATCTGCGGGGCGCGTCCTTGACGTTCGCTCCAGTCTTTGACTTGTTAGCACCCAATCGCCCGCCGAAAAGACATATCCTGCATACTTGTTCTTCCCGAAGATACCCCCTGAACCAGGGGAAACCGAATCGGATGCATCACATTGGTCGGGCTCTTTTGCAGGTGATGTAGATCACCTGACCAAGAAACGCGTTTCACATCTGTGCAAATTTCCATGTCCGATCTCACCGATGATGTGTTATTGGCAATTGGGCGCGCTGTTACACATTACTCACGACTTGCTGTTCTCGTTCGACCCCGCCTCGTTTGATTCGCATTCCGCTCTTCCCTGATGCGTTCTTTCATTTCAATAGGGCAGGGGCCTCTTACATGATAGGCTTTTCTAAAGCACGCCTTCATGTTCCAAGACGTCTCCTGAAACACATCATCCAATCCCTTATCACAGACACTTCGCCTCATCTCAGGGCCAACCCCCTCGCCCTGCCCCCCTTTTTTTCGCGCCCCCATCATGCAATACTTTGTCGCGTTTATCCAGCTTCAGTTTTGATTATGTGGTGTCACGTCACGTTCGGTCCGCTCATCCTCCAAACGGCGGCGAGACGTGGAGGAGGACGACGGCAAGGACGACGATTCCGATTGCGACGACGAGGACGAGGACAAGGTTGTCATGACATATCGTTAAGGTGTGTCGCGCTGCATGGTCAGTCGTTTCTGTAATGTTTGCGAGTCCATTTGCGTACGAGCGGTGTTGGAACGTGCCGTATCAGTCCTCACGCTTTTCCGTGCCCCCCAATAATCGGATTGAGGTGTTGGCCGCCCTGACACAGTTGGGTTGCCTCAAGGGTGTGAAGAAAGAGAGCGACGAGAAGCAGGCCATTCCGCTTAGTCCTCATTGTTTCAGCTTTCTGACCCCCTGGTGCCTTTGGCGTTTTTTATACGAAGTCATCTCCATTTCTCCCCGCGGCCGTCTGTTGGATTTCGCCGCCACCACTCGCTTCCTCGTTCTCCTGAAAATTGTCCTGCTGATCCTCCTCTTAGAATCCTGGAGGTTTCCAGACATGTTCATACACTTGTGTCCAGAGGCCTCCTGATGCTTTGGGGGGACCTTCGGAGCGACCTCGGAGACCTCCGTCACCCTCTCCGCGTCAGATTCCTCCCGTTCCTGCCGTGCACCTTGCGCCCTCCCTCCTGCTTCCCGCCCCTGACTCCTTCCTCGTTTGCCCCCCCTGGCTGAGCCCCTCAGAGACTGAACGAAGTCCAGAGCTTGATGACGCTCGGGCGCGCCACCGCCAAGGGGTCGCCCCCCCGATGGGTTCCCTGTGGCGGCGGTCTCGCTCTCTCCTCTCTGACCAAGCGGAACCAGGTCGCCCCCGAGGAACGCGAGGAGAAGTCGCACGTAGCGCTTCGCGCTCCAGTCCGGAGAGCTGCCGCTCTCCAAGCAGAGGCCGGGCGCGCGGCGCGAGGCGCGCAGTCGTCTTGTCGATTCGGCCGGCACGACCACTTCGTTCGTGTCGGGCCTCTATTTTGGCGCTGGATTTCGTCCTGGGTATTCTGTTGACGCTCCGGGATCGATGATCCTCAGGGCGTGCGTCAGCTCAATGTGAGTGTGTGTGGTACCCTGTTCCGCAGCCTGTGGCGGCCCCCGTCCAGCCATGGAGCTGGAGTGGAGGGCTTGCCGAGGCGCAAGGATGGGCGTATTGGGGATCAGAGATCTCGATGCAGGAGCTTGAGCTGTCAGCATTACCGGATTCTGCCACGCGGCACGCGCCGATGCTGCCATCGTCGCTCATATATCGTGTGTTTCTCGTGGGGCACTCTGGGGCCCGCCATGCGACCGCAGGGGAGGAGCAGGAGGAGGATGAGGTCCTCCTTCGCGCCAGATTTTATGACGGCCTCCCGCAGACCTGGGGGGGAAGCATCCAGAGTGTGCTGGTATGGCAGGTTCGCGCCGCGTCGACGCGGTGCGGTGGCGACGCGTGCGCGGGCGTTCAAGAGTGAACGCCCTCTATGGGCCGTCCCTTCGGGGACCACAGCAAACAGCCCGCGTCGCGAAATCCGTACGAAAGGCGGGTTCGACAAATGCGGGGGCTTCACAGACCACCTGCTCAGCTTCTTCGCTTGCCACGTGGGTTGTCGAACACGTGCGATCCACTCCAGCCTGAGGACCGGCCGTCATGAGGCTCGGCCCCTGAGCCTCCTCGTATAGAGGAAGTGGAGGAAGAGTGTTGGGATGGATGGAAAAGAGGGTCGGGCGTCGATAACGGGGAGGAAGACGAGAAAGAGGGCCAGGTGTCTCTGCAATGAGATGCACCAGGGCCAGGCGTTTACAGCAAGAGGATGATAAGGGGGGAGGCCTTCCCATCCTCTTTCTACCCTTCATCCTCCTCCTCCTCCTCCTCCTCCAAGGCTCGACCAGGAGGAACTCCCCGTTCCCTGCTCCCTCCTCGGGGGCCAGGGCTCTTCCTCTCCTGCGTGTGCGCGCGGACATGATCCTTTTGGCCCCCCATGGCGCTCCGCGCGAGCGCCGCCCCCCGCCCCCGTCCCGGAGGACAAGAAGCAAGTCGAGGTGGCTACCCGCCAGTGCGCCTACGACAAGTTCCTGAGGCGGGGCGACGAGGACCCTGGACGTCAGACGAGGAGAAGATATGGATACTGCTGCTCGTCCTGGAGAACTCTGGTGGCCACGGCTGAATGATCCCTCTCGATGTTTGTTGGGCCCTCCGCTGGGTAGCCAACAGCAGGGGAGTCCTCCCCCGTCGCCGCCGTCGGGGCCGTCGACGACGCGACTGGCAGACGGCCGCGACGGAGGTGGCAACGACGACGAGGGCGGTATTAGGGAGTCCCCATTTTTGTAGAATCATAGCATCGGTCTGTAGATCCAGGGCTCCGTGGAGCCAATTTCCTATCGGCCCCAGGGTCTGGATGCTTATTTGTTGATGCGCTCCAGCAAAATTGAATCATTTGTTTTCACACATGCGAAACCAGACCCTGACCAGAGAGAAGTGAGACCCACGAATTGCTACACATCCGAAATGGAGTCCATGCGGATCTACTTGATGTTTCTGCGCGAGGAAATTTATTTGGCCTGGGCATGTAATGCCCATTTCACAGGCGTGAGCAATCGACAATGGAACCTCATTCTGCCTCCAGGCCACGGCTGGATTGCGCTGTGTTAGCACCGAACATTGTCCAGGACGTTCCGTTCACGTTCCGGACGTTCCGGGCAAAACGGCTGTTCCGGACAATTGTAGGGTTGCTGTCTTGGGAGGCGTGCGAGCGACCTCGGCCTGGGGCCCCTGGGAGCCCGCAGCGACCCAGAAAGTTGCGATTCGGGGCCCGCTGGCGCCGTGTCCCCAGAAATCGACGTACCTGGGCGGAGGTGGGAACGGAGCAGGAGTAGGGGGAGGAGGAGGTGGAGGAGGAGAAAGAAGAGGAGGCTTATTGGAGGCTGGAGAGGGAGCCCTATTAGGGGCCAGCGGCGCCCGAAGCGCCTCGATCTTCGGAGCCCCAGACTTCCTCGCGCCGTTACAAAGATCCGACGGGAGGTTTTTGGCAGCTTGCGGCCTCAGGAGGGGGGGCCTTTGCTGGGCCCCACGACCGCTAGAATTATCTTGGCGAAGGACCCAGCCATATGCAGTTGTGAATGCCGTCGGTGCGGTCATCGCCTTCGAGGAATCTCCTCATGGGTCCATGCACCATGCGAAGGGTGTACCAGTATGGGGTTGGGCCGCCATGTGGGCATTGCCGCTGGGGCTTCAGGTGGAACCTACTATGAGACCGCGAAGCGTGTGAGGGGTGCACCGCAATGGGGCGCGGTCGCCATTCGGACCTTCGGTAGAGCTCCCTATGGGTCCGCAACACGCTGCAGTACGGAGTGGGGGAACCGCATGCGAACACCGCCATTGGGGCCTTCGGTGGAGTCCCTATTGGGTCACGAAGCGCTGTACTGGGTGGGGGAGACGCATGCGCACGCCGCCTCTGGGATCTTCGGTGGAGCTCTCAATGGGGCCAACGAAACGCTGTACTGGGCGGGGGAACCGCATGCGAACACCGCCAGTGAGGCCTTCAGTGGAGCTCCCGATGAGGCCACGAAGCGTGTAAGGGGTGTGCCAACATGGTTGACTGGTGCGGAGGGCAGAGGACACGTCTAGGAGGAGGAAGGAGGGGGAGGAGGGCGGGAGGCGAAGTCGCGGGGCGTTGTCTCTTCAAAACGAAGACCCAACACCACAGGATGGCTGGGACAAAGCCACCTGGGACGAGACGCAGACCCCCGGGGGGGACGGGTGTTCTGGACCTCCCAGGGGCCCACGTTGTGAAAACACCACGGCGTCTATGCAGGCCCCTCCCGGGGCGCCCCCTGGCCGACCGCGGCCGCGAGGACCGAAAGGGCGAGTTGCTGGCTGAGTTTCGACAAGGCGGGCGCCCGCGTCGGGCCGGGCCGGCCCAGGGTGGGCCAGAAGAGAGGAGCCAGGAGCGAGGAGGAGGAGGCAGGAGAAGTGGGAACGGAGAGGGGCGGGGGGGGGGCATGCAAGGTGAATTCGCGTCATGTCTGTCACCCTTCCCCTCCCACACCCCACACCCATTCTTTCCCATTGCGCTGTTTTTCTCTATCCGCCGACGCGTTACAGCGGACCTGGAACTGATGCCCCTATCGTGTTATGCGGAGTCGGAGAAAATGGGAGCCGCGTGCATCGGAGGTAGAGGTGGCGGATGAGCAGGAGGATGAGCATGAGGAAGAGGAGGAGTATGAGGAAGCAGGCGGACGAGGACGAACAGCAGCAGCAGGAGTTGGAGTTGGAGTTGAAGGAGAGGGAGGAGCAGGAGGACTGGGAGAAGGCGGGGGAAGGGGGCATGAGATTGTTGACAGCGATAACAACGAACTCGGATCCAGTAAAGGTGGTCCGCGCCATGCTGAACGACGGGAGCACAGCGCCGATCCGAAAATGAGGCCTACGCTACAGAGGGATCACCACTTTGAAACACCGAAACATTGGGATAGTTACAAGCCGTACGAAAAGCAACTGTTTGACATCTTGTGAGAACAGCAGTACGCGGAGAGAGCCGAATATCTTCTGGACAGGATCAGGGGAGAGGGGAGAGTAGGATCCATAACGTGTAATTGCGCAGTGAAGGGTGGTGTCCCCCTCATCTCCTGCATCTTGACCTCACTCCTCCTTTCTCCCTTCTGAGGAGTACTTCGGAGGAGGGCCTCCTCCCTCCTCCCCTTCCCCCCTTCTCCTCCCTCCTTCTCTGCTTGCTCTATCGCATGATGCCTTCCCTTCCCTCCTCACGCTCGCCCGTGCGCGCGGGGAGAGGAGGAGGAGGAGGAGGAGGAGGAGGAGGAGGAGGAGGAGGAGGAGAAAATGGAGGATGTGGAGAAAAAGGAGGAGGAGGAGAAAAAGGAGGAGGAGGAGAAAAAGGAGGAGGAGCAGGTGGAAGAGGGGGAGAAGGAGGAGGAGGAGCAGCAGGAAGGGGGAGGAGAAGGAAGGCAAGAGTAGACACAGGATGCATCGAGGATGTTGCAACACGGCCGGGAACGTTTGCTTAATGTGTCGCGCCGCCAGCTATGGCCCACATGAGTCGGCGCGAAATGCTAACCACATCCCAATCCCCAGTCGTGAACGTCCCGAGCTTTTCCCAGACCCCGGTTCCGCGAGGCGAGGCGACATTCCATCTGCTTGCAAGGCATAGCGTCTCGCTAACGCCGCCGACGCGACACGCAACTGCAAGCAGAAGTTTCTGACCGCAACTCCCTTCAAGAGTTATTTTCGCACTGCCAGAAGGGCCCCCTTGAAAGGCGAGGATCCCACGCGCGTCTGCCATTCATGCGGGAGCCCCGATGTGGGGAGGAGCCGCCTTAAATCTTACGAGCGAGGAAATGAGGACAGGTAGAACCGCACAGTTCAACGAGATGTCCAGCGGGAACACGGTTTCAAACATGAGCCGACCGCATCCGTGCAATTAGTGCGGTTCATTCGGATCAGCGTTCAGGCCACGAATTTTGAGTTCTCGAGCACGAGGCCCATTTCGGACATCGACCGTCTTCGATCCGTGCAGTTGTTGCATCCGATCTTGCTTCTGGCCGTTCATGTGGTGGAAGTCCCAAGCGAGTGCCCCATTCCGAAAATGAGGCGTCCTCCATATTTGTAAGGGCGACGGGATTCTAGAGCGAATGTGCGCGGCGCTAAGGCGGGAGCATCATTCTGAAAATACGGTGCCCTCCAGATCTGCAGGAGTTGCACGGGTTCAAGACTGCTAAGCGAGACGCTGCGGCGAGAGCCCCAGCTGGGCAACGTGCCGCTGGTCTGGGGTTGTGCTGTCGCCCTGCACGGCCTCGAACTCCAACTCCCCCTCGTTCGCCTGAGCGCAGCTTTTGTCGAAGG
>CAUYUJ010016525.1:243651-273756 GCA_963575745.1 Prorocentrum cordatum | reverse complement strand
GTGGACATGGGAAGCGCACGTCGGCCTCGTGTTCAACCTGTACGAGATTGACGTGCGCCAGTTCGTTCAGAAGTCCACCTTGACGCAGACGGGGATCCGCCGCGTCCTGAACGGCGTGATCGCTGGGCTTGGCTTCCTCCGCGACAAAGGCTGTGTCCATTGCGACCTCAAGCCCGCCAACATCCTGATGCGAGGATCGATGTGCATGCGCGGCTGTTTCGAGAAAGAGGCGTTGACAAAGCGGCAGGTTGGCGAATGGGACCCGTCAATCCTGCCATCCAGAGCAGGCTGGAGCTCCAGTACCCGATCCCGAGGTGCTTCGAGGTGCTCGGATCGATCACAAAGCATGTTAGAGCACAATCTGAGATCTTACATCGCATGTTAGAGCACAAATTCAGCTCTAACATAGCATGTTAGAGCACATATTGTGATTTAGCATAGCATGTTCGATCACAGGTGCGATCTAACATCGCATGTTAGATCGCAGCTTGTGATCGAACATTACATGTTAGATCACATTTGCGATCTAACACAGCATGTTAGATCACAACGTGTGATCTAACATGGCATGTTCGATCACATGTGCGCATGTTAGATCACAAAGTGTGATCTAGCATGGCATGTTAGATCACATTTGCGATCTAACATCGCATGTTAGATCACAAAGTGTGATATAACATGACACGTTAGATCACATTTGTGATCTAACATCGCATGCTAGACCACAAAAGTGTGATCGAACATGGCCTGTTAGATCACAAATGTGGTCTAACATGGCATGTTAGATCACAATTTGTGATCTAACTTAGCATGTTAGATGACATGTGTGATCTAACATAGCTATACGGAGCATGTTTGATCAGAAATTGAGCTCTATCATAGCATGTGAGAACTCACATCTCAGTTCTACTCAGGGCGGTGTCTACCCTTCCCCCATGAGGCCGTCGTCCTGGCGCAACTCTCTTCCCTCCCCCCTGGAGGTCGCCGTCGCTCCCCTCTCCCCCGTCCGCCTCTCTCCGCAGGTGGTGCTCGGCGATCTCGGCTGCGTGGGGCCGACGGACCCCCACCGCAGGTTGGTGAAGAAGTTGCGCCCCAGCGACAGCAACGCCGACGTCGGTGTAACCGCGCCCCAGCACAGGCCGCCAGATGTCTTCTTGGGGAACCTGCGCTTCCAGGAAGACTTGGACATGTGGTCCCTCGGGTGCGCGGCCGCGGAGTTGTACTCGCGCCGGCCGTTGATCTGCGTGTCAGCTGAAGAAGACCCGCGTGAGCGGCGAAAGGAGGTCACTGGTAAAGACTTCATCGATGCCATCAGGAAGGGCGCGGGGCTGCCTGGCCAGGAGGCAGCGGGAGACTTCCACTCAGCATCGAAGGGGGTCCCACTCAGCAGCGATGTGCCTGGCGTCGAGACCGCAGCCTCGTTTCTGGATTCCTTCCCTTTCTTTGAGAGATGGTTCGGTCAGAAGGGCGCGGCCTGGGTAGCGGCTGAAACAGCGAAAGAGAAGAGCGACCCGAAACGCTACGAAGGCTTTCATGCATCGGCAGGCTTCCAAGGCTGCCCCGCAGGCCTCATGCCCATCATCAAGGGCTGTTTGAAGTGGCAGCCAGGCCACAGACTGACCCTCAGACAGGCAAGGCTGTCTGGCTTCATGCAGCCGCCTGGCAAGCTGCAGATCACCGTGAACATGGGGCGGGGCAAGAACGGCACGGGAACGATAGCGGAGACAGACCTCGACCCAGACTTGCTGCACTTTTTTGCAAAACGACCCTGGCTGGGACGGCCTGGCCAAGGAGCGCGTGGACTCGGGGGCAAACCACTCCAGACGCGTTCGAGGGGATGAGGCGAAAAAGGGTTTAAAAACCAAGATCGCGGGCATCGCGGACGAGAAGAACCCCCCGAAGTGCCGCAGCCTGAACAGGGACAAGAAGGTGCATATGATCCCGTCCGAGCGCTTCGCCGCTTTCGTGCGAGCGCTGAAGAAAAAGTGGCGCCCTCGGCTGCAACAGCTGGGAGACCAAATGCGCTTGGCGGTCGCCCTCGACAACATGCCAGAATACCTCGCTAAGCTGAACGGGAAGCCCATAGTGGAAGAGGACTTCGCCGACAACGCTTTCGCGTGCGCGTCGATCCAGCTCATGGAACCAGGCGCGCGGGACGATGGATGGCACACAGACGGTGGCTGCTCGCTGCTGCATGCGGCCGTCGCCCTGTGGGGGGCGCGCACCGTGCAAGTGGAGAATGCAGACAAGCAACAATTCAACCTCGAGCAAAAGCCCGGGTCCTTCTACGTGGGAACCTTCGCCGCCCTGCATCACAATGTGCACCGCCACGAGCGCTGTGATCGCACATTCTCCAACGAGTACCTCAAGCAGCAGCCCGAAGGAAAACGTGACCTGCTGATCGCTGCGATGATCCGCTCCGACGTGTTTCGGGAGATCAGGGCGCGGAGGATCGACGCCACACCTGGCCCTGTCGAGTCCTTCAACGTCGTGAACCACGTTGTGGCCGAGCACTTGGCCAATGTCCCCGTGGCGCTCCCTGACCTCGCGGATGTGATCGACGAAGTGAGGCTGACCAGCGTGCCGCAGGACATCGCGTCAACGCCCATAAGTGGCCGCAGGAAAGCCGCCCCAACGCCACTCAGTGCCGCGTCCGACTAACTAGCCACCGATGGCGGATCCTCATCATCATCATCACCATCATCATAAGGATCATCATCATCATCACCAACATCATCCCCATGATCGTCATTATGAGGGTCGTCATCATGAGGATCATCCCCATCATCATCATCATCATCCCCATCATCATGACCAGTCAGGGCGATGATGATGATCATGGTGATGATGATGATGGTGATGGTGATGGTGATGATGATGATGGTGATGATGATGGTGGCGGTGATGGTGATGGGGATGATGCTGATGACGACGCTGAAAAAAACGAGTGAGTCAGTTGAGCTCCAAAAGCCCGTCCTAAAGACAGCCAGTCTTCCAGCAGCAGCTGCGCGCCCTCAAGTCGGAGGGCTTCGGGGAGCAGGCTGCCCGCGCGGTGGAGTACGCCGGCGGCCAGTGCGAGGAGGCGCCCAGGAGCCAGCAACAGGCCTGGGCCAAGTGGGCGAACGACGCCGTCGGCCGAGGTGCTGGCCAGGCACGCCGCGGCTCCAAGGTGAGGGACTTGCAGGGAGTAGTCTCCGCCTGGCACAGCGAGCAGCAGGAGGCGAGTCCCCGCCGCGTGCGCGACCGCGAGATGAAGCCGCGGGAGAAGGTGCGGCGGCGCCATGAGTTGCAGACGTCGAGCGCGCCAGTGGACGTCGGCGAGCGGGAGCCGATGCCCGAGCCCGCGGTCGAGCAGCGGAGGCAGGCGGCGCTCTCCTTCCCATGCAGTACGGCCATAGGGCCAGCCAAGATCGGCATGAGGGCCCTCGGCTTCCTGTCAGACGAGGGCATGTACGTGCGTGCGCAGCTGTTCATGTGCATGAAGAGGCTCGGGGCCTGGCCTGAGGGTCGCCTCTGGCACGCCATGCGTCGGCTGCCGAAACCGTCGGTCGGGTGCCGGCCCATCGCCCTCGCGCATTCACTGGCGGCGCGGTTTTCGCGGGCGCGCGCTGCAGTCTCCAGGGGTTGGTTGCGGCAGCGCCCCAGCGTGGACATCTGGGGGCTGGGAGCTGGCAGGCCATCGTCCGACGTGGCGTTCGACTTGAACCTGGAGACGGAGGTCGCGGTCAACCTCCAGCAGCAGGTCACCATTGTCTTCGTGGGCGCCTGGAAGTACTTCGAGACAGTGGTCCCTGCAGCCCTTCTCCAGGAGGCGCAGCAGCTGCGCATGCCGACGCCCCTGGTATGGCTGCTCATCGGGCTGCGCCGTCAGCCGCGCAGGCGGCAGGCGTTCGGCTCGGTCTCGCACGAAGTGGTTCCGGTCCAGGGGGCGCTTGCGGGATGCGCGCACGCGTGCGCGCTGGTGTCCGCGCCGCTGCATCGCCTGCTGGAGCGGGCCCGCGGCATAGGGGTCGCGCCGAGGGCGCTGATGGACGACGTCGCGCTGCAGTGGGTCGGAGAGGCGGGCCGCAGCATCCAGTCGCTGTGGGCCGCCGTCGCCCACTTCCGTGAGGAGGCCAAGTCGCTTGGTATCATCGCGCGGCCAGCCAAGTCGGGCTTCTTGACGTTCTCGATCGGCCTCGCGCGCGCCAGTAAGCGGCACGCGGGCCCGAGAGGCTTGCAGCGGCTGCGCTGGGCACGAAACTTGGACCGCGACCTCGGAGGCCGCGCGATCGAGCGGCGGCAGACCAGGATCCGCCTGCAGGCGCTGGCGGGGCGTCGAAGGCGGATTGCCGCGCTGCAGCGCGCAGCGGGACCCAACGCGGCCTGCCCGCGGCGCACGGGGCTGCAACCCGGCGCGGGCTACGGGGCGGGGGTCGCGGGGATCGCGGACGACGAGCTGCGGCGACTGAGGGCCGAGACCAGTCGGCTGGTGGGCGCGCGCCCAGGACCTGCGGGGCCCACGGTCTACCTGGCCACCCTGCACTGCGCCACCTACGGCCCCATCTACGAAGCGACAGTGGCGCGTGTGGTCAGGTGCGCGAGCTGAATCTGGGAGCAGCGCACCGCAGCGCATCTCCCTGGGTCGGCTGCAGAGGGCGTGGGCCACCATCGCGGAGAAGTTGATTGGGCGGCCGTCGTGGGCGTCGGCCAGGGGCCCAATATCACCCGCGACCCTCGCGCTATGGAGGATTGGATAGTGCGCGTGGCCCAGTGCAGTGCTGGTCGCAGACGAGGTGCAGCATATCCAGTTGCTCGCGACGTCGCCGTCGGACCACAAGGCTGCCCTGATTGCGGGGGTGGGCCGCTGGCAGGGGCGACAGATCATAGGGCATTTTGCGGAGCTGCAGCCAGCAGGGTAGCTCTGGCTTCGCGCGCTTCGCCTGCGCGCGGGAGGCAGGGGGGCGGAGCTTACAGAAGGCCAGCCGCCGCCAGCTTGAGGATTCACTGGGCGGGCGCGCCGTGGACCCGGCAGCGGCTGCACGAGGCGCGCTTGGGCGGACTCGGTGGTGCACTTGGCCTGCGGAGACGAGGCCGACACCCCCGGGCACGAGCCCCATGGATGCGGGGCGCTGCTCATGGCGCGGCGCGGCGAAGAAGAGCAGACAGTCTTGCCATGGAAATTTCAGGTGGTCTGGACGAGCATGCGCGACCAAAGGCTTGCAGCTTGGGCAAGACAGGCCAGAGTTCGGAGGTTTTTGAGCACGAGGTCGGGCTACCAGTCTTGCCGCCGCGCGCGCCACCAGCGTCGCGCGTGGCCGACGTCAGGCTGCGGGGCGGCTGGCACAGGCGATCGGCGGAGCGGCGCGGTAACATGGCGTTCGCTGACGGCTCGGAGTTCGCCAGCAGCATGCCCGAGCTGAGACGCTGCGGGTGGTCGGTGGTGCAGTTGGGAGCCAGCGGGGCCCCAGTGCGCGCGGCCTTCGGCGCGCTGCCTGGCCCGCTCCAGGCATGGGGCGCGCCGAGCGGCACGCGCTCTTGCAGGCCGTGCGCCTCCTCGGGTCGCATGTGGAGTTCGTCGCCGCGGACTGGCTGGCGCTGGCGCGCGAGGCGAACCCGTGGGGCGAGGAACTTGAGCAGGCGAGGGCCGCGCGCGCCATTGCGTGGGGGAGTCTTTCGCCGCCAGCCGCACCGGCCCAACGTGTTCTGGGCCCCAGCCCACAAGGACGTCCAGGGCCACTTGGAGCTGGACATCCACCCGATGCTCCGATGCTCTACGCGGGCAACATGTGGGCGGACTGGTTCGCCAAGCAAGAGGCGACGCAGCACGCGGTGGCCCAGGTCTACGTGGACGCATACGGGATCGAGGTGCAGCACTACAAGAAGGTGGCGGCCTACATCGGTTGGGCCATGCAGCGTTGCCTCCAGCTCGGCGAGTGGCAGCAGCCTGTAGGGGCGGCGCCGCCGCCGCCTGCAGGACCATGCCCACGCGTGACGGTGGTGGAGCACGTGCTGGTGGACGTGGGTGGACGCCGTGGGCTGCTTTGCAGGGAGTGCGGGGGGCGATCGCGGGTGCGGCCTGGTGCGGCGCTGCAGCAGTTCCTCCGGACAGCTTACGAACCGTCGGCGTTGGCTCGCATCAGGGCAGGCGCCGAGATCCTGCGCTTCGGAGCCGGGGTGTGCGCGGTCGCGGAGGCGGGGGCTCGGGCGGTCGCGGCGACGCGGGAGGCCGAGGGCGACGAGGGCGACTTGCCGCTCGTCGACGGCAACCCGTGATACAACGCCGACGAGGACATGCTCGTGCACGAGGGCCATCGGTTGCGGCGTGCTGGCCCCGCTGTCTTTTGTGAGGCCTGCGCGGCATGAATGCAGACGCGGGCCGCGCGTGGCCTGCATCGCCCCTGCCGCGGCCCGCCGCAGAGCAGGGGCCGCTACGCGCGCACCTACATCTCCAACCTGGGCGCCAGGCGGGGCAAGCTGCTGGGGGTTATGGACCCCAAGACAGGCAGGCCGTCTGGGGGTGCTGGCGGACCCACCGCAGAGCCCCATGTCATGGCCGCAGATGGCGAGGATGGGGGCATCCGCAGCGTGGCCAGCAGCATCCTCCCTGGGTCGGCTGCAGAGGGCGTGGGCCACCATCGCGGAGGAGTTGATTGGGCGGCCGTCGTGGGCGTCGGCCAGGGGCCCAATATCACCCGCGACCCTCGCGCTATGGAGGATTGGATAGTGCGCGTGGCCCAGTGCAGTGCTGGTCGCAGACGAGGTGCAGCATATCCAGTTGCTCGCGACGTCGCCGTCGGACCACAAGGCTGCCCTGATTGCGGGGGTGGGCCGCTGACAGGGACGACAGATCATGGCATTTTGCGGAGCTGCAGCCAGCAGGGTAGCTCTGGCTTCGCGCGCTTCGCCTGCGCGCGGGAGGCAGGGGGGCGGAGCTTCCAGAAGGGCCAGCCGCCACCAGCTTGAGGATTCACTGGGCGGGCACGCCGTGGACCCGGCAGCGGCTGCACGAGGCGCGCTTGGGCGGACTCGGTGGTGCACTTGGCTTGCGGAGACGAGGCCGACACCCCCGGGCACGGGCTCCATGGATGCGGGGCGCTGCTCATGGCGCGGCGCGGCGAAGAAGAGCAGACAGTCTTGCCATGGAAATTTCAGGTGGTCTGGACGAGCATGCGCGACAAGGGCTTGCAGCTTGGGCAAGACAGGCCAGAGTTCGGAGGTTTTTGAGCACGAGGTCGGGCTGCCAGTCTTGCCGCCGCGCGCGCCACCAGCGTCGCGCGTGGCCGACGTCAGGCTGCGGGGCGGCTGGCGCAGGCGATCGGCGGAGCGGCGCGGTAACATGGCGTTCGCTGACGGCTCGGAGTTCGCCAGCAGCATGCCCGAGCTGAGACGCTGCGGGTGGTCGGTGGTGCAGTTGGGAGCCACCGGGGCCCCAGTGCGCGCGGCCTTCGGCGCGCTGCCTGGCCCGCTCCAGGCATGGGGCGCGCCGAGCGGCACGCGCTCCTGCAGGCCGTGCACCTCCTCGGGTCGCACGTGGAGTTCGTCGCCGCGGACTGGCTGGCGCTGGCGCGCGAGGCGAACCCGTGGGGCGAGGAACTTGAGCAGTCGAGGGCCGCGCGCGCCACTGCGTGGAGGAGTCTTTCGCCGCCAGCCGCACCGGCCCAACGTGTTCTGGACCCCAGCCCACAAGGACGTCCAGGGCCACTTGGAGCTGGACATCCACCCGATGCTCTACGCGGGCAACATGTGGGCGGAATGGTTCGCCAAGCAAGAGGCGACGCAGCACGCGATGGCCCAGGTCTACGTGGACGCATACGGGATCGAGGTGCAGCACTACAAGAAGGTGGCGGCCTACATCGGTTGGGCCATGCAGCGTTGCCTCCAGCTCGGCGAGTGGCAGCAGCCTGTAGGGGCGGCGCCGCCGCCGCCTGCAGGATCATGCCCACGCGTGACGGTGGTGGAGCACGTGCTGGTGGACGTGGGTGGACGCCGTGGGCTGCCTTGCAGGGGGTGCGGCAGGCGATCGCGGGTGCGGCCTGGTGCGGCGCTGCAGCAGTTCCTCCGGACAGCTTGCGAACCGTCGGCGTTGGCTCGCATCAGGGCAGGCGCCGAGATCCTGCGCTTCGGAGCCGGGGTGCGCGCGGTCGCGGAGGCGGGGGCTCGGGCGGTCGCGGCGATGCGGGAGGCCGAGGGCGACGAGGGCGACTTGCCGCTCGTCGACGGCAACCCGTGATACGACGCCGACGAGGACATGCTCGTGCACGAGGGCCATCGGTTGCGGCGTGCTGGCCCCGCCGTCTTTTGTGAGGCCTGCGCGGCATGAATGCAGACGCGGGCCGCGCGTGGCCTGCATCGCCCCTGCCGCGGCCCGCCGCAGAGCAGGGGCCGCTGCGCGCGCACCTACATCTCCAACCTGGGCGCCAGGCGGGGCAAGCTGCTGGGGGATATGGACCCCAAGACTGGCAGGCCGTCTGGGGGTGCTGGCGGACCCACCGCAGAGCCCTATGTCATGTCCGCAGATGGCGAGAGGATGGGGGCATCCGCAGCGTGGTCAGCTGGCCCCACCAGTACGGCAGAAGTTTTGAAGTTGGCTCTGCAGCAGGCCTGGGGCTCGCCCCCGCCGAGAGCACTGTGACCCTTAGCCATGTGGGGCGAGGTGGGGCGGCAGCAAACCCCATGCGAAGTCGGTGCATGGAGACCATGCTAGAAGCAGCGTTTTCCACCGACGTTGGCGCAGCGGTCGGCAGGGCGACTGCCGCGCCCGCGGGCCCCTCGAGCGCCGCGGGCCCTTTGGGCCGCCGTCGGCGCGAGGCTGGGAGAGCGCGCCGTTGCTGGTGGAGCAGCGCGGGCAGGTCCACTGTCGACTGAAGGGGCGGCGCGTTGGTCTGGACGGGGCGGGGGGCAGCTCTCTGAGCACACCCCCGCCCCCGAGCCAGGAGCGGCCACGCGACCGCTCCAGGGGGAGACGCCAGGCTCGGACGACGGAGACGGACAGCTACAAGTCTGCACAGCTACTGATTCAAATGGCCAGAGATGTGCATTCCTCTGGACTGTCTCTGGCGATTATTTTGATTACTTCACTGGGCTGTAGTCTGAGCACACAACGGCCATGGAGGACAGAGCAACCGGCAAGACAGGATGAAAGGGGCGGGGGGTGAGGGGAAAGGGAACAAGAGAGACATGGATGGTGTGTTCACAATAGAATTACATGTGCACGCAACTTTGGCCCAGGTTACCTGCGCGATATATTTCATACATATATATATACACATATTTATATACACACATGCACAACACAGCACACGAGATGCACTCATCCTGCCTGCGGAGACGGGTGGCCGCCAAGAGCCGGAATCACTCGCATCCCGCCAGCGAGCATATGTGACTGCACAGATCGATGAGCCCATGCAGAAGGAGGGGGGGGCGAGGAGAGCAGCACAGCATAAGTTAAGCATTGCGAGCCCATTTCGCTTTGGCGCGAGAGAGAGAGAGAGAGAGAGAGAGAGAGATATCACGAGGCACACAAGAGAGATACGGATGCTTCATCAATAGTCTGGACACAGCAGCGTCGAGAGCTTTCCAAGGGTACTCAAGGCACCTCAGTTCAAGGAAGAGGGAAGCAATCGAGCATTTGGGGTCGATGGCCAGACACCGGTCCACGCATTGAATGATCAAACCAATCACGCTGCCAATGTTCTCCTGGAGAGAACGGTTCGCATGCCAAGCCTGTTGCCGAGGGAATGGCAGGGTGAGGTCGTCAGCAACAAGCAAATCAACGTTCCTGATATGGGGGCGCAATTGAATGCAAGACCCGAGCAAAACATCAAAACCAACAAAAACAGCCGGGTCCTCAACTTTCAAATTAAAACAAACATGAGAAGTCTTCCGACGTAAGCGGGGGTGCATTGTTCCGGTGTATGCTGAGGTGAACTGGTCGACGAAACCGCCAGAAACAGACAAGACTGCTTTCGTTTCGTCTTCATCACAGCCGCGCTTGCTCCAGAATCATAACACACCGAATATGTCATCTGTCCAACGCAACATAACGCTATGAACGTGCTGAACATGAGGGAGACTCAGCGTCGCAGGGAGCAGGCGTTGCTTCCTCTCAAGGTAACAGCAAACCGCGTTACACAGTCCAGGAGAAATATTACTTCCCTGGGTCATGCCAACCCCCGGAGCGAACAAATCATTACCAAAATAAAGAAAACCGAGAGAGAAGTCCATTTGCACAATGCGTTTACAATAATCAACATGGATAGTGAACGAGCCGGACGAAACGACGCGACAATTATGAGGAACCGGAAACACACGCTCACCAGACGACAAATTACGAAAATTACAACGGAAATTCCTGGATAAACACATGGGGCTCTCGCGATAGCGATTAGCCGGTTTCTTGCAGCGAGGGATCTTAATGCACCTTCGCCGGGAACCGTGTTTCTCGCACCACGCAGCAACTAGCCAATCCAAAGCTTTCGAGATGGACGCATGCGGAACATTGTTGAGTAAGTTCTCTGTGTCACGCTTGAACGACACCGTCGTAGGTGTGTATCCGCGACTTGCCCACACCTGTCAATCAACATTGAAAGAATTTGAAACGAGTCACAACAGAGGAAGCAGAAGACACAGAGATAATGGGGACGGGTGGAAACAAGCATGAAGTTGATGGCACGACAGCAAAGAGAAAATAAATCCCTCAGACAATGCTTCGAATAGGAGCCAAGAGGCCGAGATTTGAAGGCAATATTAGATATCTTCGGCCAGCAGTCACTTTTCCGCGCACATGGCTACGCGTCGGCCTCACAGGGACGCCAGCGTAGAGCCCCCTGGTGGCCAGGGAAGTGCACCCCTCTTGACTGGGTGAGCGGCCCACGCAGGGAACTGCGGGAGTGGCGTCGGCGAGGAGATGGTCGGCATGGCGGGCGCTGCGGTCGCTGCTGCGATACGTGGAGGCGTGGGTGCTGAGGGTCGAACCGCGCGGGAGATCGGTCTGACCTTGCGCGAACCGCTGATCCCCAAGTGGCCCTCGCCAAGGCCCAATGCCGTCGCGGAGCAGGAGGCTGCAAGGGTTAGAACGCAAGCCCCAGCCTCCAGGTGCACCCAAGGGGTAAACCGCGCGAGGGGCTGGGCGCAGTCGCCGAACGTTTTGCCGACGCCTGCCCCCTGGTGCACCTGTGCGGTAAACAGCGAGATGGGCAGGGTAGAGTCGCCATGTTTTGCTGAAGCTGGCTCTGGAGCAGGCCTGGGGTTCGCCCCCGACGAGGGCGCCGTGACCCCTAGCCATGCGGGGCGAGGTGGGACGGCAGCGACCCCCACTCGAAGCAGGTGCATGGAGGCCATGCTAGAAGCCGCGTTCTCTACCGAGTCTGGTGCAGTGGTTGGCTTATCGGCTGCGGTGCCCGGCCCTCCGAGCGCCGCGGGCCCTCGGGCCGCCGTCGGCGCGCGGCTGGGGGCGCGTGCCCTTGTTGGTGGGGCAGCGCGGGCGGGTTCGCAGTCGGCTGGAAGGGCGGCGCGTTGGTCTGGGCGGGGCAGGGGGCAGCTATTGGAGCACCCTGCCACCCCGCCCCCGAGCCAGGGGCAGCCGCGCGACCGCTCCAAGGTGCGACGCCAGGCCCGGACTACGGAGACGGCCGCGCTCAGTCTACACAGCTACTGACCCAGGTGGCCAGAGACGTGCATCCCTTTGGACTGGGTCCACAGGTGACCAGGGACGTGCATTCCCCGGGATTGGGATGCGGTTGCCCATGGGTCCTTCGTTTGCTATTTTGTTGTTGCTCAGGTATGATGGTTGTGGCGCAAGCATCAAGTGAGTGACAACCACCTTGGCGTTTGTTTAACCATCGGTTGTGTATATAGACGTCATGAGGCTTAAACAGCCATCCGTATCGTACATGTTGCAAAACACTTGGTTATGCGTGTGCATAGTGTATCATCACATGTAATTTATAACTACATTAACAAGCGCACGCGATAGTTTTACACCACAGCGCACGACACAACGCACGTCACGACCACATCACACAACAACACACAAACAACGAGCACGAGCAAGCCAAGCAATCCAAGCAAGCCAAGCAAGCCAAGCAAGCCAAGCAAGCAGAGCAAGCAGAGCAAGCAGAGCAAGCAGCGTGCCGAGGGGAAGGGGGTTGGCCCGAGCTGCCCTGCACCGCGTGCTTGCACGGCCTCGCCGCTGGTGCCGTCTGCTCCTCCCGCGTTTTCTTTGTCCCCCCCCCCCCCCCCCCCCCCCCCCCTTTTCTTCTTCTTCCGCTCGCACCCCCCCCCTTTCCTACCCCGCTAGGTTCGAGGGCGGCCCGCCCCTGCGCGCAGCCGCCGTCGCGAACGGCGGCGCGGGCGCGATTGGCGCCGAAGAAAAAAAAGCGGCCGGTGGCAGGGCTTTTATCTTAAATATGATATTAATCATGTGTTTTTTTGTTTTGAATATATATATATATATATATATATCTATACTATATATATACGGGGGTGGGCGGCAGTAGGGGGGGGGGGGGGGAGCGAAGGGGAAGGGGGGGGGGGGGGGGGCGGGGGAGGAGGAGGAGAAGGAGGCGTGGGGACGAAGGAGGAGGAGAAGGAGGAGGGGAGGGGGAGTGGGAGGGGTACACAGGGAAATGGTGGAGGATCAAGATGACTCCTCCTCTTCCTCGGTTTCCTCGTCGTCGTCGTCCTCCTCCTCCTCCTCCTCCTCCTCGTCCTCCTCCCCCTCGTCGTCGTCGTCGCCGCCGTCCTCCTCCTCCTCCTCCTCATCCTCCTCCTTCTCATCCTCCCTCTCCTTCTCTTCATTCCCCCCCCCCCGGGCGCGGGGGCGGGGGGGGGGGGGGGGGGGGGGGGCGCCCGCTATAGCGACGCCGCGGCCCTGGCCAGAGTGGCGGGGCCCTTCGCCGTGGACCCCAACTTCATCCACTATGGCGTCGCTCCAGCCCAGGGCCGCTGCACGGCCGCGTGCTGCGACGAGGCGCTGCGGCTGGCGAAGGACGCGCTTTCCTTGTTTGGGCCTTGTTCATACTTCCCCCCCCTTATTTCCTCGTCGTCTTCCGCCTCGTTTCTCATCGCCCCAATTCGTCTCGAGATCGTTGAGGTCGGAGGGGGCGTGGTGAGGAGAGGAAGGCGTTTGGCAATGGTGATGGTGCGGCGCGCGATGGGGATGCAACGAATTCTGCGACGAAGGGAAGGGCGAGGGGGGCCACGAGGAGGGCGACGGGCACACGGGGATCGCGAAAGGCGAGGGGGGGGGGGGGGGGGCGCAGGTAGCTGCGGGGCTCGTTTGAAGGACAGGGGGGGGTGGGGGGATTGCGAGCCGAATTTCTTCAGCTCATCCTGGAGCTCGAGAAGATTTCGCCGAACCTCGCGTTCACCCCCTCGGCCGCGGTGGAAGCCATGCAGAGGATCGCGCGCGAGAAGAAAGAGGAGTTCGGCATGGGCGAGGCGGCGGCGGACATGTTCGCCATGGCGACGGCTAACAAGTCCACTGGGGAATTTCTCAATCGCCCTCACTCTGCCCCCCCCCCTCCTCAGAGGCCCCCGATGGCCCCGACCCGTGCGCCCTGGTCGAGCCAGTCGTCGAACTCGAAATTTGCACCTCGGGGGCGGGGGATGGGGGGCGAGGGGGCGGGGGGCGGATTGAGAGAAACGGATGGAGAGATATAGAGAGAGAGAGAGAGAGAGAGAGAGAGAGAGAGAGAGAGAGAGAGAGAGAGAGAGAAAAAAAGAAAGAAAGGAACAGAGAAAAGGAGAGAGAGAGAGAGAGAGAGACGAGAGAGAGAGAGAGAGAACATATATATACATATATATATATATAGAGAGAGAGAGAGAGAGAGAGAGAGAGAGAGAGAGAGAGAGAGAGAGAGAGAGAGAGAGACAGAGATAGAGAGAGAGGAAGAGAAAAATAGAGAGAGAGAGAGAAAAGAGAGAGAGAGTGAGAGAGAGAGATACAAAGAGATAAAGAGAGAGAGAGAGAGAGAGAGAGAGAGAGAGAGAGAGAGAGAGAGAGAGAGAGAGAGAGAGAGAGAGAGAGAGAGAGCGGACAAGTAGGCGGACCAGGATCCGTCCGCGAGGCGCACTGCGGTGCGACAACTCGCTAAACACTATTTGCGGCGGTGCAGCCTTTAGATACGAGGGCGGGCAACAAAAACCCCCTCCCCCGGCGCAGTGCGACAGACGCTACAGACGGCGGACAGACGATGATGATCTCACCTGTCAGACCGCGTAAAGTAAGAGGCCCCAACAAGAAAGGCGACGTGCTGACACGTGGCTAGGCGGCTTGGCAGACCGCCAGTTGGGCGCTTGGCCGCTAAGCGGCGCGCAGTGACGGGGCACCCCCGCCCCCACGCCCTGACACCGTGGACGCGGAGCCACGCGTACACACGGGCAGGCAGAAAGGAGGAGATTAGCGCGGGGCACCAGGTGGAGCGCCGCGGAACGATGACAGCATAGCTTGGATGGTGAGTGACGGCACGGCACCATCGGGCGAGGCCGTGAGCAGCTCGGCGAAGGCTCGCCCAGCGCTGTGAAGGCGCTGGAGTAGAGGGCCTTGGCGAGCTTGGGCGGCGGCGAGGTCCGCGGCGAGAGCAACGCACCTCTGCTGGAGAGCAGCCATAGCCTGGGACAGCTCGGTTTCGCGGTCGGTGAGGGGTGGCTGCTCAGTGCCAGCAGCCGAGAGCCTCGAGACAGAGGCGAGGTCCTCGGTACGCCTGTCCAAATGGTGGACTAGCGTATTGCGGCACCCTGTACGCTGTCGTCCGTCACCCTTGAAGGGTGACTGGAGGGGCACACGCGACCCCAGGGCTGGAGCCGCTAGGGCCGCGCCCCGAGAGGTCGGGAGAGCCGCTTCCTCTCGCTCAGCAACGATGGAAGCGTGGACGGGGCGCGAGGGCCTGTCTGGTGTAGTGCCCTGCGGGGGGGCTGAAGCCGCCCCCGCGGGCTGCCGCCGGTGGGGGGGCGGAGTGGTTTGCGCGGTGGGACCAATCATGATGCCGTGCTAGGGCTCTGAGGTCGGTCGCGTAGAAGGGTGGCGTCTCGGTAGGGCGGCATGGTCGGCAGCGTGGGGTGTCGGCGGTGCGTCGTCTATGCCACTCAGTCCGCGGGGGGCACCCAGGTCGTCGTCGGCGTCTTGGCGGTGGCCGATATCATCGTATGGGGGCGATGTCGCTCTCGGGGACGGAGTCGCGGTAGGCATCGAGAGGTTGCCCGACGGGGCAGGGTTTTCGCTGACTGGTCCGTCGTCCAAAGCGTCCGATCCCCCACCGAAGCTGAACAGGTCGTCCTCCTGTTCGTCAGCGTCTTGGAGGTGAGCGGCGTTGTCATGTGGGTGCGATGCCGCTCTCAGTGGCGGAGTCGAGGGCGACGTGCGGGTGCCCAACGGGGCAAGGTTGGCGCTGGCTGGCCCGTCGCCTAGGAAGTCAAGGCCCCCGCCAAAGCCGAACGGGTCGTCCTCCTGTTCGTCGAATATCGCCCGTTGGGCCTCGGCCCAGAGCTCGTCCGGGTTCTGTGGGATGTCTGGTCCAGCCGCGGGTGGTGCCTGGTCAGACAGCAGGGGATTTGGTTCCATTTTGTTGAGTTCCGCAGCAGTGAACCCAGCCCTGCGGTGTGGGAGGGGGAGTGTACGGTGTCTACGCTCGTAGATGGCGACAGCGACTCCATGAAGCACGGTCGCTTGGCGATGTCGTGTTTTGGCAGCCTCGACAATGTCGTCTGGAAGGTTATGAGTACGTGCCGCCGTTGTGGCGAGGGCGTCAGCCTGACGATTGAACTCCTCCGCGATGGGCCCGATGAGCCCGAGGTCGATGCCCATGTCGCCCAGGTGGCTTGCGATTTTCTCGACGCGGAACATGGTGGGCTTGGCCATGACGCATCGGTGGATCTTTTCCCAGAGCTCCACGTGCGTGCCCTGCGGTGGTGAGTGTCCGTCGATGATACTTTGGAACCCATCGACCACCGCCTGGTTGTCCACGAAAACGTGTACGGGCCGTTCAGCACATGCCGTGAGGTGGACAATGGCGAGGGTCTCCGCAAGCTGTGCGTTTTGCGTAATGCCGTGAACGCGTGCACTGTAGTTCATGCGGTGGTCGATGCCGTAGTAGACGCCGTAGCCCGCTCGTGCTAGAAATGGGATGGCTTGGTTGGTGCATGCACCGTCCGTGGCAGCGTAGACCCATGTCCAACCAGTGTCGTGGTCAAGGTAGGTGGTGTAGGAGTCCTGGGCTGAAGCCGCAGGATCTCCCTCAGGTGGGGGCCGCGGCATGGGCTGCGGTAGCGGGTCCCTCGCGAGGTCGGCCTGCAGGTCGAGGAGGGCTGGGTCTTCAACGAAGAGCCCGCAGTGTCTTGTGTGCGGCGGAAGACGGGCCCACTGCTCGTCACTGATGAGGGTGGTGAGAGGGAGTCTTTCTCGGGCCCAGCACTTGCAGTCGCGGACAGTGAGCTCCTGAGTTTCCTCTTCCTCGTCGCAGTATCGGCAGATGGGGCTGGGGTCAGCAGACGTGTTTGATCGGGATCGTCGCTGTTGGGTGTGGTCCCCGCCCGACAGGTAGTTCAGGAGGAGCGCCAGCTGCCAGGCATTGAATTTGGCTGCTCCTTTCGTTCGGGCGAGCCACGTGCTGGCGAAGAGGTCGAGGCCCTGTCTGACAGAGGCCAGGTGACCAAGGTCATGACGCCGTGGCTTGATCTTTCTCAGAAAGGCTCTGCGTTGTGAGGCTCGCAGCATGTGAAGGAAGGCGTTTTGGGGTAAGTTCAGCCAACTGATCTGACAGCCCCAGTCGTCGTACATGATGCCAAATGTGGGCCAGGTCCAACGGAGCTGCTGGAGCGTCTGGACAAGTCGTCCGACAGGTCCTCCCCCAAACAGGGTCTGAACGTGGTGTTGGAGATCCCTGACGAGACCGCAGAGTGTAGCGTCGCGATTAACCTGTCGCCGCAGACACAGGAAAACTTCACGCTGCGTGATGGCGTCAATCTCCAGGGCGTGTCCTGGGACGCACACGGCCATGAGAGTCCAAAACTCGACCCACTTGTTTCCCATGGGGCGGATAGCCGCCTTAAGGGCATGGTTGTAGGCAGTTTTGACGGGGCCTGATGGGGCTTGAATGTCGGTGCCCGTGGTACAGACGCTGGCAGCAAGGGAACGGGCGTGCCGCGCCTTAATAAGCATCGGCGATGGGAGCTTGCCAATGCGCGGCAGGCGACTAGTCGCCCTCCGAACACGGGCGTCAGTGTGGCCGTGAGGTTAAGCGCGGCTGGAGCCGGCGCTGCCTCGGCGTTGATGTAACTCCCGACGAGCTTGAAGGAGTCGACCACGCGTAAGGGCCGTTCCGCCAGAGTGAGCTGGGTAACGGCGGCGTGAAGCTCGTTGGTGAGCGCCCACCCCGCCACTTTGCCAGGGTGAATGCGTTGACCTGAAAATCGATCAAACTTGGCGGTTTCATCAAGAGATTTCTGCAACTCAGGCGCGTTGTGAGTAGTGGAGTTGCTGTCGTCAACAAAGGTAGTGCTGAGTGATCGCGGAACGTATCGATGCTGTCTCTTGGTCCACACACACATGAGCAGCTTAATGTCGTCCAGGGACCAAGAGCTTCCCTGGAGGTGACCGTTAGTCCTGGCCAGTTCCTTAGAGTACGCACCGTTCATGCGGATGTAGCGTTTGTGGCGACTGTAGAAGTTTCTGCGGACCGTAACGATGTCTTGGGGACACCCCGCGTGAAGCGCAAGGTTAAGGCAGATGTCCGTGATGAGGTAGTCGAAACACTTCTGTCGGTCAAGGGCAGCCCCAGCTAAGGGAAGGAGTAAGGCCCTGGCGTGTTCGATGCGCAGGGCAAGAGAGGTGCTGACGTCCCCAATGGTAGCTTTGGGGACAGCACCAAAGCTCGTGGCGTGGGTCCATCCTTTCCGCCAGTCCGTGAGGCTGCGGTAAGCTGGCGCTTCCCACGCATACATCCAAACGGAAAGCACCGAGAGAAGTTGTTGGTCCGTTGGGAGTTCGCCTCGGCCTTTTCGGAGGCACGGGTTTGGCACATGAAGGAGGGGTTCTGGGATGGTGCCAGTGCGTTGCATAGCGCGTAAGACGCTGGCAAAGAGGCGAAGGATGTCGTCGGGTAACTCCTTAGCCTCCTTAGTAGTCCAGCCGTCCAGTCCCCCCGCACGGCGCGGTGAACGGGTGCGAATAAAGTGGATGAGTTGGTCGTCGGTGAGGTGGAAAGGGGTAGCTGGTGATGGCGTAGGCAGCTCTTGTCGGTACTCGTCGAAGAAGTCAGCCCACGTCGGCATGGCTTCGGCGTCATGTCCTGCACGGGCGCGGTACCTGCCCAAGATGGGCTCCCAGGTGTCGACCATGAGCTTAAGCATGTCTTTGGTATTAGCAACAATGGCGTTGGCAGGGAGAATGTCGGGGACTTGTGCAGGTGTGGTTCACAAGTGTGGTCTTCGTCGTTGTCCGTGTCGGGCGAACTACCGTCGCTGGGGCTGAAGCCGCCAGCTTCGGTGTCAGCGTCGCTATCGTCCGTGCTAGCTTTGTCAGGTTTGACGGCGTTGGTGTCGCAGTGGAGTTGCGTATCGTCGGGTGTGGTAGGCGTGCGGAGATACGCCGTGGGCGAGCTGTCAGCAGCCCGTGCGTATATGGCCGCCTTTCGCCCGCTTGGCTCGCGGACGCCCTCAGCCCATATCTTGATGCGTTCAGCGTTGGCACGGTTCGCACGTCGCGCCAGCTCTAAGTCGAGGTTTTGGATCAAACCGTCAAGGTGCTCTCCGTGAGGTGCTGGCTCGTCGGGGGTCCAGGCCTCGGGGAAGTCAAGGAGAACCGTGGGGCGCAGCTTGTGACATAGGAGGCGGGCCGCGGTCCACGCGCAGTCGATGCGCTGCGCAAGGTACGGCGGGATGGCACGGCAATCTAAATGATGGTGCTGTCCGATGAAGCGAAGCTCACAGAGTTGCCGATGGAGCTTGCGCAGTCGGTTCATGTGTAACGTGGAAGCTCCGTAGGTGGGGAAGGCGCGGGGGACAACTGGTCGCTCCTCGAACATGGGCGTGAGCCCGTGCATGGTGGGGGGCTTCTTTTTTGGGTGGTCGGGCGGTGAAGGTGGCAGGTCGCGCAGACGGGTGAGATGGTACTCATGACTGGCCTCGTTAGCCAGGGCGAACATGCGTTCCACGTCGTCGCGTGTGTCGGCCTGCTCCAAGCGGTCCTGATATCGCCCAGCGATGAGGGTCCCTAATGCCTGCAGTTCGTGACCCTCGTGAGCTCCATCGTTGGGAGGGTAGGGCGTGGGGGCGAGAAGGCGTCGGGCCGTATGGTCGAGGCGACTGAGGTCAAGCGTGACCTGCAGGCCAACATGGGACTTCGCTGGCAAGTCGCGCAGATAGCAGAAGTCGGTGACAAGGGATCGCGCCGCTTGGTTGGCAATGATATAAGCGATGCGCGAAGTGCGGGGGCACTTGGTGACGCGGTCCCAGTCAGGGATATTGCCGTATGTGTGCATGGTGTGGTCTGGTGTGCCCTCAGCGACGTTAAACCATCCGTGCTGCATCATGTGCAGCAGGTGTGGATTGTCGTCGATGTTCGTGTTGGCGTCCATGCAGATGAAATGCGGGGCTGAGCCGACCCTAGCGGCGGCGCAGTCAGCGAGCCGAAAAAGATCTGTGCTGTCTCCTCCAGCAATCCCGTAGAGGCTCGCTATGTAGACCCCAGCGGGCCCGTGGTTGTTTCGTCGCCGCCTGCGGCGGTGCTGAGTGCAGAGCGGGAGAAAGGCCTCGTGCCATCTTTTCTTGGCCTTGAGGGCGACGATACAGGGCGCAGTGTCGTCGACAGTGGAGTCGACAAAGGCATCCTTAGAGAGGATGGCGACCCCTCCCGAGGCGCCAGTGTTGCCCACGACGGTGTGGTCAGTGCCGCCGTGGGCAGCTCTGCGCTGGGCTCGCGCCAGATCCAGGTCAGGTCCAAGACTGGCGTGGTATCCCCCGTGGTGTGGATTGGCGGCGCTGGTAGCGATGGCTTGTCTGGTCGGCTTAGCATGTCGGGTCTCCTGTAGTGCTATGACTGCGGCGTTGTGGTCGACACCAAGAGCGGTGATGGTTGGCCAATTCGCTGAGAGACTGGTGATGTTTAGGCTGACGAGGTGTATGGAGCGACCTGGCCCGTCTCCATCGGTGGAGCTGGGGTTTGCACGCCCGGCACGGTGTAGGTCAGCCTGACCCTCGCCCAGGTAGAAAGCTTGGCCACAGTAGGAGCTCATGGCGCTCCTATGGATTAGCTTGACCGGGGCTGAAGCCGCCGTCAGGCCAGAAGTATAGGCGGGACATGGTCGGCACTGCGCCAGGGGGGGTTCATAAACGTCAGTAAAACTGTCTCGAAAAATCCTCCTCACTCCTGTACCATAGGGGACGAGGGGAGGAGAGGTGAGACGGCAGCAGAGAGAGAGGGAGGCGACTCCTCGATCCGTCCTGCCGAACACAAAAGCAAAAGCGAAACGGCGGCGGCGGCTAGGCGCGGCAGCGGCACAACGCACGCGCATATACTGCGCACGCGACACCGCTGGTCCGTCCTGTGGTGGCGCGCCCGCCCCGTCAGTATCTTGATGAGCAGCATCTGGTGGAACAGCTCGAGCAGCGCGGTCGGTGGCCTGGCGCTGGGCCTCGTCCATGCCCGCTGCCGTGAGGCCCGCGTTGCGGACAGGGCTGATTCCCCGCGGGGCCGCCGCTGCCGCGGCAGCGGCTGAGGTGGCGGGGGCTCCGCCCCGACTCTGAGGTGAGAGCGGTGAGCCACCGCCGAAACCCGCCGCAAGGTCCTTGACCCGGTACTTGTTCTTGAACGGGTCGAAGGTCGGCGCCTCGTCGATGGGGACGATCACGCGGGTGGGCAGCGGCGGCTCGTGGTCCGTGGACGGCGTCGGCTCGAGGTCGACCTGGCCAGGTTCGATGACGCTGGCACCGAAGCGTGGCACCACTTCGGGGGCTCGGCCATCAGCCTGAGGCGGCGAGCTCGTGGAGCTCCCTGGGGCCTTGCGTGAGCTGTGGCGGCTGCAGGACCTGCTGCGCGGGACGCGCCCGCCCGTGTGGCGGTCGCGTGGCGAGGTCGCCTGGGCATTAGCGCGCTCGGAATCCGCCCTGCTCGGGGATCGGATCGGCGCCGCGCAGGGTGATGGGCTGGGCTGGCGGGAGGCGCTTGTGCCGCCCTCCGCCGGGGCTGTGGCCTGGTCAGGGTCGACAGCGTCGGGGCGGGGGCTGACGTGGTGGGCGCTTCCCTCGCTGTGCCGCGGGGAGGCGCTGTGATGCGCCTGGGTGCACGTGAGGACGAGCGGGACAAGCGGCTGCCTCTCCCGCTCAGGTGGGGCAGGTTTTGCCTGGGCAGGGCGCAGCGCTGCAGCCACGTTTGGCGGGGGCGTGTGCTGGCGCGGTTGCCAAGCACGCACGTTCGCATCACGCCATCCTTCAGGGCGCCCTGTCCTGCCACGGTTTGTTGTAGCCCCCTGGGCTGAAGCCGCAGGGGTTATCACTGCGGGCTGGTTGCTGGAGGTGCCATCATGTCGGCCTGAGTAATGGCCCCAGGCGCGCGTGGACCCTGGCACGGGCGAGGTGGCCCGTGGGAGGGCCTGCACGAGTGCACGCGGGTAGCCGATGACCGCTGGGTGTACCCTGGCGTGGGGGGCGTGGCCGTAGCTGGAGGCGGCTGCTCCAGCCGCCGCGGGCCCGGCGCCTATGGGGCCACGGTAGTAGGCGGCAACCCCGCCCGCCGTAGGCCGTGTTGCCGCCTGTCGGGACTCGCGCGGGAGAGCGGTAGCGTGGCGTGCCCGGCTGTCCTGCGTCGCGTTGGTCGCGCTGCTGAATGCGCTGCTGGTGCTGTTGATGTCGCTGCTGGTCGGCTCTCGAGAGGGGGCGGGTGTCGGGGAGGATGGTGGGCACGTCGGGCCGCTGCCAGCCCCGATAGACGTGCTCGAAGGCGTGGTCTGGGTAGGTCTCCCCTACGGGTGAGTATCGCCGCACATGCTCCATGTAGTCGATGGTCTGCGGCTCGGAGATCGCCGTGATGTTTACAGCTCGCTGGTGCGCTGGTCCATAGAGGCAGAAACTACCACGGTTGCTGCGGTCGTGGTTTAGCTCGGCTTCGGTCGTGGCACGGCTCACCTTGGCGTCGCAGAGTCGCATGTCATAGTCGAGAGCTTGAGGCCCAGGACCACCCTCGGCGTCCCAGTACAGTACCACATCTCGCCAGCGGGTGCGGGTAGTGTGGATGCGCTCGGCGATCGACTCGCAGACGGTCCTGACCGTGACACGGTCCCTGTACTTGTTGGTGATGGCTAGGGAGTAGGGTCGGCGGACCGTCTTGTTGAAGGTGAATTCCTCCTTGAGGGCCTGGTGGGGGCCGAAGAGCACGTAGCCTTCCCTCCAAAGAGGTTGGTCGGGGAAAGGTTCTTCGGGCATCCCCGTTCCAGTGAACCCAGGTGGCCGCCTTGTGCCGTCAGGCAGTCCCTGCCTGGGGACGCGCCGCGGCTTCGGTGGGAAGTACCATTGACCCTGGTAACCTGCTTGCCCTGGTTGTGGAGGTTCCCCCCGGGGCCTGAAGGCGCTCGGGGGGGTTCCTTAAGGTCGTGGAGGGCTGGCGCGTTGCCGAATTGGCGGGCAAGGATGTGCGGCGGCATCCCTGTGGCACGTACGTCGAGCAGGCTGTGTGGACTGGGGGGATGGGGGCACCTGCTGGACAGGCAGCATGTGTCGGAGTCCCTGTTGTTGGTGCTGTATGCACACGTCCAACTGTTGCACGAGTAGTCCGTTGACCAGTCCATGAGTGTACGCAGTCCGCTGCGGCCGCAGTCTGGGCATGTTGGTTGACCCGAGGTGCCGAGCTGCGTGTTGCGGCGGGCGGCACAGTACTGACAGCATTGGAATCGACACTGCAGGCAAGACCAGCGTCCTGGTAGAGGCGGGAGCGCATGCTCATTTGTGCCTGGGTCGTCTGGGTGGGGTCTCGGGCGATCCCACAAGGGCCAGACGTCAGCAAACCAGGATTGGCCTGTAGTGCGGACAACCTCGGCGGGGAGGCGTGCGTCCTCGGCGTGGCCCCTGATCCACTGGGGCCCCATGTCCGCTGGTACCATGACGGTGCGCCAGGTGTCGTCCGCTTTGACGTGGACTTGGGTCGGTGCCCAGAGCTTAGTAGTGGTGTCGCCGTGGTCGTGGTGGAGGATGACCCAGCCGTCCCGCCCCGCCACCGCAGGGTTAATGACGCGATGGCCCATGACGGTCGTCCCCAACGGTAAGTAGGCGCCGTCGTGGTGATCACCAGGGTCAAGCCAGACCTCGATGCCAGGGGCATTGACACGGGTCCGCACATCACGGACGTGGTAGGCGAGAACGTGGTAGGCAGTCGGCTCCTCTTCCGTCTCAATGTGCTCCCACGTCTCGATGCCACTGTTGTCTGAGGTGGAATTTCCGCCACTCTGTCGTGACGAGCGAGAGGCAGATCGCCGTGGGCGGGCACGGCCTCGGGCGAGGGCGGCGGCCGCGCTGATGAGGGAAGGCGTACGGCGTTCGTCGGCTCCTGATGACGTCGATGAGCGGTCTGGACTGTGCGCCAGGGCTGTGCCAGACTTGTAAGTGCGTGGTGGGCTCGACGCGGCCCCAGGGCTGGAGCCGCTGGGGCGCGACCCGCGTGCGTCAGGATGCCCCCGCACGGGGACAGCTTGCAAGCCTGTGTACACCAGGTCGATGAGTGGTTTCGGGTCCAGCTGGAGCATGTGAAGCGAGACGCGTGGGCGGGGCTGGTTAGGGTCATCCCTGGTGGCTGCTTCAGTGTCGTAGTGCTGTTTGGCCATACTCGCGCTGCCTCTGGCGAGTATAGTGCCTGCGGCGGTGGCCACGCTGCCGCGATGGCTGGTCTGCGCCTGGTGCTAGCTTCCTGGTCGTGAGCTTCAGCCGCCTCACGGAGATCTGGATGATCGTAGCCAGCGATGTGAAGGGCGTGCGCGCAGTCGCCCATGCCATAGGCGTGTGGTAGGGCACGGCACCTGGAAGCAGCTTATGTGGGGGCGCACCAGTCCATGCGGATGAGGAGGCTCAGGACCCGAGGGTAAATGAGGCGCGCTCCGTGGGCCTCCCCTTTCACGAAGTTGTGCCTGTTTTCCCCGCGCGGTGGTTGGGTGGCCTCGCACATCCAGAGTGCGATGGGCCCCCACGCGAGGGTGTCGTCTTCGAGACTGTAGGGCGGGTGGGGCGGCATTGCGTACCACGCGGCCAGCGAAGGGTGCACGCTCACGTACGTGCGGCCAACGGTGGTGCCAGTTCGACCCTTCGCTTCACGGCGGGGACCTGGCAAGAGGTGCCCTCCGCTGGCAGCAAGACGGGCCGCAAGGTCGCCGCGGGTCCCATGCCAGAAGACAGTGGGCGCGTCGGTGGTGGGTTGGCGGAGGTCCCACGTGAGGTATGGAAGATTGTCTCGCCTGAGTTCCCGCCCGAGTCTTCCAGCACCCAAGTGAGGCGGTTCGGTGGCCTCTGCATGATGTCCGTCCACGGCCCCAGCGCTTGGAGTGTTGGATCATGAGTGAATCGAGGATGGTCGTGGAGTCGTAGAGCGTCTTTGATGTCCTCTGTAGACACGCCACTGTTAACAAGCGCAAAGCCGTTTTGATACAGGGCGTTAAGTATGCTCTTCGGCGGCTCGGGGACCGCTGGGTCGCGCTGGATGGTGTTGCGTAAGTTGCGTGTCGGTGGCTTGAGGGCAGTGTAAGGCATACCAGGGCCTGAAGGCGCCTGGGGCCTGTCGGGTGATGCATAGCGTGCTCGCCGTCGTGGTGGTTGGGTGTCCGCGTCGGGGGAGGAACCACGAGCATCCGCATGTCGGAAGATGGACCACGGGCTATCGTGGGTGCGCTCACGCGTTTCCCTTGCCTCGGTGTCGCTGCCGTGTGCTGTGGCATCCTCGTTAGTCGGTTGGTTACCGAATGCCGCGCCGCTCTTGGAGCCGTCTCGTGGAGACGGGCTGGTCGATCTTGGTGTGACAGACGAGGCTCGCGATACGGCGGCAGTGACTTCGACGATGGCGGCGGTGGTGGCGGTAGTGACTTCGGCGACTGCGGCGGCAACTGCTGCGGCGTAGTGTTCCTGCAGCAGCGGATGTCGGAGTGCGTGCACGTGCTGGTCGTCGTGTTCGTCGGCGAGCGTGCACGGCATTGTGTATGTGGCCTCATCCCGCGGCCTCCTGCTCGGTTGGCAACAGCGGAGGCACCACTGGGCTGTGGATGAGTCCAGGGCCCGCGCACAGATGCGGGCTCCAACGTGTCCGACGGCTCCTTGAGCAAGAAGTTTGGCACTGACGAGTAGAAGACCACACACGACTCCACCCGTGGCTATAGCCCCGAGCTTGCCGCTGGCCCATTTCAGGACACCCCCGAGGCCGACCCCGACTGCGGTGGCTCCGCCCGAGACGCTATCTCTGAGTTTGACGCTGGTCCATTTGAGAGTGGCCCACAATGCGGACGTGACGTTGTATGTCGTTGTGCGTCGGGTTGTGGTGGGCACAGATGGGCCTGGTGCCGTCGCTTTGCGTCGTCGTCGTTGTCGGTAGCTGGGGTCTCGGCTCGGTGTCGGCAAGTACCCATCGATCTGGTCCTTGTACGGCATTGCTATCACGATGGCGTACGTGGCCACAAAGAGGCAGATGAGGCAGCCACAATGTCGTGATGCCGCTGCGCTGTGCTGGGGCTCGTGGGCACCGCTGGCATCTGGGTACTCGTCATCTATGGGGTCGTTGTCGATGTCGGCCTGCCAGTGGTCAATGACACTGGGGTTGGAGTCAGTCACGTTGACACGGTATACAGGGGTGTAGGGCGTGGTGCTGCCACCTGCGGTCTGGGGATGTCCAGGTCCAGCCAGTGCTGCAGCGGGGCTGAAGCCGCCACTGCACGGACTGGCATGAGCTGGCGATGCAGTGGTATGGCTTGTCGCGTCGGCGGCAGTGACGCCTTCAGCGTCGTTGAGCTGTGCGCAGGGGTCGGCCTGGGCCGAGTTGTTGGGCGGACTGCTGTGCGACGAGGTGTGCCCTAAGTGGGGTTCACTGTCGCGGTCACGCTGGGCCGTGTCGCCTGGTGGTGTTGTGCCGTCGCGTTCCTGGGTTTCCATGTCGTCCTGGCTATCGTCCACGTGGACCGAGCCCAGGGATATGTTGCTGATATCGTCCGACGCGTGGAATGAGTCCAGGGGTGTGTCGCTGATGTCGCTGGCCGCGATGTGCTGAGGCAGCCATGGTACGGGGTCGTCTGCGGCCTGATCACCCGTGGCGTGCTGGGCTAGGCCAGCTGGCGGTGGTGGGTTAAGCGGTTCCATCGGTGCCGCGGCGAGCTCTGCCTCCACAAGCGGCTGCATGTCTGTCGGGTGGTGCAGGATCGCATCGGCGAGGTACGCCAGGGCGTCTTGGTCGGGTGGGGGAAGGCCTCTTGGTAGTAAGGCGTGGGCCCGGGAGAGGTATGGCGGCAAAGGTGCCGTGAAAGCTTCAGGGCCGACAAGCTGGGCACGAGCACCCTGGTATTCCAGAAGGAGGCCAAAGTAACGGGTGGGATACTCGCGGCTGCCTTGGATAAGAGTGAGGTTTCGGTTTGTGCGCTGTCTGTCGAGGCCCGCTCTATACCAGATGTCCTCGCACATGTCGAGCGCGGTGAGCTGGCGCAGGGCGTCGGTTGTGTCCTCAGAATCCTCCTGGAAGAGGTGATCGTACTGTGGCAGATGAAGCGTCGCCAGGATGTACGGGACGCAGTCCTCGAGCCATGCCCAGAACACGTCCTGGTGGTCCTCACCTAGTGCCCACGCCGCAGCACACGGTATGAGCCGGGCACGGATCATCATCAGGTGCCAGAAAGCAGGGTCCCCCTCGGGTTCGCCCCTAGCGCACAGGGGAGTGGTGAGACCCGTGGGGCAATAGCGGGGCACGACAGCGGGGCTGAAGCCGCCACTGCGTGCCTGGCCTATATCAACGTCCCCGTCAAGGATCTGCTGCACCGCAGTCGAGGCCACACTGGGGGTGGATTTCGATGCATGTGTCGTAGTTGACAAGGGCGTGCATGCGCTCACGATGGCGCCCAGCGGTCCGTTGCCGCACGGACCCGCGGCTACGGTGCTGTTCACGATCGGGTCCAAAATGGTGCAGTGATCGTACTTGTAGATGCTGTCATCGTAAAGGTAGAAAAGAGTCCCACGTTCAGCGTGCCGCAGGAAAACCTCACCTCCATGCTGGGGCGCACCGCCTGAAGACGGGTGTGCTCCAGCGAGCGAGGGGAGGGCCATGCTGCAGGCAAGGCGCCACATGATGGCGAGGCCTGGCGGGCGGCGCGAGCGATGAGCCAAAAGCTGCATGTCAGCACGCATCCTCAGATACCCCTGCATGCTCATGTACATTGCAACAAACACGCCCACAGCAAGATGACAGGTGTCCCTACACCAGATAGCTTGCTCGTGCTGCTGCCAAAACTGACATGATATGGCAAGAAAGAGATACGACGCGAAGAGTGAAGAGATGCCTCTGAAGGCGCTTCCTCGGAGGGCTGAGGCAGGCTCTCTGAGGCACCTTCAATAGGGTTCCTGAGTGACCCGACCCTTGTCTTTGCCTTTGTCAGCCCCTGGGGGCCCCGTCCCTGGGGTGACCTGGCCTGGCTGGTCGATCCACCCGCAGGCAGCCACGGGATCGGCAACTGATGCAGCTTCCTCATTTTTTGTTTCGAGAGTGGCCACCTGTGGCAGGTGGATGGTGCCCCCGTGAGGTGCCCGAGGAGGGCCTGGATGTCGCCACGCAGTGCAGCAGCTTCGGTGGTTGCCGTCTGTTGCTGGGTGACGACGGTGGCAAGCCCTCGTTCCAAACCTGAAACGTGCTCCGTGAGTGTGGCCTGGGATGAGAGAACGCCCGCAAGCTGAACCTGCATGTTATCCACCGTGTTGGCAAGCAGCTCGTGCTGTTGTTCCATGTGTTGGATGCGGGTCGTGGCGGCATCTGGCAGTTTAGGGGGCGTTGCGAAGCGTTCGCCGAAGGTGTTGAGTTCGTGAGATGCCACGCTGTATTCATCACCTGATGAGAGGATCTCGACGTCGTCCGCGTCGCCTGGTACCTCGGCGGCTGTGGCAGCGTCCCCTTCGGTGTGGCCCCCACCTTCAGCCGCCACCGTGCCAAGCTGCGGGTCATGACCACCTGATCCTTGGACGGCCGTCTGCTCGGCAGCTCCATCCGTGCCGTGCGGGGGTGCTGAGGAGCTGCGGCCTGGGGCGCCGTGTGATCTTGCGTGCGGCGTGGCGTCGCGTTTCCCACTGGAGGATCGGTGGCGCTTGGCTAGAGGCTCCTCCTTGGGGATCAGGAGCGGTGCGACGCCCTTGCCTTTGGGCGTGGCAGTCATGAGGTCGTGGAGGTAAGGACTCTGGGCCGCTTTGGTGAGGAGTGTGCCAGTGGCGGGGCTGAAGCCGCCACCACGGGCTGGCGGCGTCACAGGCTCTGTGATAGTGGTAGGGGTGACAATGGTAACGTTGTCCCTCTTCGGCACCACCTCAGCCAACGGGGCCTCGGTGATGCTCCACGGGATGGGGCACCCTGCGACCTGTACCGTATATGTGGGTGGGGGACGATGGGCGCGCACTAAGGCAAACTGCGCCGAAGTGGCTGGGTCCCAGGCGGTGTGATAGACCTCACAGTCCCATTTGACGGACGGGCCCGTGAGAGTCTTAGCAAGCTGGGTCAGCGTGGCGTGGCGTGCCGCAATGCCAGTGATGCGGTATCGCGTCTTGGCGAGGGTGGCTTCGCAGCCACGGATGCTAACGGCAGCAGCCTTGGCGGCGTCTGACCCTCGTGCAACACGGATCCCCAATAGGCCTGACTTGCCGTGCCTGACGACTCCTAGGGCCTTGAAGTCCACCGACCTCTGGAACGCATCTGCCATCGTGATGGGCTGGTCCTCAGGGAACCACACGGTCTGGTACTTGTCTGCAGTGGGCTCGTCTGCACCTACGTTGCTGAGGTCGTAGGTGGCGCCGAGTTGCCCTGAACCCGCCAAGTCCTTGTCAACCGCTTGAAGACTGACGCCGAAGGTGGCAGCCAGGGACCTCTTTCCGACGCCCGATCCATACCTGCCTAGGCTTTTGCAGGGTTCGAGGATGGTGACGGCTTTAAAGTTGCCGTGGAAGAGGGCCTTGAAGTTGTCCTGGAGCTGACTATCGAGCTCCTGGCGGCGAGCGTCTTTCTTGGACTCCCTGTGCTTTTGGTTTTGACGCGCCTTGTCCTGTGGAGCGGAGTCCCTTCGGAAAGGACCCTTGGCGCGTGGGCCACCGTTCACGGGGGCACCTCCCGAGAACTGGTCCTCGAAGGCCTGATGCATGGAGGGGACTGCGGCGATGGCCTCGGTTTCATGTATGGTCGCTCGAATCCAGCATACGTGGTCGGCAGGGTCGATGGTGGCGACGGCTACTTTTTCCGTGCAGGCGACTTCCTTGGTGCCCAGCTGGTACACGGTCACGGGGACGTGCGTGTGGACCACTTTGGGCGCCTTGGGGTGGCGCTTCAGCACGGGGACGGCGAGCTCGGTACCGACGTAGTCATCGTTTTTTGGGCCCATGACAGCAATCGCAAGCTGACCCGTGGTACGCTTACCCTGCACGAGGTGGTGTTGCAGCAGCCGTTCTCCGCTCTCGTAGTCGTGGAGGCTGATACGGGGCTTGTACGTCTTGCCGTCGTCAAGTGATGTGGGTTCGGCGAGGACTGGGACCTTTTTGTTTTTTTTATTGTTTTCTTTTTTTATTTTTTTTTTTTTTTTTTTCTTCTCTATTTTATATTTTTTTTTTTTTTTTTTTTTTTTTTTTTTTTTGTTTTTTTTTTATTTCCTTTTTTTTTTCTTATTCTCTTCAGTTTTTTTTTTCCAAAAGGCCGGGTCCAAGGCAATGAAATGGGTGTCCGCAGCCTGAAGACGTGCGGACGCAGCTGGTGGGTGTGATGTGTCACCACCAATGCGCTTAGGCTTGCTGCGCTGGTGGTGATCCAGCGTGTAGCTGATCTGGTTGGCGGCGCACATGCGGATCAAGGCACTGCCGAGCTTCTTCGTGTTGGTCTTGTGCATGTCGTACGTGGCCTGAAGCTCATCCGCGTTCAGCTCGGCAAGCCCGTTGTAC
>CAUYUJ010016525.1:208651-241151 GCA_963575745.1 Prorocentrum cordatum | reverse complement strand
TCGTGGCCCCCTCGCTGCTCTTCGTGGCCCCGTTGCTGCCCTCAGTGGCCCCGTCCTTGCCTTCCGCGGCCCAACATACGTATGCCTTTCGTGGCCCCCGCTCGTTCGCGCCCGTTGTGGCCCCATGTGCATGTCCTTCGTGTCCCCGCTGTCGCCCTTCGTGGCCTACCTCGTGTCCTTCGTGGCCCTGCTGTCGTTCTCTCTCGCTCTCGCTTTCGCTCGTCGTCGTCGCCGTCGTCGTCGTCGTCGTGGTCGGTCCCCTATCCGTCCCTTTTGGGGTCGTGTCGACGGTCCGCGGCCGCCCCGCCGATCAGCGCTGCCGCTGGCCAGGCCGACGGTCCGCGGCCGCCCCGCCGCTTGCCGGGGCCCCCCAAAAAGGGGTTCGATCGAAGACGAAGAGGGCGGGTATCGAGGGCTTGGGAAATACGCGTGACTGGACACTCGAACAGATAAAGGCGAACAGTCTGAAAATGATTGTTGTTGTTGGTGGTGAACTTTCATTTCTGAAAAATAATAATGGTGGATCCCCCCCACCGGTGCATATTGTGTTTTGTCCATCGAAGTGTGCCCCTCGACGCTCGCATCTTGTTTTTTGATTGGGGAAGTCTTAATGCTCAAACTGTGCCCCTGGCCCCCGGGCTACAACAACAACAACGGCTCCCGCTTGAGACTTCCTAGCAATTTAGCCAGGACCCCCGCTCCCGCGCGAGATTTCCTTGCATTTTATTCAGGAATCGCGCTCTCGCTTAGGACTTCCGTAAAGTTTATTCACGAATCGCTCTCCCGGCACTCTGGAGTCGCGCTCTCGCTGGAGACTTGCTTGCAATTTACTGACGCATAGCGCCCTTGCGTTTCAATTTCTTGCAATTTATTCGAGTGCCGCGCTCCCGACACCCAGGCGCCCAGGAGTCGCGCACGCTGTGGCCCCATGTGTATGCCCTTCGTGGCCCCGCTGTCGCCGTTTGTGGCCCCCTCATTGTCCTACGTGGCCCAGTTGCTACCCTCAGTGGCCCCGTCGTTGCCCTCTGTGGCTCGCATTATTTGCTCTTCGTGGCCCCCGCTCGTTCGCGCTCTTCGTGGCCCCATACGCATTCCCTGCGTGTCCCCGCTGTCGCCCTTCGTGGCCTACCTCGTGTCCTTCGTGGCCCTGCTGTCGTTCTCTCTCGCTCTCGCTTTCGCTCGTCGTCGTCGCCGTCGTCGTCGTCGCCGCCGTCGTCGTCGACGTCGTCGTCGTCGTCGTGGTCGGTCCCCTGTCCGTCCCTCTTGGGGTCGGGTCGAGGGTCCGCGGCCGCCCCGCCGATCAGCGCTGCCGCTGGCCAGGCCGACGGTCCGCGGCCGCCCCGCCGCTTGCCTGGGCCCGGCCCGCAGGGAAGAAAGGTATACCCCCCGAAAGGGTTTCGATCGAAGACGAAGAGGGCGGGTATCGAGGGTTTGGGAAATACGCATTATTTGACACTCGAGCAGATAAAGGCGAACAGTCTTAAAATGATTGTTGCTGTTGTTGTTGTTGTTGTTGAACATTATTAATTCTAAAGAATAATTATTGTTGGGGCCCCTGGTGCACGGCCCCCCTGCGCCGCCTAGGCCGCAGCTACATTTTCATCATTTTCGTGAGGAAGCCTCAGGTAATTCGATGTGATCAAGATCCGGTTGTTTTGTTCCCCCCCGCTTTCCCTTGCAAAAAACACTATAAAATGACATTTCTTGTTCTAATATAATCAAATTTCAAGAATCCTTTGCAAAAAATAAGGTAAAGTGGACATTCGCGCGCGCAAGACGAAATCCTTCCAAAAGCTTAGTGTTCGGAGCGATTTTAACATAAAAACATCAAAAAACCAATGGTTTTTCAACAAAAAAATGTCAAAATCTCATCCCGCGCGCTCTTGCGGATTCGTAGGAAACCCAACACTTTTTAAACATTTCTGTCAAACGGGCTTTTGCGAGCAACTTTTTCGAACTTCTGCGACAACGGTTGCGCACCTGCCAGGGCCATCATCCCTGTCAAATAATACCATGCGGGACACATTCGTTTTTTGCGCGCGCACGCCGAAATCTCCAAAAACCATTGGGTTCTTAAGAATTTTAGCACCGCGCATCATAAAATCACACGAATCGCACCGTAGGTCCTCGAAAGTTCTGTGGGTGTGTACCCCACGCCAGTGTAGTAGCCACGGTCGTCCGCACGCCACGAAGTGAAGTGTCCCAACGTCATAGGGCGGGAAGCTGGGTTTGGGTGGTCGCGAAGAGTCGTTTGGATATTTGGTAGAGCTTGTAATGCCCCCCCACGAAGTGGGGGTATTGCCTGGTGTCGTATGAAAACCCTGGCACTGGGGAGAACACCACGCGTTCGGGTAAAATGATTGTTGTTGTTGTTGTTGTTGTTGTTGTTGTTGTTGTTGTTGTTGTTGTTGTTGTTTTGGTGCCTGTTTTGGTTGTGAGTGTACATCTTCTTCTTCGTCTTCTTCTTCTTCTTCTTTCGATCCACGAGTTTTTTTCTGGAGTTCGCCCTCTGCGCCCCTTTATCGGGCCGCGGGGCCATTAAACAGAACTGAGGGACGAGAAGCTGTCCCGGGGGAAGTGTCGGGATCTTGTGGGGCCGCGCATTGAGAAAATCACGTCGTCGGCTGTCTCGGACACGGGCGTGCAAGCCGCGCCGAGAGTCAGGGCGCACAACACGGGGGTGGGTGGGGGGAAGGGGGGGGCACGACATCTGCTGCGTGCATCTGGTTTCGGCACCGCCGCCTGTCGGCATTCTCGATGCATGGCCCCTCCTGGAGGTGCTGGGAAAGCCAGCTACATGTAGCTGATTCGCTCCCCCCCACCCCCTCCCATTGCGAACCCCTGTTTTCGTCCAGCCCGAGTTGGGGGAGGAGGGGGAGGAGGAAGAGGAGGAGGCGGTGGGCTTGCGGTCAGGAGCTTTCGCTTCGGGTGTCGCGCCGCGGGTTCTGGCCCACCACGCTTCGGCGCGACACGGTCTCCATTTCCTGGCCCCTCAGCTCCAGCGTCCCGAGCGTGTCCCGACCTCCAGTTCCGCGGAGCGGAGCGACACGCTGTCCTCTTGCAGTGCATAGCGTGTCGCTGGGGCCGCCGAGGTGACACGCCAAGCAACAGTTTCCGACCGTAATTGCTGCGGCGTCCTCCTCGATCTCTCCCCTGCTTTCCCTCCGCTTCCCTCCTGCTCCTTCCCCTCTCCCCGCAATTTGGCGCGCGCAACTCCTGGGCGCCAGGCTTGACTGATAGTGCGGTGGGGGTTTCGTGTCGTGTCGACGCGGCTGCGACCCCCCAGCGCGGGCGTTCACGGGCTGAGCGCCGCCGGTGTCCCAGAACCGGACAGCATGGAGCGATCCCGCGATCGGAAAGCCGCCGATCGTTCAAGGTTGAGGGATCCACGCGGTGTCCGTGACCAACCCTGGGTCGTTACGATACTGAAGCCTGCAGTGCTGTCACATGTTGTCCCCCTGCTCCGCTCTGCTTGCCAGCAAAACTCTAATTTCTGGACCTTCTCCCGCTGCTTGCCAATACTTTGCCGCTTGGTGTCCATGTCTTTTCCATCCCTTGAGTGGTTCGCGCGCTCCAGCGCCACCTCGCCAGGCCCTCGCGGCTCACTGTGGCAAGTCTGATGCCCTCCCTTCGTCGCACCACCAGACTTGTGGGCAGGAGGGGAAAAAACACACAGACACAATTATTCGTCGATTCCCCAGAAAATATGGGAAAATATGGGAAGTGGGGGGGAAGGCAAAAACCCAGAAAGTATGGGAAGATATGGGGAATTCTTTTATTTGTGTGTATTTGTTTGTGTGTCCTTGGGCCCCTTCATTGTGGGTAGGGCGGGCGGGGGACGTTTCGCCAGAGGCGTCCTCACAGTTCGTGGTCCCAGCGCCTGAAAGCTTCCGCAGGTGCGAGCGGGGAGCGTGTGTCCAGCCTGGTGCGCAGGCTTCGCCAGTCCCCCGCGGGGGGCATCTCGCGGCAGGGGCCGTCTGGGCCGACGGGGGCGCCGCGCCACGGTGCCATCTCTCCCTCTGCCACCCGCCAAGGGGGAGCTTCAGTGCGCCCTACTGCGACTCGTAGTAAGAGCTCCCTACAACGACTCATCGTAAGAGCTCCCTGCTGCGACTCATAGTAGGAGCAAGCACACACACAAAAACACAAAAACACACACACAAAAAAACATATACAAAACATTGTTTTTTTTTGTTGTGTGTGTGTGTGTGTGTGTGTGTGTGTGTGTGTTTTTTTCCTACTGCGACTCACAGTGGGAGCTCCCTGCTGCGACGCATAGTGGGGGCGCTGCTTGGCACTCGGCTCCCACCCTCCCGCGCTGGCGCCTTCTGGCACGCCGAGGGTCCCGCCCTCGCCCCGGCTGGCTCTGCGCCAGCTTCGGGCGCGAGGCGAGCGCCCTGCTTGCCTGGCGGCGCCCGGACCCGCGGCCCGAACCCTTGCGAGCCCTTTTTTTTTTTTTTGTTTTCTCTCTCTCTCTCTATCTCTCTCTCTCTCTCTCTATATATATATATATCTCCCCCCTTCTCTCTCTCTCTCTTTTCCCCCCTTGTTCTCTCTCTCTCTCTTCCCCCCCAGTCTCTCCCTCTCTCTTCCTCGTCCTCCCTCTCTCTCGCTCCCCCCCCCTCCGCGCGCGCCTGGCGTGAGGCCGAGACCTCCAGCCTGCAGAACTACCAGGCCGCTCCCCTGGCCGGCTTCGGCGCCCTGGCCCGGGCGGGGCGGAGGCAGCGGGGGGCGGCCCCGGCCTCGGGCAGCCGGAGAGGGTCGGCAGGAAGGCCGGGGCCAGCGCTGGGGCTCCTGGCCAGCGCGCAGCTGGGCGACGCCAGCCTCCTCCTCCTCGAGCCCTCCTCGATCCTCCTTGCTGCTCCGAGATCCTCCTCCACCTCGGCCCTCCTGCTCCTCCATCCTCCCGCTGCTCGAGCCCCCCCCCCTCCTCCTCGACAGGTGGTCGCTCCCGGAACAGATGGTAGTGGTTTCCTCGGGTGCTGCAGCAGTCGGGACTTGTGACCGCCGCGGCTGCTGGCAGGCTATATACGTGGGGAGGCAGCGGGCGTCCCAAACAGAATGTGCGCTCCGACCTCGAGGCGAAAGGGGGCGGCCTGCCGAAGGCTGACAGATCCGTCGCCGAGTAGGAACAAACGCAACGCTTTCAGCTCGCTGAGGGGCAGCGAACGCGATCTGTGTTTCTGGGGCGACGGAGGAGGCGGCAATGCTCGTAGGGTACGAGCACACCTAAACAGCCCACTCGTCGCTAAGAGCAAACCTACAGGTCCGAACTTGTCGCGAATGGATGTCGTAAGGATTGTTATTGACGGATCAAGCGCGCTCGCTGAGCGTATTGGGATCTGGCTCTGGAAACAACGCTGCCCCCCAAGCGACCTCCAACGCAACGCTGGGTTTTTGTGCATTTTCAGCCTCTGGGGGCTTTTGTTGAGCCCATGAGCCCTTTGCTGAGCCCACGGACAAAAAAACGACTCGGGATGAGAACCCAGTCCAGGCCGGGGGGCAAGGTCGAGCTTTCCGGTGGTCCACGCTGCAATGACAATGTCACGACGTCGGAGGTCTGGGATCGCAGCTTGCCGTCGGATCTACGGTGAGAAGGGGGACGGGTGCCGCCTTGGATAACTTTCAGCTTGCATGAAGCATAAGGGTGTGCAGCGTGGTTACGGCGCAGTTTTTTCCGCATGTGTTTAGTCAATCATGCGAAGCTGATTGAAGGTGCATGCGCAACACAGCAGAACTCATACAGTAGGATGAAGGAATTCTTATTTTGCGCGTAGGATGCCCGCCGAACCCTGTCAAGCCAGCAGCAAGTGAGAAACGAGGGATGAGCTGTTGGATGTCAGAACTATTGCGTTGACCACACCCTTCCGACGGCAAGCCTCACCTTTTCTGGATTCTGTGCCAGGTGCGTCTCTCCACAGATACGAACGCGACTGCGGTCGCAGTTGTGGTCATCGAAATGTCAATGTAAATGCGCAGCGAAAGTGAACGCGAACATGAACAGGAAATGCAAGTAATAAGATGCTGCCAGGAATGCCACCAAGCAATGACGCGTGGGACTTCATGGTGTGTGGACATTCTGGGTGGGACCACGTAGGGTGGGGCCTTCTGTCTGGCAGCATTTGAAACTCAAGCAAACAGGGCCAGATCGTAAGCAGCCAAGCGAGAGCCTCTACAATAAAGCACCGCCTCAAGAAACTGCGGGAATCGTGGCGAGATCAAGAAATTAGAGCCAAGACGAGATTGACACTTCGTCGCGTGCGATCGTGCTGGCAGTGCGGGGACCCGTCCTGGCATCCAGGGCAAGACTGGACCTACAAAAGAGAGGCCCAGGTTGGCACCCTGCTTGCAAGCCTGAAACACATCCTTATCTTTAGGATTGGCATTGTCTCATCTGGGTGCCGATCTTAAGGAGTCCACTTTTTCTGAGGGCACATCCCTAAGATTGTCATCACCGTTGGTCTGCCAATCTGATTCGCGGAAGACTCGTGTGCACCGTATTGCGTTGGCGTCTCACGAGGCGTCGTCGGTCGTCGACCCAGGCATTGTACGGTGCACAGTTTTTCGGGCCCTCCGAGCCGACAAACGATGCACCGTTCCGCGCTGGAGCGGGGTCTAAAGGTCCAAACGAAGTCCAAACGTGGTACGGGGTGCATATGTACCGTTCTCGTATCTTATGGATATGGGGTGAGCTCGAGGCAAGTTACCTGCGGCGGCAGCCAAGTCGAGAGAAGGCACAACGGGAGGGGGTACTGCCCTGTGCTCCCGGACCAGGTGCTGGCGCAGAACCTGAAGGACGAGATAAAGAATGGGAACGCCGACATGGAGGAGGTGACGGGGTCGCAAAGAGCGACCGCGAGTGTGCGGCAAGCGGGTGTTGCAGATTGGCTCCGTGGCCCTGAGGTCGTCTTAGTACAATTATCGGTGGGAGGACGATGAGGAGGGGCAGGAGGGAGGATGAGGATGAGGAGGACGAGGAGGAGGAGGAGGGCGAGGACGAGGAGGATGCGGAGGAGGAGGACGAGGAGGAGGGAGGAGGAGGAGGAGGAGGAGGAGGAGGAAGATCCAGTCGAACACCAAAACGAATCAACGATGTTGGACAAGCCCTGGCTCCAAGTCAAACGTTGCGGGAAGTGTCCCATTGGAAGGGAACTGTTTGAGATCCCCAAACATGCCAAAACGCAATTCCTGGGACTCCAGCGCCGTGAATCAACCTGACTGTTGCGTCCTGACAAGCCTCAATCGTCCAAAGGACCATTCCTGGGATTTCAGCACAGCGCATCCACATGACCGTTGCGCCCACACAGATTCTAAATCGTACCAGAACGCCAGAGCACGAATCCTTGTCACTGCTGTAAATTTTCAAGACGAATGTGCGCGGCGCTAACGCGAGACCCACATTTTGAAAAGGAATCGCCGTCCATCCTTAGAACTGTTGCACATTTTTTGGGCGAGTGCGCGGGGCGCCAGAGCGAGGGCCACGTGTTGAAAACGAGCCGCCGTCCATCCGTGACACTGCTGCAAGCTGTCAAAACGGGAAAAACGAGGGGAAGGGAAAGAGAGGGAGAGCACCAGCACGAGGAACGACCGGGAAAGAAAGGAGGGGAAGGACCGAGAGGGGGGGGGGGCAGAGCCCAGACAGGCAACGCGCAGCGCGCGCACCCCGCCCTCCACGTAGGGCGACCGGGGGGGGAGGAGAAAGGAGAAGGAAGGAGAAAAAGGCGACACGACGGACGGACAAAGGATACGGCGGGACACGACAGCAGCACGACCCGGCAGCCACAGCAGGAGGAGGAGGAGGAGGAGGAGGAGGAGGAGGAGGAGGGGGAGGGGGAGGGGGAGGAGGAGGAGGAGGAGGAGGAGGAGGAGGAGGAGGAGGAGGACGAGGAGGAGGAGGAGGAGGAAAAGGAGGAGGAGGAGGAGGACATTCGACTCCCATGGGTTTTAGTAACTCAGGTGCCTCCTGCGTGCTCAAGGGCCCTCCCCTCCCCTCTCCCTTCCCCCTCCCGCCCTCGTCCTCGTCCCCCGGCCCCATCTCCGCGCCCCAGGCGGAGGCCCTGGAGGAGGAGCAGGGGCAGAGTCGGCCCAAGGTGCACCAACAGCGCTGCAATGCGCCCCTCCCCTCCCCTCCTCACGAGTCCCGGCAAGATTTCCTTCTCACCGCTGGAGGCGCCCCCTCGAAAGGCCAGCGCCCGATGGGCCTGCCGTGCAGGCGACGGCATCGTTCTGACATGGAACTGCCCTGCACCTTTTCAGCGACTCGTGAGGAATGCCAAAAGTCACGATCATGCAGTCGAGCGAGGTGTCCAGGGAGATCCCCGCCCTGAAGCAGGACCGTCCCCTTCCGTGTGACTCCTGCACACCTCGTCACTTCTGGGCACGGCCTTCGGGAAAGTCTACAGCGACAGCCCCATTTCGGCAAGCAGCCGCCCTCCATCTGTGCAGTCGTTACACATGTACAAGTGTCGGGTACTTGAATTCCCAAACTCAAGCGAAAACCCCACATGGAAAAGGAGCTGTGATCCATCCTCGTAACTGCTGCCAGATTTTATGACGAATGTGCGCGGCGCGACAGCGAGAACCCAATGTTGAAAAGGAACCACCCTCCACGCTTGAAGCTGTCGCAAACATTCAAAACAAATCTACGCGGCGCTAGAGGCGAGAGCCCCTCCCTTCTCCTTGACGCGGTTACTTAAGTTAGCGATCGCGTGCGTCGCTAAGGCGAGGGCCCCATCTATAAAAACACCCATTGTCGTCCTTGAAGCTGCTGTATGTTTGAAGACGAATGTGCGCGGCGCGCGTCGCTAGGGCGAGAGCTCCATTTTGAAAACGACCCCCCTCTATCCTCGTAATGGTTGCGAACCTCAAAGTTTCAGGATCATGCAGGGTGAGGGTTCTCGGGAGAAACCGCCTTGCCTGCCCTACCGACACGTCTGGGGTCGCGACGTGCGACAGGGAGGAGTTATTCAGCAGGGGGCGGGATGGAGGACGAGGGCGGTGCATCTTGCGCGCTCCTGCTGCTGACCCCTATTTCTTGCCAGTCGGCTTGGGGGATGCAGGGCTCAGTGCAGCGAGGCGCTCTCGCCCCACCGCCGCGCACCTCCGGTCGAGATCGGTGAGGTTTCGGGCCTGCGCGCAGAAGATGGGACCAGCGCGAGGGGTAGACGCGGGAGGGCTGGACAGTTCCTTGCCCCTGCCCTTCTTCTCCCTACCCCCTTCCCTCTCCAAACAATGAACTCAGCATGGATTATCAGAGTGAGGGGGCCGAACGGTCATTCATTGTCCCTGGGTGCGTGGCTGAAGTGGGGATCCGTGGTGAGGATTCGGCTTGTTGCGCCGTTGTTGTTTGTTTGTTTGTTGTCGTCGTCCCACCCGCGACCCAACCGCGACCCACCCCGCGACCCACCTCGCGACCCACCCTGCGACCCACCCTGCAACCCACCCCGCGACCCACTCCGCGACCCACCCCGCGACCCAACCCGCGACCCACCCGCGACCCACCCGCGACCCAACCCGCGACTCACTTGCGACCCATTCGCGACCCACCCGCGACCCACCCCGCGACCCACCCGCGACCCACCCCGCGACCCACCCGCGACCCACCCGCGACCCACCCGCGACCCACTTGCGACCCATTCGCGACCCACCCCGCGACCCACCCGCGACCTATCCGCGACCCATCCGCGACCCAACAGCGACCCACTCCTGACCCACCCGCGACCCACCCCGCGACTCATTGGCGACCCACCCGCGACCCACCCGCGAACTACCCACATTGGTTTAATGAAACAGTCGGCGCCTGCCTGCGGCGGGCTCTATGTAATTTGTGAAACCTTGGCGCCTGCGGCGGGCTTCTCCAGAGTCTCGCAAATTGCCGACGTCCCCACCGCCCCCTCACTCTTATCCGCATCTGCGGGGTGCTACGTTTTTTTTTTTTTTTCCTCTCTCTCTCTCTCCCTCTCCCCTGATCGTGTCCATTGCTGTCGCCGTCTCTCCCGCGTGGTGTTTCCCATAGGATTTCACAAGCTGGTCTTTCCTGAGTTGTTTTTCCTGGTCTGAGCGTTCTCCGTCCTTCAACCATGCTTGTTTTCGATTAAGCGTTGGCCGCATTTCAGGATCGGTGCTCTGCACCCGTCGTTCAATCTGGCCCTCTCGCCCCAGCGCGGGCCATATTTTGTGGATCCGATTCGCTCCTTGTCCTTGCCGCCCCCCTCCTTTCCCCTCCTCCGCCTTCTGCTGATCCTGCCTCTCCTCCTGCGCTCCTGCTCCATCTGCTGCTGCTGCTCCTCCTTCCTCCTCCTTCCTCGTTCTCCTCCAATCTACAAAGCGCCCTTTGCAGATTGCGCATTGCACGATGGGGGCATTTTTGGGATCAAGGTTCTCTAGAACACCCAAGTTGGCGGATAGCAGCGGATTCAGCGCAATGGTGAAGGATATGCGGGAAGGGTCAGACGTCAGACATGGCGCGAACGCGCCTAGCTTGTCCTCTCTCCTCTCTCTCGGCCCTCCTCCCTCCTCCCTTTGCGCCTCTGGCGCGACAAGCTCCGCAGCGTGAAGCTCAGCGCGGTCGCGAGCAAACAGACAGTCTATCGCAGCCCGCAGCCCAGTCGCGCACGGCCTCTCCTCCCTCCTCCGTCCTCCTTTCTTTTCTTCTGGCCCAGCATCGCTTCTCAGGAGGGGAAAACACACACACAGACACAATTAATCGTCGATTCCCAGGAAAATATGGGAAAATCTGGGAAGTGTGGGGGGGGGGGGGAAGACAGAAACCCAGAAAATACAGGAAAATATTGGGAAAATGTTTATTTGTGTGTATTTATTTGTGTGTCCTGGGTCCCCTTCACTCAGGGGTACTTGGGCGGGCTGGTGAGGCCAGCGCCGCACCCCCTCGCCAGGCTCTTTCTCCCGTTGCTCTTCCGGGAGCCTTTCAGAAGCTTCGCTCTCCCTGGCATCGCTTGGACGTGTGCATTTTTTCTCGGCGAGAACCATCGAGGACCATCCTGGGCCAACGAGCAAAAAAACAAACACGCACGAAACCGAAAAATGCACGGGAAATGGACGTCCGAGCGATGGCGGGTCTCAGTATTGCCCCACTTGGCAGTACTGCCGGCCACTCAGGGGCACAGGGGCACGCGTTCGCAATGCCCGCGTTCGGCCGGCAGAGAGCCTCCCTCTTCACTCCCTCCCTGTCTCCCTCCTCCTCCCGCTGCTGCTGCTGCTGCTCCTCCTCCTCCTCCGCCTCCTTCCTCCTCCTCCTCCTCCTCCTCCTTCTGCTTCAGGTCTCCTCCTTCCTCCTCCTCCTCCTCCGCCTCCTTCCTCCTCCTCCTCCTGCTTCAGGTCGCCCTCCCGTGGCCCGAGCTGCCCGCGGCCCGCCAGGCCTGCAGGGGGGCCCCGCTCGGCCCGCCGGCCTGCAGGGGGCCTGCCAGTGGGGGCCCGCGCGGCACCGCCTCCGGCGATGTCGCTCTTCGTGCAGCCCCGCTTCGAGGCCCTGGGCAACACGTTCGTCAACCAGGACGAACCTTCGACTTGTTTTCTTTGTGTTCCACTCACCCTCTTCCCCGCCCTCTCCCTCTATTTCCCACCCAAAGTACCGAAATGGCGGCGGTATCGTTACTCTCGTTGGAAAAACTCATTATGTAGATCTTGAGCTGAACAAGCACAATGATAGGGGCTCCAACGCACAATTGCACGATATATATATAATTATTTTTTGGGTATATATATAAACATATAAAAATAGTAACTATTATTATTTTTATTTTAATTATATATATATATATATATATTAAATTTTACATGGCGCTCGCTAATGCCTCAAACAAATTCTATTTTAAATGGTCATGTCTTTGATCAGGTTGCTTCTCATATTGTGTTCGGAAAAGTGGAGAGCCACACTGGGCAATATTTGAACGAACGAGCTGATCATTTGGCCGACTGTGGCGCCAATGGGATCTCATGTGGCCCTGCTGATGTTCATCGCTGGGCCGGCCTTGCTGGCTAACCCACTTGGTTTTCGAGGACTGGCAGCCCCAGTTCAGTTTCCATACACACGTTCGTCAACCATGCGGGCGCGGAGGACGGGGCCGGGTCGGGGAAACGTAGGACTCGAGTGAGCCGGATCTCGAGGTTGCCGACGCTTTCTGACGGGCCCGCCCTGGACCTTGACGGTCCAGTTTTCCCGGGATGTTTGCAGCGGGCTGTCGCGTCAAATTTCAGACGGGGCCTCGTCATTTTCATGATGGTCTCGTCAGGCCAACCCGAGTTCCTTGCACGCGAGTCTTACGTCTCCCCGACCGGAGGTCGATCTGTGGCCACCGCCCCCGCGCGCGTGCTCTGTGCCGCACCCGCTTGCCTGCGGGGGTGGTGTGCAAGAGCTGTGCTCCCAGAGGGTGCCGTTTTCGTACGCAGCCCCCGCTCCTCGTTCTTTTGCCGGACCGGCTTGCTCGTGGGGGTGCTGCACAGAAATCGTTTCCCCACGGATGCCCGGGGCCCCCCCTTTGGCCCAGGAGTGTTCAACCCGCTCTGTACGATACTTGTAACCATGGCGCGTCGGGATCATCTCGATCGGATTTCCGGAGGCCTCATGCCCAGAGTGCTCTGCAAGGCTGAGAAGGCGGCCAGGTCCTCGGCTTTGGTGGCCTTCGGCCAGTGCCGCCGATCCGGGTCGCTTGGGGTGCCCCCCAGACTGGGCGGCTACATTTCGCCGACAGACGCACGCACACGCTCGCAGACATTACGCGCGCGCACACACACACGCGCGCACTCACACACACGCACACGCACGCACGCGCGCGCGCACGCACGCACGCACGCACGCACGCACGCACGCACGACGCGCACGCGCACACGCACGCACGCACGCACGCACGCACGCACACGCGCGCACACACAAGGCACACACGCACACACGCACACACACAACACACACACATACGCACACATGCACACACGCACGCACACACGCACACGCGCACACACGCACACACGCACACACGCACGCGCGCGCAGACACACACACATGCGCACGCACGCACGCACGCACACACACACGCACACACGCACACACACACACACGCGCACCCACGCACACACACACACACGCACGCACGCACGCACGCACACGCGCACACGCGCACACGCGCACACGCGCACCACGCGCACACGCATGCAATCACAGCAACAGACACGCACGCACACACACACACACGCACACACGCGCACACATGCACACACACGCACACACACGCAAACACAGACACACACACACACACACGCACGCACACGCACGCACACACGCGCTCACATGCACACACGCACACGCACGCACACACACTCACACACACACGCACACACACACACGCACACACGCACACACGCGCGCACCCGCGCACGCACGCGCACACGCGCACACACGCACGCGCGCACGCACGCACACACGCACACACGCACGCACGCACACACGCACACTCAAACACAAACACACACACGCACTCACACTCACACGCTCGCTCTCGCACTCGCACTCACACTCACACTCACACTCAGACTCAAACTCACACTCGCACTCACACTCACACTCACACTCACACCCGCACTCACACACTCATTCACACTCACACTCACACTCGCACTCACACTCACACACACATTCACACACATTCTCTCTCACACACACACGCATTCACACACGCACATTCACACACATGCACACACACACACTACACACCACAGTCGCACACGCGCGCCACCTTCGCAGGCACATACACAAGCACACGCCGGCAACACACACACATACACACACACACACCACGCAAACACCCGCGCACACACCACACAACAAACGCACATTTCACCGCCACCTTCGTCTTCCCTCATTTGTTCCCCGTTTTCCGCTCTTGTCCCGTTCCACTTCTTTCTCCCTCCTTCCCCGACTCCCTTCTCGCGTACACGAACAAACATTACCCCGCGCACGCGCACGCCCCCCCTCCCTTCCGTCCCCGGCAGAGCCACCCCAGCAACCCCCACAGAGGCTGAAACTCAGCCTCAGGGCTGTAGCTGAGGCTCTTTCAAACTAGCACGCCACAACCCCCCCCCTCCCAATCCCCCGCGCCATCGGAACCCACGCCACCGGACCCCCCCACCCCTCTTCCCTCAATTTTCCCAGTCCAGAGGCGGGGCGGGGGACCAGCCCCAACCCCAACGCCACCAGAACCCACGCCACCGGACCCCCCCCCCGTCCCTCCCCCTGCCCCGGCAGAGCCACCCCGGCCACCGGACCCCCCCCCTCCCTCTTTCCCCAATTCGCCTTGTCCACAAGTGGGACGGGGGACCCGAGACCCCCCCCCCACGCCACGGGAACCCACGCCACCGGACCCCCGCCCGTCCTCTCCCCTTACCCGGGCAGAGCCACCTCGGTCACCCCTTCCCCCTGGAACTCACACGCCGGATCGGCGGATTTTGACCTCGCTTCGCGACTGGTCTTATCTTATCTCCGCTCCTCCTGTCTGTCGTCCCCCGTCGTGGCCTTCTCCCCCCACTCCTGCCCGTCCACCTCTCCGCCTCTCTTCTTCCGTTCCTACGCACCACCCAGCTCTGGCTCCCTCGCCCTCTCGCCCTCTCTCCTCTCTCCCTCCTTGTCTGTCACCCTCTCTCCCTCTCTCTCCTTGTCTGCCTGTCTGTCCGTCCGTCCGTCCGTCTGTCTGCGTATCATGATGATCAGTTCTGAGTTTTCGTTCTTTCACTTTGACAATGACTTCGGTGGCTGCTCAATTGAAGCTCGTGGACGTTTGCCCGAGTGTTTGAAGCTTCGCGTTTCCCCACCAGCCGATACCCAGGCGAGTTGCATTGATCCTGGAAGTGCGGGAGCACGCAGAAGGGGGGCAGCCGTCAAACGGAAATAGGGATCTGCCTGAGAAGGCCCAGGAGTCAAACATAAATGCCTTTGCTGAATTGTCGATATACAGCTGCCTACCGGAAGTCCCGCCACCGTGCCTGGGTTGTGGGTATGAAACCTATTGAATCTTCATTGGGATCTCGTGGAAGGCCTCTCGGGGGCCTCTTGGAGGCATCTTTGAGGCCTCTTGGGGGCCGTTTTGGGGCCTCTTGGGGCCTCGTTTGGTCTTGGGGGCCTCTTGGGGCCTCTTGGGCGCCTTTGGGGGCTCCTGAGGTCCTCTTGGGGCGGAAGGCTCTGATGTTTGGTGCATGTTCCCTCTCTTGGGCCCCTTTTGGGGCCGTTTTGGGCTCCTCATGGGCCGTCTTGGGTGCCTTTTGGGTTGTCTTGGGGTGCCCTTAGGCCGTCTTGGGGCCCTCTTGGAGGCCTCTCAGGCCGTTTTGGGGTGGTCTTGGGGGCCTCTTCGGCCGTCTTGTGGCGTCGGAAATCAGAAAAGGTGAGAACGCCCAAATCCTGGCCTCCTTTTTCCTCGCTCCTTCCTGCGTGCCAGCTTGCCTCTTGCCTGGTCATCCCTGCGGGGCTGCGATCTGCGAAACTGTTGCCACTTCCGAGGGCTGCTGGGGGGGTCCAGCGGAGTGACGTCTTACCCCGACTCACATGAGACCTCGCCATCCCTGAGGGGGCTGCGATCTGCGAAACTGTCGCCACTTTCGAGGGCTGCTGGGGGGTCCAGCGGAGTGACGTCTTACCCCGGTTCACATGAGACCTCGCCATCTCTGGGGGGCTGCGATCTGCGAAACTGTCGCCACTTTCGAGGGCTGCTGGGAAGTCCAGCGGAGTGACGTCTTACCCCGGTTCACATGAGACCTCGCCATCCCTGGGGGGCTGCGATCTGCGAAACCGTCGCCACTTCCGAGGGCTGCTGGGGGGTTTAGTGGAGTGATGTCAGATTCAAATGAGACCTCGCCATCCTTGGGGGGCTGCGATCTGCGAAACCGTCGCGACTTTCGAAGGGTGCTGGGGGGTCCAGCGGAGTGACGTCTTACCCAGGGTCCAGCGGAGTGACGTCTTACCCAGATTCAAATGAGACCTCGGAAAGAGCGCGTTCAGTGGGCGCTTGGAGGGGGCGGGGGGGTTTGGAACTGGGCCCTCCCCGCCTCCCCTGGATTGGAGGGGGGGGTTTCGAACTCCCCCCCTTCCCCTTCTCCAGTGGCCGAGGGGGTGGGGGTGGGGTTCAAACCTCTCTCTGGCGCCCAACGCTGGCGGCGGCCAGCGGCCAGCAGCGCCGACGGCGGGGACGCAGCAACGATGACCAGAGAGGTGGTGGTGTGGTGGTTTGTGGTGGTGGCGGTGGTGGTGGTGGTGGGTTGTGGTGGTGGTGGTGGCGGTGGCGGTGGTGGTGGTGATGGTGGTTATAGTGGTGTGGTGGTTGATGGTGGTGATGGTGGTCGTGGTGGTGGTGGTGGGTTGTGGTGGTGGTGGTGGTGGTTTTTGGTGGTGGTGTGTGGTGGTGGTGGTGGTGGTGGTGGTGGTGTAGAAGTTGTGGTGATGGTGGTGGTTGTTGTGGTGGTGGGTTGTGCTGGTTGTGGTGGTGGTGGTGGTGGTGATTCGTGGTGGTAGTGGTGGTGGGGTGTGGTGGTGGTGGTGGTGGTGGTGGTGGTGGTGGTGTGGTGGTTTGTGGTGGTGTTGGCGGTGGTGGTGGTGGTGGTGGGTTTTGGAGGTGGTGCTGGTGGTGATGTGGGCGGTGGTGGTGGTGGTGTTGGCGGTGGTGATGGTGTGGTGGTTTGTGGTGGTGGCGGTGGTGGTGGTAGGTTGTTTTGGTGGTGAGGTCGTGGTTGTGGCGTTGGTGGTGGTGGTGGTGGTGGTGGTGGTGGTGTGGTAGATTGTGGTGGTGGTGATTGTGATGGCGGGTTGTGTGTGTGGTGGTGGTGGTGGTGGTGGTGGTGGTGGTGGTGGTGGTGGTGGTGTGGTGGTGGTGGTGGGCTGTTGTTGTTGTTGTTGTTGTTGTTGTTGTTGTTGTTGTTGTTGTTGTTGTTGTTGTTGTTGTTGTTGTTGTTGTTGAACACTATTACTTCTAAAGAATTATTATTGTTGGACCCCCTGGTGCACGCCCCCCGCCCAAAACCTAGGCCGCAGCTACATTTTCATCATTTTTCTGCGAAAGCTTCAGAAAAGTGGATTACCCCCGGATCCGGTTTTTTGTTGACGCTCGTTTTCCCTTGCAAAAAACAATAGAAAATGAAAATTCTTGTTCTTAGTTGATCAAATTTCAAGAATCCCTTGCAAAAAACAAGGTAAAGTGGACATTCGCGCTCGCAAGACGAAATCCTTCCAAAACCTTAGGTTTCGTAGCGATTTTAACATAAAAACATCAAAAACCCAATGGTTTTTTAAGAAAAAATTGTCAAAATGTCCTTCCGCGCGCTCTTGCGGATTCATAGGAAACACACCACTTTTTAAACATTTCTGTCAAAAGGGTCTTTGCGTGCTACTTCTTCAGGTGCTTTGAACTTCTCCAACAACGGTTGCGCGCCTGCGAGGGCCACCATCCCTTGCAAAAAATGAGACGAAGTGCACATGCGCGCGGCCGCCGCGCGCGCATGTCGAAATCCTGCCAAACACAATGGGTTTTCAATAATTTCAAGATGCGATGTTCAGAAAACATATGAAAACGCACTACTTTCTCATCCGAAAAATCTCGAAATCCATTCGCGGTCTCTTGATGAATCTTTAAAACCCAAGATGGCCCCAACAGGCGCGCAAGATGGCCCCAAGAGGCGTCCATGAGGCCCAAAGAGGCGCCCAAGATGGTCCCAAGAGGCTTCAAGAGGACTCCAAGAGGCCCCCAAGAGGTTCCAGAGAGGCTCCAAGGTGGCTCCAAGAGACCCATTCATGCGGAGATCGTATCCGGCCTCTCCTACAGGGCCCTGGCCACCTTGGACGTATTCATTGCGTACCACGCGGCCTTCATGGGTACGGACCCGCAGAAAATGGCCCTTTGGAACGTATCCCCTGAGGTCGGCACAGAGATCACGTATCCGCGTCAAGACCAGTGGTGGTGGTTGCCCGTATGGCGGTCGTATGGTCAGAGCGACGAGCTTCCGAACATGCTCGATTACCAGGCCTTGCCACCGCAGGTCCACAACGTGCTCGCGGTAGCACTGCCGTATGCAAGCACCGGCCTTCCCGCCAGCAGGCGTATCGGCAATCTCATTGGGCATCTGGGACCGCACGGGTATCAGCCAGGCCCGCACGTGTATCAGCCAGGCAGCCGGGCACCCACGCGCCCGCTCCGCGCCATCGCAGACGACGATGCGTCGCGCCTTTAGTATGCTTCTGGATGCGAAGACCATTCGGTTGAGTATACCCCTACGTGTGACTGGACCTGTTTGCGAAAGCAGGAGAAAGTATGGCACCCCTTTGTGTCCAGAGCCGCGCCGTCTGCGTTCTTCCTTTCTCGCTTCTCTCCTTTCCTCCTTGTCCTGCTCCTCCTCCCCCTCTTCCGCCTTGGAGCCGTATTGGAACTGTCGATGGCCATCTCCCTTTCCCCCTCGCATGTCTGCTTGTACATACGTATAATTTCAGAACTTACCGTGCATGCGATCGTTTACAACATGGTGGACCGTGCGTATGTCACGAACCTTGTATACATGTGTTTCTCTCCCTCCGTCTGGCTGTGCACGCGCGCGTTGGGCACTGAGAGTTAGGATCATAGCGCCATGAGTCTATGAGCAATGCATGCGTCATCCTTGGGACTGTATAACATCAGTGTAACACATGTACTTCTGTAATCGCATCCCCACGAATTTGCCCCAAAAATGTGACCAACTATCTTGGCACTGCGTACCATCTCACGTGTACCGTGTACCACATCATATGTAACAGATGTGATCAACCTCTGTGGGTGTGTACCCCACGCCAGTGTAGTAGCCAGGGTCGTCCGCACGCCACGAAGTGAAGTGTCCCAACGTCATAGGGCGGGAAGCTGGGTGTGGGTGGTCTCGAAGAGTCGTTTGGATATTTGGTAGAGCTTGAACGGCCCCCCCACGAAGTGGGGGTATTGGCTGGTGTCGCAAGAAAACCCTGGCACTGGGGAGAACACTGAGCGTTCGGGTAAAATGATTGTTGTTGTTGTTGTTGTTGCTGTTATGGTGGTGGTGGTGGCTGTGGTGGTGGTGGTTGCGGGGTGGTTGTGGTGGTGGTGAGTCGTGGTGGTGGTGGATGCGTGATGGGCTGTGATGTTGGTGATGGTGTGTGGTGCTGGCGGTGGTGGTGGTGGTGGTGGTGGTGGTGGTGGTGGTGTGGTGGTTTGTGGTGGTGGTGGTGGTGGTGGTTGGTTGTGGTGATGGTGGTGGTAGTGGTGTGGTGGTTTGTGGTGTGGTGGTTGTGGTCGTGGTTGTGGTGGTGGGTTGTGGTGGGTTGTGGTGGTGGTGGTGGAGTTTTTGGTGGTGGTAGTGGTGTACTGGTTTGTGGTGATGGTGGTGGTTGTGGTGGTGGTGGGTTGTGCTTGTTGTTGTTGTTGTGGTGGTGGTGGTGGTGGTGGTTGTGGCGGTGGTGGTGTTGTGGTAAATTGTGGCGGTGGTGGTGGTGGTGGTGGTGGTGAGGCCTTCGGGTCTTCCCGCTACCGTGTTTTGTCTTTGGGTCAGGTGGTGGTGGTGGTGGTGTGCTGTGGTGTTGGTGGTTGTGGTGGTTGTGGCGGTGGTGATGGTGGTGGTGTGGTGGTTGGTGGTGGTGCTGGTTTTTGTGGTGGTGTATATGGCGATTTGTGCTTCCCCTCTGCGGCCTTTGGGCCTTCTCTGGTCATCGTCGCTGCGTTCCCGCCGTCGGCGCTGCTGGCAGCCGCCAGCGCCAGCGCCAGTGCCGGCGCCAAGGGGGGGGGTTTGGATCCCCCCCTGGGCCCTCTCTGGTCATTGCTGCGTCTGCCGCCGGCGCTGTCGGCCGACGCAAGCGCCGGCGGGTGGGGGTTTAGGGGGGGGGGTCTAGGGCGGAGGGGAGCCTCCCTGGTTCTTATCGACGGCGCTGAGGGTTTTTTCCCAACCCTCCTGCGTTGGGTACTCGTTTGGAATAGAGCACTGGGGTGTGGTCTCCACCTTTCTCCTCCTCCCGCCTCCTCCTCTCTCCTGGGGTGCCGAGCGGAGTGACGCCCTACGGGGACTCAGATTAGACCTCGCCATCCCTGGTGGGGCTGCGATCTGTGAAACTGTCGCCACTTTCGAGGGCTGCTGGGGGGCCCAGCGGAAGGACGCCCTACGGGGACTCAGATTCGACCTCGCCATCTCTGGGGGGGCTGCGATCTGTGGAACTGTCGCCATTTTCGGGGGCTGCTGGGGTGCCCAGCGGAGTGACGCCCTACGGGGACTCAGATTAGACCTCGCCATCCCTGGTGGGGCTGCGATCTGTGAAACTCTCACCACTTCCGAGGGCTGCTGGGGGGGCCCAGCGGAGTGACGCCCTACGGGGACTCAGATTAGACCTCGCCATCCCTGGGGGGCTGCGATCTGTGAAACTGTCGCCACTTTCGAGGGCTGCTGGGGTGCCTAGCGGAGTGGCGCCCTACGGGGACTCAGATTAGACCTCGCCATCCCTGGGGGGCTGCGATCTGTGAAACTGTCGCCACTTTCGAAGGCTGCTGGGGGGCCCAGCGGAGTGACGCCCTACGGGGACTCAGATTAGACCTCGCCATCCCTGGGGGGCTGCGATCTGTGAAACTGTCGCCACTTTCGAGGGCTGCTGGGGGGCCAGCGGAGTGACGTCATACGGGGATTCAGATTAGATCTCGCCATCCCTGGGGGGCTGCGATCTGCGAAAGTGTCGCCACGTTCGAAGGCTGCTGGGGGGGCCAGCGGAGTGACGCCCTTCGGGAATTCAGATTCGACCTCGCCATCCCTGGGGGGCTGCGATCTGTGAAACTGTCGCCACTTTCGAGGCCTGCTGGGGGGCCCAGCACAGTGGGTACCACGGAAGACTGAAACTGGGACCTCGCCATCCCTGGGGGGCTGCGATCTGTGAAACTGTCGCCACTTTCGAGGCCTGCTGGGGGGGCCCAGCACAGTGGGTACTCACCGCAGACTCAAATTAGACCTCGCCATCCCTGGGGGGCTGCGATCTGTGAAACTGTCGCCACTTTCGAGGCCTGCTGGGGGGCCCAGCACAGTGGGTACCCACCGCGTTCAAATGGGACCTCGCCATCCCTGGGGGGCTGCGATCTGTGAAACTGTCGCCACTTTAGAGGGCTGCTGAGGGGCCCAGCACAGTGGGTTCTCACCGCAGACTCAAATTCGACCTCGCCATCCCTGGGGGGCTGCGATCTGTGAAACTGTCGCCACTTTCGAGGGCTGCTGAGGGGCCCAGCACAGTGGGTACTCACCGAAGACTCAAATTAGACCTCGCCATCCTTGGGGGGCTGCGATTTGTGAAACTGTCGCCACTTTCGAGGGCTGCTGAGGGGCCCAGCACAGTGGGTATCAGATTAGACCTCGCCATCCCTGGGGGGCTGCGATCTGTGAAACTGTCGCCACTTTCGAGGGCTGCTGGGGGGTCCAGCACAGTGGGTACTCACCGCGGATTCAACTTGGACCTCGCCATCCCTGGGGGGTTGCGATCTGTGAAACTGTCGCCACTTTCGGGGCTTGCTGGGGGGCCCAGCACAGTGGGTACTCACCGCAAACTCAAATTTGACCTCGCCATCCCTGGGGGGCTGCGATCTGTGAGAGCCACTTTCGAGGGCTGCTGAGGGGCACAGCACAGTGGGTACCCACACGCAGATTCAAATTGCACCTCGCTATCCCTGGGGGGCTGCGATCTGTGAAACTGTCGCCACTTTCGAGGCCTGCTGGGGGGCCCAGCACAATGGGTACCCACGGCGGACTCAAATGGGACCTCGCCATCCCTGGGGGGCTGCGATTTGTGAAACTGTCGCCACTTTCGAGGCTTGCTGGGGGGCCCAGCGCAGTGGGTGCTCAAATTAGACCTCGCCATCCCTGGGGGGCTGCGATCTGTGAAACTGTCGCCACTTTCGAGGGCTGCTGGGGGGCCCAGCACAGTGGGTACCCACGGCGGACCCAAATGGGACCTCGCCATCCCTGGGGGGCTGCGATCTGTGAAACTGCCGCCACGAGGCCTGCTGGGGGGCCCAGCACAGTGGGTACCCACAGCGGGCTCAAATGGGACCTCGCCATCCCTGGGGGGTTGCGATCTGTGAAACCGCCGCCACTTTCGCTGCCTGCTGGGAGGCCCAGCTCAGTGACGCCACACGCAGATTCAAATTAGACCTCGCCGTCCCTGGGGGGTTGCGATCTGTGAAACCGTCGCCACTTTCGAGGCCTGTTTGCGGGGCCCAGCACAGTGACGCCTCCCAAGTAGCTTACACATCAAGTTGATTGTCCATAAAGTTTCGGCCAACTCCTCGCTCCATTGATACAAATGGGTTGGGCACGCGTTTCCATTGATACAAATGGGTTGGGCACGTCCACCAGGGTATTTTCCCAACCCTCCTTGTTTGGGTTATTCGTTTTGAATAGAGCACGTGTGGTCTCCAATCCTTCCTTCCTCTCCTCCTCCCTCCCTTCCTCTTCTTTCCTGTCTTCCTGCGGGGGGCTGCGATCTGTGAAACTGTCGCCACTTTCGAGGGCTGCTGAGGGGCACAGCACAGTGGGTACCCACCGCAGACTCAACTTAGACCTCGCCATCCCTGGGGGGCTGCGATCTGTGAAACTGTCGCCATTTTCGAGGCCTGCTGGGGGCCCAGCACAGTGAGGGCCACGCGCGGATTCAAATTAGACCTCGCCATCCCTGGGGGGCTGCGATCTGCGAAACTGTCGCCATTTTCGAGGCCTGCTGGGGGGCCCAGCACAGCGAGGGCCACGGGCAGATTCAAATTAGACATCGCCATCCCTGGGGGGCTGCGATCTGCGAAACTGTCGCCATTTTCGAGGCCTGCTGGGGTGCCCAGCACAGTGAGGGCCACGCGCAGATTCAAATTAGACCTCGCCATCCCTGGGGGGCTGCGATCTGCGAAACTGTCGCCATTTTCGAGGCCTGCTGGGGGGCTCAGCACAGTGAGGGCGACGCGCATATTCAAATTTGACCTCGCAATCCCTGGGGGGCTGCGATCTGTGAAACTGTCGCCATTTTCGAGGCCTGCTGGGGGGCCCAGCACAGTGGCGCCACGGGCGGATTCAACTTAGACCTCGCCATCCCTGGGGGGGCTGCGATCGGTGAAACTGTCGCCACTCTCGAAGCCTGCTGGGGGCCCAGCACAGTGGATACCACCGCGGATTCAAATTAGACCTCGCCATCCCTGGGGGGCTGCGATCCGTGAAACTGTCGCCACTTTCGAGGCCTGCTGGGGGGCCCAGCACAGTGGGTACTCACCGCGGACTCAAGTTAGACCTCGCCATCCCTGGGGGGCTGCGATCTGTGAAACTGTCGCCACTTTCGAGGCCTGCTGGGGGGCCCAGCACAGTGGGTAGACACCGCGGATTCAAATTAGACCTCGCCATCCCTGGGGGGCTGCGATCTGTGAAACTGTCGCCACTTTCGAGGCCTGCTGGGGGGCCCAGCACAATGGGTACCCACCGCAGACTCAAATGGGACCTCGCCATCCCTGGGGGGCTGCGATCTGTGAAACTGTCGCCACTTTCGAGGCCTGCTGGGGGGCCCAGCACAGTGGGTACTCACCGCAGATTCAGAATTAGACCTCGCCATCCCTGGGGCTGCGATCTGTGAAACTGTCGCCACTTTCGAGGCCTGCTGGGGGCCCAGCACAGTGACGCCACACGCAGATTCAAATGAGACCTCGCCATCCCTGGGGGGGCTGCGATCTGTGAAATTGTCGCCACTTCCGAGGCCTGCTGGGGGGCCCAACACAGTGACGCCACACGCAGATTCAAGTTAGACCTCGCCATCCCTGGGGGGCTGCGATCTGTGAAACTGTCGCCACTTTCGAGGCCTGCTGGGGGGCCCAGCACAGTGTCGCCACGGGCGGACCCAAATTAGACATCGCCATCCCTGGGGGGCTGCGATCTGAGATCCCCGCCTTCGACGTGGCTAGGGTTGCTCAGTGATTGTAACTAATCAGCTTTATCTAGTCCTTGTCCTGTAGCCAGGGTCCTGCGAGTGTCCCGAATTCCGTCTGCAGACATATGTAACCCTCGTTCCGTCATCACCCTCTTTTATAAAGTGTCCTAAACTATTTGCGCTCCGCGTTTGCGCAGGGGTTGGGTACGTCGCCAGGGTAATTTCCCAACCCTCCTTGGTTGGGTATTCGTTTTGAATAGAGCAGTGTGGTCTCCACTCCTTCCTTCCGCCTCCTCCTCCCTCCCTGCCTCTTCCTGTCTTGCCTGCGGGGGGCTGCGATCTGTGAATCAGTCGCCATTTTCGAGGCCTGCTGGGGGACCCAGCACAGTGAGGGCGACGCGCAGATTCAAATTAGACCTCGCCATCCCTGGGGGGCTGCGATCTGTGAAACTGTCGCCATTTCGAGGCCTGCTGGGGGGCCCAGCACAGTGAGGGCGACGCGCGGATTCAAATGAGACCTCGCCATCCCTGGGGGGGCTGCGATCTGTGAAACTGTCGCCATTTTCGAGGCCTGCTGGGGGGCTCAGCACAGTGAGGGCGACGCGCAGATTCAAATTAGACCTCGCCATCCCTGGGGGGCTGCGATCTGTGAAACTGTCGCCACTTTCGAGGCCTGCTGGGGGGCCCAGCACAGTGGGGGGGCGGACCCAACTTGACCTCGCCATCCCTGGGGGGCTGCGATCTGCGAAACTGTCGCCATTTTCGAGGCCTGCTGGGGGGCCCAGCACAGTGAGGGCCACGCGCGGATTCAAATTAGACCTCGCCATCCCTGGGGGGCCTGCGATCTGCGAAACTGTCGCCATTTTCGAGGCCTGCTGGGGGGCCCAGCACAGTGAGGGCCACGGGCAGATTCATCCCTCGCCATCCCTGGGGGGCTGCGATCTGTGAAACTGCCGCCATTTTCGAGGCCTGCTGGGGGGCCCAGCACAGTGAGGGCCACGGGCAGATTCAAATTAGACCTCGCCATCCCTGGGGGGCTGCGATCTGTGAAACTGTCGCCACTTTCGAGGCCTGCTGGGGGGCCCAGCACAGTGACGCCACGGGCAGATTCAAATTAGACCTCGCCATCCCTGGGGGGCTGCGATCTGTGAAACTGTCGCCATTTTCGAGGCCTGCTGGGGGGGCCAGCACAGTGAGGGCCACGCGCGGATTCAAATTAGACCTCGCCATCCCTGGGGGGCTGCGATCTGTGAAACTGTCGCCAGTTTCGAGGCCTGCTGGGGGGCCCAGCACAGTGACGCCACGGACATATTCAAATGAGACCTCGCCATCCATGGGGGGCTGCGATCTGTGAAACTGTCGCCATTTTCGAGGCCTGCTGGGGGGCCCAGCACAGTGAAGGCCACCGCGGATTCAAATTAGACCTCGCCATATCTGGGGGGCTGCGATCTGTGAAACTGTCGCCACTTTCGAGGCCTGCTGGGGGGCCCAGCACAGTGAGGGCACGCGCGGATTCAAATTAGACCTCGCCATCCCTGGGGGGCTGCGATCTGTGAAACTGTCGCCACTTTCGAGGCCTGCTGGGGGGCCCAGCGCAGTGACGCCACACGCAGATTCAAATGAGACCTCGCCATCCCCTGGAGGCTGCGATCTGTGAAACTGTCGCCACTTTCGAGGCCTGCTGGGGGGCCCAGCACAGTGTCGCCACGCGCTGACCCACATTCGACCTCGCCATCCCTGCGGGGCTGCGATCTGTGAATCTGTCGCCACTTTCGAGGCCTGCTGTGATCCCCGTTTTCGAAGTTGCTAGGCGTGCTCAGGAATTGTAACTCATCAGCTTTACCAAGCCCTTTTCCTGTAGCCAGTGTCCTGCGAGTCTCCAGAATTCCGTCTGCAGACATATGTAACCCTCGCTCCGTCATCGCCCCCTTATAAAGTATCCTAAACTATTTGCGCCCCGCTTTTGCGCAGGGGTTGGGTACGTCGCCAGGGTAATTTCCCAACCCTCCTGCGTTGGGTACTCGTTTTGAATAGAGCACTGCGGTCTCCACCTTCCTTCCTTCCCGCCTCCTCCTCCTCTCTTCCCTATTCCTCTCCTCTCTTGCTTCCCTTCTCCGCCTCTCTTCGCTCCTCCTCTTCTCTCTTGCATCCCTTCTCCTCTCTTCGCTCCTCCTCTCTTGCTTCCCTTCTCCTCCTCTCTTCGCTCCTCCTCTTCTCTCTTGCCTTTTACGTCATCCCTTTGGGGCTGCGATCTGTGAAACTGTCGCCACTTTCGAGGGCTGCTGGTGGGTCCAGCGGAGTGAGGCACCACGCAGATTCAGATTAGACCTCGCCATCCCTGGGGGGCTGCGATCTGCGAAACTGTCGCCACTTTCGAGGGCTGCTGGTGGGTCCAGCGGAGTGAGGCACCACGCAGATTCAGATTAGACCTCGCCATCCCTGGGGGGCTGCGATCTGCGAAACTGTCGCCACATTCGAGGGCTGCTGGTGGGTCCAGCGGAGTGAGGCACCACGCAGATTCAGATTAGACCTCGCCATCCCTGGGGGGCTGCGATCTGCGACACTGACGCCACATTCGAGGGCTGCTGGTGGGTCCAGCGGAGTGAGGCACCACGCAGATTCAGATTAGACCTCGCCATCCCTGGGGGGCTGCGATCTGCGAAACTGTCGTCACTTTCGAGGGCTGCTGGTGGGTCCAGCGGAGTGAGGCACCACGCAGATTCAGATTAGACCTCGACTTTCGAGGGCTGCTGGTGGGTCCAGCGGAGTGAGGCACCACGCAGATTCAGATTAGACCTCGCCATCCCTGGGGGTTTGCGATCTGCGAAATTGTCGTCACTTTCGAGGGCTGCTGGTGGGTCCAGCGGAGTGCGGCACCACGCAGATTCAGATTAGACCTCGCCATCCCTGGGGGGCTGCGATCTGCGAAACTGTCACCACTTTCGAGGGCTGTTGGTGGGTCCAGCGGAGTGAGGCACCGGGCATATTCAGATTAGACCTCGCCGTCCCTGGGGGGCTGCGATCTGCGAAACTGTCGTCACTTTCGAGGGCTGCTGGTGGGTCCAGCGGAGTGAGGCACCACGCAGATTCGGGCTGCGATCTGCGACACTGACGCCACATTCGAGGGCTGCTGGTGGGTCCAGCGGAGTGAGGCACCACGCAGATTCAGATTAGACCTCGCCATCCTTGGGGGGCTGCGATCTGCGAAACTGTCGCCACATTCGAGGGCTGAGGGTGGGTCCAGCGGAGTGAGGCACCACGCAGATTCAGATTAGACCTCGCCATCCCTGGGGGGCTGCGATCTGCGACACTGACGCCACATTCGAGGGCTGCTGGTTGCGAAACTGTCGCCACATTCGAGGGCTGCTGGTGGGTCCAGCGGGGTGAGGCACCACGCAGATTCAGATTAGACCTCGCCATCCCTGGGGGGCTGCGATCTGCGAAACTGTCGCCACATTCGAGGGCTGCTGGTGGGTCCAGCGGAGTGAGGCACCACGCAGATTCAGATTAGACCTCGCCATCCCTGGGGGTCTGCGATCTGCGAAACGGTCACCACTTTCGAGGGCTGAGGGTGGGTCAGCGGAGTGAGGCACCACATGCAGGCTAGCTGGCTCGCGAGCTAGGTCTCGATCGCTTCCTGCACTAGATATAAACAGGTATGATCCTGTGGACAGGCAGCAGGCATGCGTTGACCGAGCTCCTGCAAAAACGAAACAGTCTCTTGCTTCCTCCCTCCTCTTTCATCATCGCCGCCCTAGTCCTCCTGTTACCTTATGCATTCATGGTGCTGCTGCTGCGATGGCTCCTCGCCCCTTCCTACTGGGTTCGTCCTTCTCCTGTCCCTCGTTCCCGCCCCCGCTATTGTTTAACAAGCCTTGAGACATACTCCTCGTCTTATCGATTGCTGTTCTGTGAGTCGTGCAACATTACGCATCCCATGTAGGTCGCACTACAAATCGCCGCGCCTGCATTGTCACGGTTCCTGCTAATGTTTCCCTACTCCGCTTGCCACTTGATGCCATTGGGTTGGGTACGTCGCAGGGTAATTTCCCAACCCTCCTTGGTTGGGTACTCGTTTTGAATAGAGCAGTGTGGTCTCCACTCCTTCCTTCCTCCTCCTCCCTCCCTGCCTCTTCCTGTCTTGCCTGCGGGGGGCTGCGATCTGTGAAACTGTCGCCATTTTCGAGGCCTGCTGGGGGGCCCAGCACAGTGAGGGCCACGCGCAGATTCAAATTAGACCTCGCCATCCCTGGGGGGCTGCGATCTGTGAAACTGTCGCCATTTTCGAGGCCTGCTGGGGGCCCAGCACAGTGAGGGCGACGCGCAGATTCAAATTAGACCTCGCCATCCCTGGGGGGGCTGCGATCTGTGAAACTGTCGCCATTTTCGAGGCCTGCTGGGGGGCTCAGCACAATGAGGGCGACGCGCAGATTCAAGTTAGACCTCGCCATCCCTGGGGGGCTGCGATCTGTGAAACTGTCGCCATTTTCGAGGCCTGCTGGGGGGCCCAGCACAGTGAGGGCACGGGCAGATTCAAATTAGACCTCGCCATCCCTGGGGGGCTGCGATCTGTGAAACTGTCGCCATTTTCGAGGCCTGCTGGGGGGCCCAGCACAGTGAGGGCCACGCGCGGATTCAAATTAGACCTCGCCATCCCTGGGGGGCTGCGATCTGTGAAACTGTCGCCATTTTCGAGGCCTGCTGGGGGGCCCAGCACAGTGAGGGCCACGGGCAGATTCAAATAGACCTCGCCATCCCTGGGGGGCTGCGATCTGTGAAACTGTCGCCACTTTCGAGGCCTGCTGGGGGGCCCAGCACAGTGACGCCACGGGCAGATTCAAATGAGACCTCGCCATCCCTGGGGGGGTGCGATCTGTGAAACTGTCGCCATTTTCGAGGCCTGCTGGGGGGCCCAGCACAGTGAGGGCCACGCGCAGATTCAAATTAGACCTCGCCATCTCTGGGGGGGCTGCGATCTGTGAAACTGTCGCCACTTTCGAGGCCTGCTGGGGGGCCCTGCACAGTTACGCCACGGGCATATTCAAACGAGACCTCGCCATCCCTTGGGGGGCTGCGATCTGTGAAACTGTCGCCACTTTCGAGGCCTGCTGGGGGGCCCAGCACAGTGACGCCACGGGCAGATTCAAATTAGACCTCGCCATCCCTGGGGGGGCTGCGATCTGTGAAACTGTCGCCACTTTCGAGGCCTGCTGGGGGGCCCAGCACAGTGAGGGCCACGGGCAGATTCAAATTAGACCTCGCCATCCCTGGGGGGCTGCGATCTGTGAAACTGCCGCCACTTTCGAGGCCTGCTGGGGGGCCCAGCACAGTGAGGGCCACGCGCGGATTCAAATTAGACCTCGCCATCCTGGGGGGGCTGCGATCTGTGAAACTGTCGCCACTTTCGAGGCCTGCTGGGGGGCCCTGCACAGTTACGCCACGGGCATATTCAAACGAGACCTCGCCATCCCCTGGGAGGCTGCGATCTGTGAAACTGTCGCCACTTTCGAAGCCTGCTGGGGGGCCCAGCGCAGTGACGCCACGGGCAGATTCAAATGAGACCTCGCCATCCCCTGGAGGCTGCGATCTGTGAAACTGTCGCCACTTTCGAGGCCTGCTGGGGGGCCCAGCACAGTGACGCCACGCGCGGACTCAAATTAGACCTCGCCATCCCTGGGGGGCTGCGATCTGTGAAACTGTCGCCACTTTCGAGGCCTGCTGTGATCCCCGTTTTCGAAGTGGCTAGGAGTGCTCAGGAATTGTAACTCATCAGCTTTATCAAGCCCTTTTCCTGTAGCCAGTGTCCTGCGAGTCTCCCGAATTCCGTCTGCAGACATATGTAACCCTCGCTCCGTCATCGCCCCCTTATAAAGTATCCTAAACTATTTGCGCCCCGCTTTTGCGCAGGGGTTGGGTACGTCGCCAGGGTATTTTTTTTGTGGTGGGGGGGTCCCCCCCCGGTTCGAAACGTGCCGCCGGCTGTTCCCAAGACAAGCGCTCGTGAAGCGCGCTCCCTCAGACCTCGCCATCCCTGGGGGGCTGCGATCTGCGAGACTGTCGCCACTTTCGAGGGCTGCTGGGGGGTGCGCGGAGTGACGTTTTTCGCGGACCACCAGGAGACCTCGCCGTCCCTGGGAGGCTGCGATCTGCGACACCGTCGCCACTTTCGAGGGCTGCTGGGGGGTGCAGCGGAGTGGCGTCTTACGTGGACAACCAGCCTTGACCTTGTTCTCCAGGCTGGACAACGTCCTGATTATACGAGACCCCAGCATGGATTTCCTTGCCCGCGGGTCGCCCGCAGACCTGGCGGCGCGCCTGTGAGCATTTAGCCCCCGCGCTGAAAAGTGCAGGAGGGAAACAGAGAAGTTAGCGGGCGAGCTAAGCCTCGCTCGCATCTTGCGCTAGCTACAAACAGGTTTGATCCTTTCGAGCGCCGCGGCGACATGGCGCAGGCAGCGCTGCATCTTTAGCATATTACATATTACCCACAAAATCAACATTCTCCTGCCTCCTCTCGTCAGTTTCGTCGTCGTCGTCCTCTGCCCCCTGCCACCGTCTCTTTGCTGCTGCCTCGCTGACGGTTCGGCCCCCCCCCCCCCCGCGTCCTTCTCCTGCCTTTCGTTCTCGCCCCCATGTCCTCCTCAAGCCTGGGCCCTCGCTCCTTGTCCTGTGAATCGTGCCACGTGAGCGTGTCCCACTTAGCTTGTGTAACATCGAACGGCGCCTGCACTATCATTGTGCTGGCAAGTTTGGGCCTAGTCTTCTTGTCACTTGATGCACATGAGTTGGGTCTGTCATGTGGTAATTGCCTCTTGGGGCCCTCTTTGGAGGCCTCTTGGAGGCCTTATGGGGCGTCTTGGAGGCTTCTTCGGTCATCTTGAGGCCACCTTGGGCGTCAGTGGACTCGGGGCCCTCTTCTTGGTCTTGGGGGCCTCTTGGGTCGTCATGGAAGCTTTGGGGAGCTTCAGGGAGGCGCCATGGCTGCCCAGGGACCCCCCTGGGAATAGGGGTGGTGCAGTCGGCTGGGTGTGACCGGGAGGATGGGGGGGTCACCCTGCTGGGCAGCCTTTTCCTCTACGCCTCAATGTGCAGCAGATACGGTGGCGGATTGGAGCCTTTTGGCGGCTTCCATGTGCAATCTTGGGGCACTGTTGGGGCCATTTTGGGGCCTTGCTGGGACCCTCTTGGGGCTGTCTTGGGGTCCCCTTGAGGACCTCCTGGGGCCCTGGGTCCCTGGGGAGCCTTTTGGCGCCATGTTGGATGACATCGATCAACGCAAAGGGGGTCCTTAATAACGCCTGCCCCTCCTGAGCACCCAACGTCGCCTCTCAGGGCCATCTTGGGGCCCTCTTGGGGCACTCTTTAGCGCTCTGCGGCCGTCTTGGGCCATCTTGGGCCTCCTTTTGGGCCCTCAGGGCCAATTTGGCGCCTTCTTGAGGCCTTAAAGCCGATCGAAGACGGAAAGGCGAGACTGCACAAGCTAATGACTTTCCTCAGGTTGTGGATGGGTTTTGACCTCCTGGGGGCCTCCTTGGGGAGCTCCGTGGGCACTCGCAGCCGTCTTGGAGATGTCTTTGGGCCTCGTAGAGGCATAGTGGTGGCCATTTGGAGCCAACTTGGGAGTACCTTGAGCCATCTTGGCCATCTTGGGCTCTCTGCGGCCATCTTGGAGCCATCTTTTCTTCATGTTGGCCTAAAAGCCTGGATGCCCCGCGACATGTCAAAATCCTTGAATCATCATTGGGCTTTCAATGATTTTGGCTCTGAGCGAAGAGAGGTTTCTAGATTAGCTTGGCACCTTGACAGCCCCCAAAGTTGACTCTTGGGGCCCTCTTGGAGCCCTCTTGAAGCCCTCTTGGGGCACTCTTAAGTTCTCTTGGTGCAGTCTTGGGGCCATCTTGGGCCCCTTTTGGCGCCCTCTTGGACCATTTTGCAGCCATCTTGAGGCTTCCAAAGCCCATCGGACATGGCAAGGCGGTAATGCAATACACATTGATTTACCTTGGGTTTTGGGTAGATCTTCGCCTCTTGAAGGCGTCCTGGGTGGCTCCAAGGCCACGCGGACCTGCCCTGGAGCTGTCTTGGAGCCTCTTGGAGCAAAGTCGGATACCATCTTGAGCCATCCTGAGGTATCTCGGGCCATCTCGGAGGCCATCTCGGGCTCTCTGCGGCCCTCTTGGAGCCCTCTCTTCGTCGGGAGGCCCACAGGATTCGAGGAGCCCCGACAGGAGGCCGCCTCGGAGCTCCCGCCAGGGCAGGACGGAAGCCCCCCCCCCCACGCACAGGGATAGCACGCAGTCGCCAGCGAGGCGGCGGCCTCGCGACGCGGGGAGGCGTCGTGGCAGAGCTTCCGCCTCCCTTCTCCCCTTGTCTGCCTCTTCTGCTCCTCCTCCTCCTCCTCCTCCTCCTCCTCCTCCTCCTCCTCCTTCCCCGCGGCCCAGGGTTTTCGTCCTCGCACACATGGGCACACACCCACGGGAGCCCATGAGCGTCTGTCAGCGTGCGCGGCGAAAAAGAGCCCGCCGCAGCCGCGCGAGGTCTGGGACCGGAGAGGGTGGGTCCTTTTCGTTTTCTCTTCACCTTACCAGCCCT
>CAUYUJ010016525.1:166151-203651 GCA_963575745.1 Prorocentrum cordatum | reverse complement strand
CCATGCTAGGTCCAGTGAAGCCCTGGTCCTGGAAAGCACTGCTAGGCACTGCGAAGCAATGCCTCGCCGTGCCATTGCCTGCCAAGCCTTGCTCCGCCCTGCTAGGGTCTGGTCTGCTTCGCCCTGCTAGGCCCTGCTAAGCTTGACCAGGCCGCGCTACGCCCTCCTGGGCCCCGTTAAGCATTCCTTACCACTGCCTGGTCACGCTGAGCATTGCTGTTCCCAGGTAAGGCTTGCGAAGCACTGCTAAGCCTGGGTCGGCCCAGCGGGGGCTTTTTGCGTTGTGCAGAGCCGTGCTCATCTCTGCTGAGTCAGATATTGCTCTACTAGTTGCGGCCGAGCTCTGTTCGGGCCTCCTGTGCCTTGATGGGCTCTGATAAGCCATGATCGGCCTATGCTATGGCATGCTGAGCCATGATCTGCCCTGCTACGCGTGGCCAAGCCCTCATGAGACATCTTAGGCCCTTCGAAGCTTCTATGGACACTGCCAAGCACTGGTAAGCCATGCTAACTCCTGTAAGGCATTGCTAAGAGGTGTTTCGCCCGGCTAAGCCTTGCTAGACAGTGGTAGGCTTTGCTCAGTCCTGCTAAGCCCTGATGTGCCCTGGTACATCCCGTTAAGCCCTGCTGAGGTCTGCTACGCTTCCAAGGCCATGCCAGGTCTTGCAAAGCCTTGCTGAACCTTGCTCGGTCCTCGCTACGACATGCGTCGCCCTGCCAAGCCATGCGAGCCCCCTGCTAAGCTCTGCCAGGCTCACATGTGCTCTGCCAGCCACTGATAGGGCATGTCAAGCCCTGCTCGGCTCTGTAGAGCTTTGCCAGGCCATGCGAGGCTGTCCAGAGCCTTTCTAGGGTCTGATCTGCCTTGTCAGGCCTGGCGAGGCCCTGCTGAGCCTTGCCAGGTCCTGCTGGGCCCTGCGGCGCCTTGCAGAGCTTTGTGAACTCTGCTTTTCTTCGAACAAATCTTTTGGGTCGTGCTGTGCGCTGGTCGGCCAGGCTAGGCTCTGCTAAGCCTTGGCCCTTGTTCAGCCCAACTACCATTTGCTATGGCCTGCTAATCTGGGATCGACGTGAGCTCCGGCACGCGTTGCTGGGCCCTGCTAAGGGCTGCAAAGACCTGCCGTGACATGGCCAGCCCTGCTGAGCCATGCTAAGTTCTGCTAAATCCTCCTAAGCCCCGGTGAGTTCTGCGCGGTCATAGCAGCCCCTGCAAAGCCCTGCCATGCCCCGCTAAGCACTGCGAAGCTCTGCGCACGCTTGCTAAGCCCTGCTAAGCCCTGCTAGGCCATCGTAAGCGCTCGCCCTGGTGCTTCCTGTTCAGCGGCGACGCCCCCATGGCCAGCTTGGCCTCGCTAAGACTGGCTGAGACATGCCAAGCCCTGGATAGCTCTGATAAGCAATGCTCAGCCCTGCTAAGACCAGCTGATGAGGTTTCCTGGGCCCTGCTCGCCCTTCCTAAACAGTGTAAGCTTCGCTATGCCCTGTCAGACATGCGCGCTCCAGGCGCGCGTGTTCTAGATGCCCAGTCGACGTTAGCCAAGGAGGACACTGACAGAGCGAGAGAGAGAGAGAGAGAGAGAGAGAGAGAGAGAGAGAAAAAAAGAAAGAAAGAGAGACAGACAGAGAAAAGAAGAGGGAGAATAATTGAGATACAGAGAGAGAGAGAGAGAGAGAGACAGTGAATCTATATAGACAGGATATAACTGTATATCTATATATGTAATATATATATAGAGAGAGAGAGAGAGAGAGAGAACAAAGAGAGAGAGAGAGAGAGATGGAGAGAGAGAGAGAGAGACAGAGGGAGAGAAAGGGAGAGAGAGAGAGAGAGAGAGAGAGAGAGAGAAGGAGAGAGAGAAATAGAGAGAGAGAGAGAATATATATATATATATATATATAGACAGGATATTCTGATATATATATATGGAGATAACAAAAAAGAGAGAGGGAGAGAGAGAAAGAGAGAGAGAGAGAGACAGAGGGGGGAGAGAGAGAGAGAGAGAGAGAGAGAGAGAGAGAGAGAGAGAGAGAGACAGAGAGACAGAGAGAAGGAGAGAGAGAGAGAGAAACAAAGAGAAAGAGAAAGAGATATAGAGAGAGAGAGGGGAGTTCAAGAGAGAGAGATGACATAACATAAGGACAATGATGAAGAGACAGGTAAAAGCTCGTGAATCTGTGCGGGAACCCGAGGGGCTTCAATCCGCTGGCCTCGAGGAGGGGGTGGTGGTGGTGGGTGGGGGGTGGGGGGGTGGGGGGTGGGGGGTGGGGGGGGAGGAAAAGCCGCGCGTCCCCGAGCCCGCCCCTTTCGCCGAGCATGGCGGCCGCGGCGGTGGCGAGCGCGGCCGGTGAAGATGTTGCGAGCCATGTCGGTGGCGACGCCTGCATCTCCCTACCCCTAGCCTCGCTGTGCGCTGCCCTTAGGGCGCGCGCGTCTCTGGGGGGGCATCCCGACTCCCAGTGCGGGCTCTGTCCCCCAGAGGGTGGGCGCGTGCAGATAGGTTCCCGCGCGCGTTCATCCCTTCCATAGGTGATCAGCCGTTCTTGCTTTGCCCTCTGGGCCATGTGGCCGTCGTTGGTAGTCTCGGTTGGAAGCTAAATTGGCGAATTTGCATGCGCGGGCAGGTCCCCGCCCTGAGTCGGTGGCAGCGCCCGCGTTTGCCAGCGCGACAATTCTACAGTGTTCCCAGCGCGGAAGAGATATGTCGATCTTGCCCCATTGGCGAGTTTTTTCCCGTTGTTCTGTATTCATCCATTGTACTTGCACTTTCTCTTTCCATCCGCTGCTTCTTCTCTCGCACTGTCCGTTGCACTTTTGTATGTTCGTGTCTTCACCTCTCCCCGCGCTCGTCTTGGAGCGGCGTCGTCAGACGTTGCCCCTGACTTGCAAGCAGGCTGCGCAGGCGAGCGGGTGAGGCCATGGCCCCTGCGCGCGAATCCGAGGTCCATGCAAATCTCGGCCACTGCCGTCGTCTCCGCCTGTATTCTCTAGCGCGTCCAGGTGCAGGTGCCCCGAGTCGCGAAGAGCAGCTCGTCCAGGGCGGGGGCCATGGGCATTCCTCATGATTTGTTTCGTGGATGATAGTTGTCCGTCGCTGTGCAGTTGGAGTCTGCGCAGTGTCCAGAAGTCAGGTTGCTCTTCTAGTTTCTCTTTTCGCTGAGGGTGCATTGGCGCGGATGTCTCTCGTCCCCCCCCGTCGCCCCCTTCTTCCCGAGACAGGTGGGGGGCCTCCTCGGGGGTGGGGTCGCGGCCCAGCAAACTGGCACCTCTCGCAACGTACTCTAAAACTATTGATGTTCGGGGTGGCCGGAGCCCGGCCCCCTTCGCTAAGAGCGGCCGGCTGGGCGGGGTCGGCGCGCCCCTGATCGCGAAGGGCAGCCCGTTGTGGGCGGGGGCCATGCCTCCCTCATCAGCCAATAGTGGGCGGAGTGGTATTACTTCCCCATGTCGCCTCGTGTGGTGGTGGTGGTGGTGGTGGGGGGGGGCGGTGCTTTCTGTGCTCCAGCTCCCGCTCGGGGCGCCTGGGCCCTGAGGGCCCCAGTCGTCGAGTTCGCGTCGTTTAACGTCGTCCCCGTAAATGGGCCTGTGCTTGCGCCCCCGGGTCGAATGGGGAGAGTTCTGCCTCCCCGCGGGTGCGCGTTGACATGCTCCTTCTTTCGCGCGCTTTCATAGTCCTGCTGTCTTTCTTGGTTGTTGTCGCCGGGTGCGCGTCGTGTTCTACTCCGAATGGAGCTGGCCAGCGACGGCCCGCCCCAGTGCCGCAGGACGTCGCGCGCGCGTCCCATTTATTTCTGCTGCCCACAGGTGTGCGCGTTGAAACTTCTCTGCGGCCGCCTCTCTTTGAATGCTCTCGCTGTGATGCTGCTTCTTCCTTTCGCCCCTACCGGGGCCTGTCATCTCCTGTGTGCTTCCGTCGCCTTGTGTCGCAAGGGGGGGTGTGAAGGTGTTGCAGGCCATGTCGGTGGTGGTGCCTTCATCTCCCTACCTCTAACCTCGCTCTGCGCTGCCGTCAAAGCGCGCGTCCCTGGAGGACGTCCCGACACCCGGAGCGGGCTCTGTCCCCCACGGGGTGCGCGCGTGCAGATGGGCTCTCGGGCGCGCTCATCCCTTCCACGCGGCCCGGCAGGCGCCCGCGATTGCCGGGGATATCAACGCCCAGTTCCTTTTCTCTCGGGCCCTTGCTCGGGGCCCCGCCGACTTCCGCATCGGCGCTCCTGCCGCGGTTTCCACCGCGCGCTGCGCGCAGCCCCGCCTGGCGCAGCCGCCTCCGCCGCGCGCGTGCCGATGCGCGCGTTCTTCCGCGCGTCGCCAGCGCGCGGGATCTCCTCGGCGCTTGCCGCGGCGCCCAACGACCACCTCGACTTGAGGCAGCCACCGTCGCGCCGAAGGCAGCGCTCAAGCCAGGGTCCAATTGGCAACCGCGATTACAGCCATCGCCCCAACCGCCAGCGCGATCCGAATTAGCCTTTGGTGCAGGACTCGCCAGGTCGAAGGAGGACAACCCTTACTGGGGCTGGAAGGACGACTTGGACAACGACTTTAAGGAGAAGAGCAGGATCAACAAGCTAGAGAAGGGGAGCACCGCAGGGACGACGACGAGAAAACTCCCACAAAGCACAACGCCATCGGTGACACCATCATCACCGACGTCCGCCATGGGAAAGAAAAGCACCGTTAAGCAGGAGGAGGGTGTGGAGGAGGAAGAGAAGCAGGAGGAGGAAGATGAGGAGGAGGAGGAGGAGGACATCGTGGATGATGCTGGTGATGGTGATGATGATGATGATGATGATGATGATGATGCTGATGATGATGATGATGATGATGATGATGATGATGATGATGATGATGATGATGATGATGATGATGATGATGATGCTGCTGCTGATGTTGATGATGATGATGATGATGATGATGATGTTGATGATGATGATGCTGATGACGTTGATGATGATGATGATGATGATGATGATGATGATGATGATGATGATGATGATGATGATGATGATGATGATGCTGGTGATGATGATGACGAGAATGGGGGAGGAGGAGGAGGAGCAGGAGGAGGAAGAAGATGAGGAGGAGGATAAGGAAGAGGAGGAGGATGAGGAGGAGGAGGGGGAGGAGTATGATGGGAGGAGATGAGGACGAGGAGGAGGAGGACGAAGAAAAGGAGGACGAGGACGAGGACGAGTACGAGGAGGCGAAGGACGAAGAGGAGGAGGAAATGGAGGATGATGAATATTCTGATGATGAGGAGGATGAGGATAAGATGCATAAGAGAACGAATCATAATAAACATACAAATGATATATAAGAATGGACATAATAATACTAATAGTACATGAATAGGAATGTAATCGTTAAGAACAATAATGATAATAACGACAATAATACGAATAAAAACAATAGTACGATTAATACGAGTACTAATTGTATTATAGAGCAGTGCTTTGAAGAATATGAGCAATACTCACAATGAAAGGAATCATTGCAATACGAAGAATAAGACCAATAAGGATCATCGTGATAATACTGTTAGCAATGTCGATAGTCATTATGTTAGTTCTAGTAATAATAAGCTAATACTGTTTATATTGATATGGGTACTACTCATCGAACTATCAATAAGAACAATAAGGAAAGGAGGAGGAGGAGGAGGAGGAGGAGGAGGAGGAGGAGGAAGAGGAGGAGGAGGAGGGGGAGGGGGGAGGAGGAGGAGGAGGAGGAGGAGGAGGAGGAGGTTTGTTCCTCGGCCCCGCAGCCCGGGCGGCCTGGAGCCGCGCGCCGGCTCGCCCTGCCGCCTTGGGGCGGCCCGCCGCGGCGGGAGGCGGGTGCTCGGCGGGCCCGCCGGCCGGGCTGCCGCCGTGGCCGCCGCCGCTTTGGTGGGTTCGGACGGCTCGGACCTTGCGGTTCGGAAGGAATTGTCCCAGCCATTTTGTGGTGTTGGGTCCACGTTTTGAAGGGACAGCGCCCCGCGTCTCACTTTTTCCTCCTCGCCTCCCCTCCTCCCTCCCTCCTCTGCCTTTACCCTCCGCATGCCCGTTCCCAAACCTCGGAAGTGTTCCTTCAGTTTGGAACCCCAGCGTTTTTCCTAGATGTAATCCTCTGGGGGTTGTTTTCGGATCACAGGACCATCGTACACGAATCCGGGATGGAAAGCTGCCCCTAGGGGCAGCGGTCGGGAGCCCTGGGGCCGCGGATAGGAAGAAACATCGTCGGACGTCTAGGTCTTCGTTTATTTCTGGCGGCTTTCCAGCGTCGGGGTGCTTTCCAGCAGCTGCGCCTCGCCGAGAGCGTTCTGGAGATGCCTGGAGCGTCCCGCATGGCTGCGGGAGGGCCGAGGTGTGACCAGAAAACCTGAACTCCGCTCTTTATGCAAGAACCACGACGGACGATTTACCCACCACACGCCACACGACATCGTGGGCTATATTCGAAGAGAGAGCCCGGCCGCCAGCCGTGCGCACTGCGGCCCACCAGGCCCAGAGAATCCGCAGCAGTCCCTCAGTGTCCCGTCTTGCCAGCCGTGGATACAGTCGGCCCTGACTAGTAGGTCGACCCCGTCAAATCAAGGGTACCCTTTGTGTCCTGAGCTTCGCGACCCATGCTTTCTTACTTACCTTCCTACACTGGGCGGCTTGAATAAGGAACACTTGCTTTTCAAAAGGGGCTCGGTTGTTCCTTAGGTTTGCATGCGTTTTTTTTCAGTTCTTTGTGCGTTATTTGTTATTTATCGTTCCTTGTGCGTTATTCCTTGGGATAAAAAGGGGCTTCGTTCCTTATTTATCGTTCATTAGGTCAGGCCGATGACTGTCTGGCAATGTGACCCTCGGAAGGGTCTTGTGTCCTCGTAAGATGGCCGCCGGGCCCAACTTACCCCTGGCGATCCCCGAGGATCCCGCCTCGCCAGCCCCGCATACCGCGGCCGCCAGGCCCAGGGAGTCCCCGGGTTGTCACCCAGGGAGGCGGCCCGCCGGCCCGCCGTCCAGGCGTCGCGGCGTCAAAGCGTCCGGGGGGGGGGAAGTATCGAGTTTCGCTTGGGTCAGGATTTAGATCGCATTGGCAACGTTACACTCGAGAGTGCGCATCAGATGATGTGAGCGCGTCAGTTGACCCCGAGAAAGTATTCAACCCCATTCAGAGCTTCATTTTGTCCGCAATCATCCTGGCCCGAACAGGAAGCGTCCACGGAGATCCAGAACAGACATCGAGAGCAACGTCGAGCGCGTACAGTGGGGGCGCGCATCCAGAGACCATCTGCTTTCCGTCGGGGTATCCTGGGTTTCTCCGCTCCGCGCGCTGCGCGGTGGCCTCCCGCAGCCAAGGAAGGAGCGGCTGCGTTCAGGGTGCTCCAGGTTTCCCCTCAGGTGCACCTCGCGCACGGGTTCTCTGGGTTGAGTTTCTTGCGAGGGTTTCTTGCCGCCGTGCCCGCACTGTATGTCATCGTCGTCGAGCCGCAGAGCTGTGGGCATCATCATCATCATCATCATCATCATCATCATCATCATCATCATCATCATCATCATCATCATCATCATCATCATCATCATCATCATCATCATCATCATCATCATCATCATATCATCATCATCAGCATCAGCATCAGCATCAGCATCAGCATCGTCAGCATCATCAGCATCAGCATCACCGTTACCATTCCAGTCTCCATCACCATCACCATCATATTCTCGAGTATGCACCAATGACATAGACCAATGCTATACACCAGCGACTTGTATCAATAACAGGCATCATGAAAGCACTACCAGATACATACGCCACGGTCACGCATGAAGGACACACGTCCAGAGCACATTCACAACGTACATCAACAACATACATCAAGGATACGTGCACAACAACAGTACACACCCATAGTGCAGTCATCAACCTCATACGCAAAATACATGAAACACATACACCAATAGATCACATCAGGAACACACATCAGTAACGCGCACGTGCGCCTTCTTGGAGCCCTCTTCGGGTGCTCCTGGGGCGCTCTTGGGGGTCGTCGGGGCTCGCTTGGGGTCCATCTGGGTTCCGCTTGGATCTAGACTGGGCGATCTTGGAATCATCTTGAGGCCCCAGAAGCCCATCGGACACGAAACGGTGATAACGCCGACGTCATTGAATCAACATTGCAGATATGTGAGGGTTCGGACATCTTTGGGTACCTTTTTGGGCCACCTTGGGGCTAGCATAGAACGTCCTGAATATCCTGAGGCAGTATTGGTAGCACCCGCGCTCTTGGGGGACTCTTGGGAGACTTTCGCCCGTTCTTCGCCTGCTCGTGAAGCCTCTTGGGGCTCTCTCGGTGATCTCTTGCGGGCCTCCGGGGGGGGGAAGTATAGAGTTTCGCTTGGGTCAGGATTTAGATCGCATTGGCAACGTTACACTCGAGAGTGCGCATCAGATGATGTGAGCGCGTCAGTTGACCCCGAGAAAGTATTCAACCCCATTCAGAGCTTCATTTTGTCCGCAATCATCCTGGCCCGAACAGGAAGCGTCCACGGAGATCCAGAACAGACATCGAGAGCAACGTCGAGCGCGTACAGTGGGGGCGCGCATCCAGAGACCATCTGCTTTCCGTCGGGGTATCCTGGGTTTCTCCGCTCCGCGCGCTGCGCGGTGGCCTCCCGCAGCCAAGGAAGGAGCGGCTGCGTTCAGGGTGCTCCAGGTTTCCCCTCAGGTGCACCTCGCGCACGGGTTCTCTGGGTTGAGTTTCTTGCGAGGGTTTCTTGCCGCCGTGCCCGCACTGTATGTCATCGTCGTCGAGCCGCAGAGCTGTGGGATCATCATCATCATCATCATCATCATCATCATCATCACCATCACCATCACCATCACCATCATCATCATCATCATCATCGTAGGCATAGGCATCAGCATCAGCATCAGCATCAGCATCAGCATCAGCATCGTCAGCATCATCAGCATCAGCATCACCGTTACCATTCCAGTCTCCATCACCATCACCATCATATTCTCGAGTATGCACCAATGACATAGACCAATGCTATACACCAGCGACTTGTATCAATAACAGGCATCATGAAAGCACTACCAGATACATACGCCACGGTCACGCATGAAGGACACACGTCCAGAGCACATTCACAACGTACATCAACAACATACATCAAGGATAGGAGTACACACCCATAGTGCAGTCATCAACCTCATACGCAAAATACATGAAACACATACACCAATAGATCACATCAGGAACACACATCAGTAACGCGCACGTGCGCCTTCTTGGAGCCCTCTTCGGGTGCTCCTGGGGCGCTCTTGGGGGTCGTCGGGGCTCGCTTGGGGTCCATCTGGGTTCCGCTTGGATCTAGACTGGGCGATCTTGGAATCATCTTGAGGCCCCAGAAGCCCATCGGACACGAAACGGTGATAACGCCGACGTCATTGAATCAACATTGCAGATATGTGAGGGTTCGGACATCTTTGGGTACCTTTTTGGGCCACCTTGGGGCTAGCATAGAACGTCCTGAATATCCTGAGGCAGTATTGGTAGCACCCGCGCTCTTGGGGGACTCTTGGGAGACTTTCGCCCGTTCTTCGCCTGCTCGTGAAGCCTCTTGGGGCTCTCTCGGTGATCTCTTGCGGGCCTCCGGGGGGGGGAAGTATAGAGTTTCGCTTGGGTCAGGATTTAGATCGCATTGGCAACGTTACACTCGAGAGTGCGCATCAGATGATGTGAGCGCGTCAGTTGACCCCGAGAAAGTATTCAACCCCATTCAGAGCTTCATTTTGTCCGCAATCATCCTGGCCCGAACAGGAAGCGTCCACGGAGATCCAGAACAGACATCGAGAGCAACGTCGAGCGCGTACAGTGGGGGCGCGCATCCAGAGACCATCTGCTTTCCGTCGGGGTATCCTGGGTTTCTCCGCTCCGCGCGCTGCGCGGTGGCCTCCCGCAGCCAAGGAAGGAGCGGCTGCGTTCAGGGTGCTCCAGGTTTCCCCTCAGGTGCACCTCGCGCACGGGTTCTCTGGGTTGAGTTTCTGCGAGGGTTTCTTGCCGCCGTGCCCGCACTGTATGTCATCGTCGTCGAGCCGCAGAGCTGTGGGATCATCATCATCATCATCATCATCATCATCATCATCATCACCATCACCATCACCATCACCATCACCATCATCATCATCATCATCATCATCATCATCATCATCATCATCATCATCATCATCATAGGCATAGGCATCAGCATCAGCATCAGCATCAGCATCAGCATCAGCATCGTCAGCATCATCAGCATCAGCATCACCGTTACCATTCCAGTCTCCATCACCATCACCATCATATTCTCGAGTATGCACCAATGACATAGACCAATGCTATACACCAGCGACTTGTATCAATAACAGGCATCATGAAAGCACTACCAGATACATACGCCACGGTCACGCATGAAGGACACACGTCCAGAGCACATTCACAACGTACATCAACAACATACATCAAGGATACGTGCACAACAAGAGTACACACCCATAGTGCAGTCATCAACCTCATACGCAAAATACATGAAACACATACACCAATAGATCACATCAGGAACACACATCAGTAACGCGCACGTGCGCCTTCTTGGAGCCCTCTTCGGGTGCTCCTGGGGCGCTCTTGGGGGTCGTCGGGGCTCGCTTGGGGTCCATCTGGTTCCGCTTGGATCTAGACTGGGCGATCTTGGAATCATCTTGAGGCCCCAGAAGCCCATCGGACACGAAACGGTGATAACGCCGACGTCATTGAATCAACATGCAGATATGTGAGGGTTCGGACATCTTTGGGTACCTTTTTGGGCCACCTTGGGGCTAGCATAGAACGTCCTGAATATCCTGAGGCAGTATTGGTAGCACCCGCGCTCTTGGGGGACTCTTGGGAGACTTTCGCCCGTTCTTCGCCTGCTCGTGAAGCCTCTTGGGGCTCTCTCGGTGATCTCTTGCGGGCCTCCGGGGGGGGGAAGTATAGAGTTTCGCTTGGGTCAGGATTTAGATCGCATTGGCAACGTTACACTCGAGAGTGCGCATCAGATGATGTGAGCGCGTCAGTTGACCCCGAGAAAGTATTCAACCCCATTCAGAGCTTCATTTTGTCCGCAATCATCCTGGCCCGAACAGGAAGCGTCCACGGAGATCCAGAACAGACATCGAGAGCAACGTCGAGCGCGTACAGTGGGGGCGCGCATCCAGAGACCATCTGCTTTCCGTCGGGGTATCCTGGGTTTCTCCGCTCCGCGCGCTGCGCGGTGGCCTCCCGCAGCCAAGGAAGGAGCGGCTGCGTTCAGGGTGCTCCAGGTTTCCCCTCAGGTGCACCTCGCGCACGGGTTCTCTGGGTTGAGTTTCTTGCGAGGGTTTCTTGCCGCCGTGCCCGCACTGTATGTCATCGTCGTCGAGCCGCAGAGCTGTAGGGGAACATCATCATCATCATCAACTCATCATCATCTCCTCATCCTCATCATATCTCACCCTCACCATCACCCTTCACCCCTCCTCATCATCATCATCAAATCTCTCATCCTCCCATCATCAACTCGTAGGCATAGGGCATCAGCATTCAGCCTCAGCATCAGCATCAGCATCAGCATCGTCAAGCATCATCCAGCATCATCCGATCAGCATCACCATTACCATTCCGTCTCCATCACCATCCCCATCATATTCACGCGTAATGCACCCATGACATAGCCAAATGCTATACACCAGCGAATTGTATCAATAACAGGCATCATGAAAGCACTACCAGATACATACGCCACGGTCACGCATGAAGGACACACGTCCAGAGCACATTCACAACGTACATCAACAACATACATCAAGGATACGTGCACAACAACAGTACACACCCATAGTGCAGTCATCAACCTCATACGCAAAATACATGAAACACATACACCAATAGATCACATCAGGAACACACATCAGTAACGCGCACGTGCGCCTTCTTGGAGCCCTCTTCGGGTGCTCCTGGGGCGCTCTTGGGGGTCGTCGGGGCTCGCTTGGGGTCCATCTGGGTTCCGCTTGGATCTAGACTGGGCGATCTTGGAATCATCTTGAGGCCCCAGAAGCCCATCGGACACGAAACGGTGATAACGCCGACGTCATTGAATCAACATTGCAGATATGTGAGGGTTCGGACATCTTTGGGTACCTTTTTGGGCCACCTTGGGGCTAGCATAGAACGTCCTGAATATCCTGAGGCAGTATTGGTAGCACCCGCGCTCTTGGGGGACTCTTGGGAGACTTTCGCCCGTTCTTCGCCTGCTCGTGAAGCCTCTTGGGGCTCTCTCGGTGATCTCTTGCGGGCCTCCGGGGGGGGGAAGTATAGAGTTTCGCTTGGGTCAGGATTTAGATCGCATTGGCAACGTTACACTCGAGAGTGCGCAGCAGATGATGTGAGCGCCTCAGTTGACCCCGAGAAAGTATTCAACCCCATTCAGAGCTTCATTTTGTCCGCAATCATCCTGGCCCGAACAGGAAGCAGTTTCATCTACAACCCTTGAAGGAGGGTCACGGGCTTCATTCCCTCACAGGCATGCAGTCATTTCGGGAGATGACATTGGAGTTGGAGACCAGTGTTGCAGAGTTTCTCAATCTATGGATGGTTGGATGGACGATGGAGAAGAGCCTTGGGATACCCAAAGGGGGGTGACGGGCGAGACGAGCACTTCGAATATTCCCAGCATGAGTTTACGCACTACCTTGCAAGTCTCCTTAAATATTCAAGGTCACATTCGACGATAGCAGCTGACCCCCCCTCTCTCTCTATATATATATACATAGGTAGGTGTATATATATACACATATACACGCATATATATATATATATATGTACATGTATATGTATATGTATATGTATGTATGTATATACATATGTTTATATATATATATATTTATATATATATATGTGTGTATGTATGTATCTATATCGTTTAATATATATATGTATGAATATGAATACCTTCTTACCCTGGCCCCGGGTCTCACACCTCCCCGTGGCCTCTCGGGGACGCTCCCGGCACCGCTCCCCCAGCCTTTCCGGGGAGCCTCCAGCGCTCCAGGAGGGCCCAAGACGCTTCCCAGGAGCCCCCAGAATGCGAAAGGCTGGCTCAAGACGCTCCCAAGCAGCCCAAGTCAGCCTTCCGACGGCTCTCGAGGCTCCCAGGTGGCCTCCAAGAGACCCCAAGAGAGGTCCGAGAGGCGTCCCGGGACGGCCCGAAGAGGCCCGAATTGTCGGTTTCCATTTGTTTCGTTAACGTTCTTGGCTTCTCGCGTTTTCGAGCTTCCAACGGTCCAAGAGCCCCGACGAGGCTCCCAAGACCGCCCCAAGACCACCCAATAGACCCTCAGGACGGCCCCAAGACGGGCCAAGAAGGCTCCAAGACTGCCGAAGAGGCGCCCAGGACAGCCCCACACCACCCCCGAACAGGCCCAAGATGGGCCCAAGAGCGGGAGCAGGAGGCTTCCAGAGACCTCCGAGAGGCGTCCGGGACCACCCAGAGGCCCCCAACACCCCCCCGATCCTTGAGAGGCCCCAAAAAGATCCCGACGAGGCTCCACGAGCAGCCCAAGAGAGCTGCGAGAGCCGCCCCGAGAGAGCCCAAAGATGGTAAAATCGTTGAGTTCCAATGGTTTTTCTAATGCTTTTCGCCTTCTCACGCTTTCCCGCTTCCAACCCTCGAAGATCGAGGATTTGTGAAAAAAAGGAATTCTCCGGTACCGCGTCTCCCGGCTTTCCGGGGGGCCTCCCAGACGCCCAAAGACAGCCCAAGACAACTCCAAGGAACCCCCAGAACGTAAAGAACGGCCCAATACGCTCCCGCGCAGCCCGAGACCCTTCCGACGGCTCTCCAGGCCTCCAGAAGGCCTCCATAACCCCCAGGGGCTCTGGAAGATCCCACCCCTGATGGGCCCGGCTAGCAAAATCCGCGAGGCACAACCAAACAACAGCGCCGAACAGCGCCGAGGAACTGGAAAAACATAGAAATCCCACAATTCCTTTTTTTGTTTCTCAAGTTTGGCCCCTTGTCCACTCTTGCACAACAGACCACACTTCAGACCCCCCTCACCTCCCAAAAAAAGAAACCAGGAAGCCTTTGAAGACCTCAAATCGTTGAATACCTAAAGGGAATTAATGATTTCTGCGTTTCCGCACTTCCCCTTCTATACGATTCCGAGGCTTGCGCAGGGCCTCCAAGGGAGTCCCTGGACGCAAGAAGCGACCAACATGAGATTACATGAGTTAGCCTATCAAGCCTAGCTAGAACTTGAGCGCGCGCGAAGCGCGCGCGATGGTTCCAGTATGTATGTGTATATATAGATGCTCCATGATCGCGGTGGCCCCACGAAAAAAGAGGTGACGTTTCGAGATGACGGTCGACTGTTCAAGGCAATGTGCAACGACAGGCTTCTGAGTATCACCAGCGCCAACCCAGAGGCAAACACTGTATCAGAGTTCTTGGCGATGGCGCTCTATGTATTACCGACCGAAGGCAAAAGAACGATCCAGCTCCCTCTGGGTGGCAGCCATGGGCTCCCGACCAGAAGCAGGATAGTCATTCGGCGTTTGGTATGCCAGGTGGTTTGGCGCGGTCAGACAAGCATGTGAGTCGCGAGTCTGGCGAACGGACGACGAATTTCAATGTACCAGCTGTGGAGCGGAGCCCGCTAGCGAAACTCATCAGTTGCATCCTGTTTCGCGCAGCGCACGTCGGCCACAGTTGTAGCATGCTTCGCAACATCGTGGTGGATAGGATTTTCTCACGCATATACGGGAAGAGCTTAGCAATACGAAAAACAATCCGCCCGCTGCAGTGGCAGGACAGCGTGGCGACGCAGATCGGTGTTCTCGACAACGAAAACAAACATTGCAAGGACAGTGCGATCAATGAGTGTTGCCAACGGTAATTTTGGCAGCAAAGGTTGCCTGAACCAGAGCTACAACCGTCAAGGATACCAGAGTGGACGGGACAAGTGCGGCAAAGCCTGCCACTGTCAGAGCTACATCAGCAAAGAGCTAGTGAGAGAGAAAAGTCAACCGTGACAACAGTGCGAATGGTTAGGCCAAGAGCTCCGGCGGTAAACGCAGCAATGGTTTACCTGGTGGCGAGATCACCAGCAAGGGCGGCAAGAGTCTCGGACTTGCGGCAGTCTTCCAGGACCACCACTGCGGTGGATGTTGGCGGTGGGGGCACAAGAAAACCCACTGCCCAAAGTGGACGAACGTCGGAGCTTCTTCTCGGGTACAGCTGGTGCAGGCAGCGCCCCGGGTGCTGCGGGCGCACAGCGACGGCACGACTCAGGCGCCATCGATGCCAGTTAGTGCGGCTGCGCCTTCGCCAGCAGCGGCCCGGCGGACGTTCTGTTATCCGACTTTAGCACCGACGGCAGAACGCTACGACGGGGGAAATTGGCCATGCTTTTGGGATACGACCAATCGAGTGAGAGGCGATGGGGGTGCGACGGCACCTGGTAGCAGCAGGAGAGCGACGTCACCTGGGAGGGCTCCGAGGCGGTCGAGGAGCTATGGCTCTGCGGACTTGGCAACGCCAGCTACGGCGCGGAGGATGGCGCGGAGTGCGTGGTGATCGGCCCGGGTAATCAGACCAGTGCTTGCAGGAAGACGTTTGCTTCAATTTTCGACGTGGCGATGCGGAGAAGGCCGCGTGTCGGGACATCCAGGGCGGAGTCATTAGGAACCATGGCGCGGATATCATGGGCCTCAACATAGTCGGTGACAGTGATTCTGCTTCAACTTGAAACAACATTGACGCTCCATATGTGGACGCTAATGTGCTTTCGATGGGCAGGCCCGCGCGCGGCGTCTTCGGCTCGTCGAGGACGGCCCGATCGCGCGAACATTGCTCGACTTCTTTCAGGGTGGGCGCCGGCGGCAGGAGGGCAGCAGACGAGCGGCCGCTTATCATTGTAGCAGTGCGACGCGACGGCCACGAGGTGATTGTCGAAGGCCTAGGCGCCCGAGAACGGCTCCATGGTCCGTCTTGGGGCGGGACTCGCTGGCGGGTTCAAGGCGCGCGTGTGACAAAATGCGACGGCGCAGCGGGTCTCGAGGGGGCCGCGCACGTGCGCCTGGGGAACTCGCGAACATAGGGGCTTCCATGGGGCGCCAGGGCGCGCGCGACAAGGTGCGCGTGCAGTGGGTGAAGGGCACGTGGGTTGGGCGACAGGAAGGAACGATGCCCGCGTCGCGCCAGCCCGGCGCCTCATCGCGACAGGCGCGACGGTGAAGCGGCTGCCAGACGAGGCGAATATTAGCTTCTCGGCAGGCTGAGGGGCAAAGCTGCGGGGGCTGGCCTGGGTCGGGCACACCTCTTGCGCGTCCTGCCCATCGAGGCTCGAAGTCGGGCGGCAGGCGTGGGTGGCGGGGCTGGTCGACGCCCGCGAGCTTGGCATGCTGCGCTTGGCAGGATAAGCTCATGTAGAGGCGGCGGCGAATGGGGCGGCTGAAACTGCCCCGGCAGCATCGATGGATTTGGGTGGCGGGGCCGGGGGTCCTCGCTCAAAGACGCCGTGGCTGCGGGCGCCCGAGTTTTTCAGGTGCCAGCCGAGAGCGATGGGGCGAGGGGGCGACTCCGACCTCGTCGGGCAGGGCGAGTTCGATGGGGCCGACTTCGAGGAGGTCGGCGACGAAGGCGTCGCGCAGGGGGCGCCTTGCCCGCGGCGATCGAAGGCCAGCGCCGGGGTTGCGCATCGGCGGGGATCAGGGTGTTCAAAAACAACGGCTGCGCGAAGGAGCGGGCCGCGGGGGGCGTCGCGCCGCGGGCGCGCGCGTCCTCGCCAGTGCCCGGGTGGGCCCGCCTCCCTATGGGAAGCCGCGCTCCGGTGCCGCGGATTTGGGTGTGGCGAAGGGCCCCGCGGTTTTCGCGGCAGCGAGCCAGGCCACCATTATTTCCATTTCGTTCCTGCTGAGGGGTCATCCGCGCATGGCTCGCGATGCAGCGCCAGCTTTCGCTCGGGCGCCAGGGGTGGCGGCTTGCCCTGACTTGGCTGCCGCCTGAGTTCAGGGGCGAGCGCGACAGGGGGCAATGGGGCAGCGCCTGGGGGGTGGGGGGTGGGTGGGTGGGGCTCGCAGCCGGCGGGGCCACTTGCCAAAGATGCTGGAAGCTAACGTGTTGCCCGTCCCCAATCATCTTGCGCGGCGAGGGGCCCGACGCTGCGATCGGCCTTCGCGTGGGCGACGGCGTGGCGAGGGGTTCCAGCGAAGGGCCGGCGCCGCTGGGGAGCTACGTGGGCGGCAAGCCAGATTGGGATTCAACGAGGAGCTGTGGCCAGGCGTGAAAAAAGAAGCCAGGAGCAATCCGAGCGCTGCGCAAGTGCATCGGCGCGAGCTTGTCGGATATCGGAACGGCGTGGCGCGGCCCATCCACCTCGCTGAGACTGGGCATGTCCGATCTGCGAGGCGGCGATCAGGGGCGGGGGGCGGCGGGCGCGAATCTGCGCGGGGCAGAACGGGGCGCGGGCTGATTTTCCGCGGCAAGGTGGCCGCTCCGGCGATTGGAGACCCCGGGCGGCAAGTCCGAGAGGGACTTGGTCGAGCTCGCGCGCTGCCAGGGGGTCGCCAGGGCGCGCGTAGCGTTCTGCCCGGCAGACGAGCCGCCGACGAGGGTGCGCGCCCATTCTTGCGGCGGCTGGGAATGCGGCGAGCTGGATAGGAAGAGCGCCATGGGAGGCGCGCTCGCGATGGCTGGTTGAAGGGTCTACGCGCGCGGTCGAGGCGGAGATCGGCGCGTCTCCTCCTCGGGTGAAACTGAGATCGCGAGCGGCAGCGAGATCGTGATGGTGGTGTTCGGCGTCCTGCGCTTGGTGGAATTCGCGGGCGCGGGCGGGCTGCCCGCCCGCTGCAGCGCGGGCGCGTCGGTGGCGGAGGCTCTCGTTCGCTGGCGGGGCTGCGGCCGCGCGGGGCATGTTGGCAACGGGCGCGCGCGGTGGCAGGGCGAACGCGCGCGCGGCGCCATCATTCCCGAGAAGACGCTTCAATGTGGCATTCCAACATGTATGATGATGGAGGTTCTTTTCGCTTGAAGTCAAGAAGTGAAAGGAGAAACTTGGGTTACCCCCGGCGAGTTTCCGTTGCGTTCCTGGGCGGTAGTGCGCGCCCGGGCGGGCGCGGGCAAGGTGGCTCGTTCGGCCGCGCCCCCTCGGGCAGCAAGGGGGGCGGCTGCCGCGACGGAGAAGGCGGTTTTGGTGGTTTTCTTGTCGCGATTCTGGCGCTGGTGCTGTGCGTGGTCGCGGTGTTGGCTTAGGCTTGCTACTTGTGCCGCAGTCTCCAGCCTGCAGCGACCCCCGCGACCCGCGGCGCGTCGCTAGGCTTGCCGGCGCGAGGGCCCCTGCAGCTGCGAAGCACGCAGACGGGGGCAACGGGCCCCTATGATATCGCGCCGTGACAGGTGTGTGTCTGCCCGTCCTGTAGGAAGTGTCCGAAGCGCTGGTGCGGTCAGGCGAATGCAGATTCACGGGTGGTCGACATGGGCAGGACTTGCACAATATGCGTGGGCCCGATAGTTTCGGCGGAGTAAGACGGCGAGTTTGTGACAGATTTCTTGGGCCTGTGGATTGCAGGCTTTGTGCGCCTTGAGCTGCGGGGGCGTGCCAATATTTGTGCAGCCGCCTAGTCAATGTCAAAACTGGTAGTGTATGGCATTCGTTGCGAGTGCATCGGTTGACCATGGGAGGTTCATCGTGCGCATGCTAATTGCGTTTCCGTTCCGCAGTCAAGCTGTTTCAAAATATGAATTATATACTGATTCGTACTAGATTAGGGCTCTCTTCGAGTCACGTCGCAGCCCGAGAAGCCCACCTGAGCCCGCAAAGGCAGGAACAGTATATCAAACAAGCCCATCCAGTTTTTCAATGTGTTTCTGGCAGTTTTCTTTGACATTTGGGGTTTCGGGGGGCTCGTAAGGGGCTATCAGCTCAGGGGCCTCCCGGTAAGGCTTCTACGGGCATCTTGGAGGGTTCGTGCAGCTGTGTTGGACCACTTTGAACCACGTTGGACTCGTCATGCAGCCTTGCGGGGCAAGCTTGGGGCCACATTAGGGCCTGTCCTGCTGGCCCGCTGCGGTTGGGCCGCTCGTCGGGCCTTGTCTTTGAGGATCTTGCAGGGCCATCGCGAGGCCCTCTAAGGACACTCGTTGCCCTACCAGGGCAGTTTTGGATCCCTTTTGGGCCGCTTCGGGGGCCGAGAAGCCCGTTGAAACAAACGCAGGCAGGACTGCCGCACTTATTGAATCAGAAAAGTTACAGCACCTTTCTTATAGTTTTATGTAGGTAGACGTATTTGTATATGTTTATGCTTATGTATATGTATGTGTATATGTATATGTATACATATATGTATATGTATTTGTAAATGCATATACACATGTATATGCATGTGGATATGCGTATGTATATGTACATATACGTGTATGTGTATGTATATGTGAACTGGCATGTTCATGTCTACGTATATATACATGTGTACATACTTTATTATGTATTCGTGTACGTTCGGTGTTCGTTTGCGTGTATGTTTATGTGTACGTTTATGTGTTCGTGTAATTATTTGTACATGTATATACATACACATTCTTATACATGTGAGTGTATCTGTGGTATACACATGTACATGTGTATGTATATGTTTATGTTTAGGTATACATATATATACATGTATATATAGATGTATGTGTAGTTGCATGTGTATTTGCATATGTATATGTATATGTTATGTCTTTGTATCTGTGTATATGTATATGTGTATATGTATATATATATATATATGTATATATATGTATACGTATTACCATACGCATGCTTGTATGTGTATGTTGAGGTATTGTTATATGCATATGCGTACGTACATGCGTATGCATATATATGCATACTTGCATGTACGTATGTATGTTTGCATGTATGCATATATGTATACCTGTATAGACACATATATCTATACAATACATATAAGTATACACATATATATATATGTATATATATATATATATATATATATATATATATATATATCTGTGTGTGCCCCCTGGGAGCGTTATAGGAGAGGTTATTCTGCCTTCTTGCACCGTCTTTGCAGTCTTTTTGGCCATCTCGGACCATCTTGGGCCATCTTTGGGCCACCCTGGTGCCATCTTGTAGCACCTTCGGGCCTATTCGGGGCCAGCGTGGGGCTTGCCACTCTTTGACCAGCGCTCTTGCGGGGGTTCCGCCCGCTCTTGGAGGGCCTTCGGCCCGATCTAGGCTCCAGGGAGGCCCAGAGACCCCCCCAGGGCCGCTGACTAGACACAACAACTACTCCCTTTATTCTTGTTCCATGGGTGAGGGATGAAACCCGCCTGTGGCCCACTGGGACGGCGAGTCTGCTGACCCTGGCTCGAGCTCATAAATGGGTGTGCCCATGAAAGCCGCAGCTTGAGGAATACGCAGAAAGCGCAGCATGCTGCACGATTGACCATGCGAACCGCGTAGCAAGCTGGGCTCTAGTGCGGAGACCCTCGCGTACGCCACTCGTTTCATGTCAACGCGTATCGTCTGTTCCTTTTGGGCATTTCCCCATTTCTATCCACAGGAACTGAGGGTGTCTTCCACACAGGCTCGCTTTCAACATCCCCCCCTCTCTGCACCGCCAGGGGAGCGTGTCAGGCAAGCTCTGCTGGTCTGATCATGGCCCCAGGGAGCGCCCGCCGACCTGGATCCCGGACCCCAGACACTCCGGGCTCGCCGAGGAAAAGGGCATCCCGTGCAGATCCGCAGAAGGCGCCACAAGACCAACGCCATGCCTGGCCAGGACCGTTCTACAGTCGGGGCCCTGAAGAAGGAACCCTTTTCGTTGGGGAGGGGCTCCGCGTTCCTTAAGTGTTTCACAGCTTGCCTCAGGTTTTCCTTGTGTCTTCGATAGGGAATCGAAGTTTAACTTATGGAAAAAAGGGGCCTCGTTCCTTATTTAGGGTTCCTTAGGTCAACGCCCCGACTGTAGCCCACGATAGCGCGAGAAAACTCATGGCCTCGGCCAGGAGGCCACGTGCACCGTGGCAGGGCCCAGGATGCCCCGACCAGGTGCGGTGCCGTGCAGGTGCCCTCTGCGCGGATGGGGACTCCTACGTGGCCCAAAAAGTACACACCACCACCATCACGTCCCTCGCCCCATCCGTCTCTCCCAGAAACGGGGAGGGGAAGACGAGGGTAGAGGAGGGAGGGCGAATGGAGGCGGTGGTGGTGTAAATTCCCCGGGCCCTCGACTCCTGCCACCCCCTGGAACCCAGGGCGCGGCGCAAGCCGAGCATCTCCAGCCTGTCGCAGGCGCCTGGGCCTCGGCGCCCGCCGATCTCGCGACTGCGCACGCCCCGATCGTTGATCGCGCGGCCTGCCTGCGGCTGCCAGGACCGGCGCGAGGCGGGCGCCGTGGCCGCGATCGGCGGTGCGATCGGCGAGACCCCGATGCCCGATGGCTGGAAGATGGCCCTATCCCTGTTTTCTGTGTTGTTTGTTTCCTTACCTCCCTCTCCCTCTCCCTCTCCTCTCTCTCTCTCTCTCTCGCTCTTGTTACCTCCTGGCACACTCCTGGAGTCGTCACAGCCTTCGACTTGCCACTGCTTGCTCGCCGAGCGCGGGCTGGTTTGCTGGCGCAATGCCTGCAAAAGTCAGTGTGTCTGTCTGCCTGTCTCTTCCCCAGGCACGGCTGGGGCGCGCCCGTGAGGCGTGGCCAGTCGGCGGACTGGCAGCGTGGCCGAGAGTCCGTCTGCCTGCCTGCATGCCTGTTTGTCTGTCTGGCTCTGTCTGTCTCTGTCTGTCTCTGTCTGTCCCTGTCTGTCTGTGTGTGTGTCTGTCAGTCTGTCTGTTTGCCTGTCTTTCTGTCTGTCTGTCTGTCTGTCTGTCTGTCTGTCTGTCTGTCTATGCCTGTCTCTGTTTGTCTCTGTCTGCCTCTGTCTGTCTGTCCTGTCCTGTCCTGTCCTGTCCTGTCCTGTCCTGTCTGTCTGTCTGTCTGTCTGTCTGTCTGTCTGTCTGTCTGTCTGTCTGTCTGTCTGTCTTTCCTGTTGGTCTGTCTGTCTGTCTGTCTGTCTGTCAGTCTGTCGGTCTGTCTGTCTGTCTGTCTGTCTGTCTGTCTGTCTGTCTGTCTCGGCTGGGGTTCGACCGTGAGGCGTGGCCAGTCGGCGGACCTGCAGCGTGGGACCCCGAGGGTCTGTCTGTCTGTCTGTCTGTCTTTCCTGTTGGTCTGTCCGTCTGTCTGCATGTCTGTCTGTCTGTCTGTCTGTCAGTCTGTCTGTCTGTGTTGTGTCACGTTTTGGGGCCTCTCGTTCCCCTTTCGTGGCCCCATGGGGAACTCCACCGAATGCCCCAGTGGCAGGGCCCGCATGCGGTTCCCGCCAATCAGGTGCACTCCTCTTACTTCTTTCATGGCCCCATAGTAAGCTCCACCGAAGGCTCAGGGCAGAGCCCGCACGCGGTTCCACTTTCCATTTCGGCGAACCCCTCACACGCTTCGTGGCCCCATAGTGAGCTCCACCGATGGCCCTAGTGGCAGCGTCCGCATGCGGTTCCACCCTCATTTCGGTGCACCCCTCACACGTTTCGTGGCCCCATAGTTAGGGATTTCAACCGAAGGCTACAGTGGCAGCGCCCCATGCGGTTCCACCCCCATGCCGGTGCACCTCTCACACGTTTCATGGCCCCGTAGGGAGCTCCAACGAGGGCCCCAGTGGCAGCGCTCTCACGCGGTTCCACTTTCCATTCCGGCGAACACTTCACGCGTTTCGTGACCCAGGGAGCTCCACCGAAGGCCCAGTGGCAGCGCCCGCATGCAGTTCCACCCCCCATTTCGGCGAACCTCTCATCGTCCAACAAACAAAAAAGCACCACCCCACTTACGACCCTCCATGTTGCACTACGGCCCATCGGGCGCTGTGGCGTATACCGCGCAAAAGCCCACGCCAGATCTTTTGGTATAGGCTAAGCCCCGTGGGGCCGTAGGTAGGGTAGTGCCGTTTGTTTTTTGGTCCATCTTATACGTTTCGTGGCCCCATAGGGTGCTCCACCGAAGGCCCCAGCGGCAGCGCCCGCATGCGGTTCCACCCTCCATGTCAGCGAACCTCTCACACGTTTCGTGGCCTCATCGGGGGCTCCACCGAAGGCCCCAGTGGCCCCTGTTGCTGGTTCCCCTCCTTCATTTGGTTTTCCTCGCGATGCGCAGCGCCCGCATGGCGGCCCCGCCACATTTCGGTACACTCTTCACGTGCTTCGTGGTCCCATAAGGACATCCTCCGAAGGCGATGCTCACAACGACAGTATTCACAACTGCATATGGTTGTGTCCTTCGCCAGGCTAATTTCTCTCCCTCGCTCTCTCCCCTCCCCCCTTCCCGGCTCCCAGACCTCCGACGTTATGATTCCGACCCTTCGATTTTTTGTCACAGAGTGGACCCCAAGAGTTCTGGACCTTTCTCCACGGGACTGGCTTCTCGTCCCGGGCCGTTGTTTGCAGGCCTCCGCGGGCCCGTCCAGGGCCCCCAGAGGCCGAAAATTGGCAAAGACCCCTGGTCGTGATTCTCTCCACAAGGATTAAGTAGGGCCTGGCCCTCTACAGGGGGAATATTCAAACATAGTCAAACATAGTCTGGGGACTTTTTTTGGGGGGCATCTTTGGAATATTTTTTGAGTATTTTTTAGTTTTCGTCGAAAATCCGCCTGTCGGGGGACACGCCCGACTTAACCCTGGTCGTGATTCTCTTCTCCACGAGGATTAAGTCGGGCGGCCCTCTACAGGGGGAATATTCAAACATAGTCAAAAAACGGTCAGGGGACTATTTTTTCAAAGTATTTTTGGGCATCCTTTGAATATCTTTTGAGCACCTTCTATTTTTCGTCGAAAATCCGCCTGTCGGGGGACGCCGGACTCGACCCTGGTCGTGATGCTCTCCACGAGGAGTGGAGGTCTCTCCACGAGGAGTGGAGGTACGACGACGAGCGAAAATGAAGGGTCCGGGGAGAGGGGGGCTGGGGCCAGGGCCAGGGGAGGACGCTGGGTCCCAGGACAGGACCAGGGTGGCAACGACGAGGGGTCTTGGGTCGAGGGCCAGGGTGAAGGCTGGGTCGAGGGCCAGGACCAGGGGGACGACGACAAACGAAAAGAAGGGTTCTTGGCGAGGGGGGATTTCTTTTCTCGCGCGATGGAGCCCAACATCGAAGCCCCAGCAGATCAAACGAGCCTGTGCTCCGTGATGGCGGGCAAATGAACAGTGATCGCGTACAGGTGCAAGGCCCTCTTGGGATCATTTGGCCCACGGCATCACAGGCCGTCTGGCCGCCAGGCCTGGAACCCTGGTCGTGATGCTCTCCACGAGGAGTGGAGGTCCCGACCGCTCGTCGGCTCGGCGCCCCTCCCCGCCGCGCCCGGACGGCGCCAACGGTGCGGCGAGGGCTGCTGCCGCCGCAGCTCCAGTCGGAGGCGCTCGCGCGCGCCCTCGCGGTCCTTTTCGCTGGGCGCCGCTCGGACGTGCGCATTTTTCCTTCGGCGAGGACCCTCGAGGAGCATCCCTGATCGTTTGGCGAAAAAACCACGCACGAAACCGAAAAACACAGGGAATGGACGTCGAAAATCCGCCTGTCGGGGGACACGCCCGACTCGACCCTGGTCGTGATTCTCTCCACGAGGAGTGGAGGTCCCGACCCCCCGTCGGCTCGGCGCCCCTCCCCGCCGCGCCTGGACGGTGCCGCGGTGCGGCGAGAGCTGCGGCCGCCGCAGCTCTGGGTCGGAGGCGCTCGCGCGCCCTCGCGGTCCTTTTCGCTTGGCAGCGCTCGGACGTGCGCATAGATGACAATGCTGATGAGGAGGACGAAGAGGAGGGGAAAGAGGAGGAGGGGATCGAAGAGGATAACGAAGAGGAGGGGAAAGAGGAGGAGGAGGAGGAGGAGGAGGAGGAGGAGGAGGAGGAGGAGGAGGAGGTGAAGCAGAACGAGAAAAAGAGGTGATCATGCTGAGGAGGAGGACGAAGAGGAGGGGAAAGAGGAGGAGGAGGGGGTCGAAGAGGAGGGTGCTGATCGAGGCGGCCAGGGGGATCGAGCCAGCGGGCCCCGCCGAACCCCCGCATCCCCTCCCAAAACATAACTTGGCATCGCTCGGACGTGTGCATTTCTCCCTCGGCGGGGACCATCGAGGAGCATCCTTTTGATCGTTTGGCGAAAAAACCACGCAGACGAAACCGAGAAAAGCACAGGGAATGGACGTCCGAGCGATGGCCAGTTTTTGGGACCCCGATTGGCCCGGTGGTCGCGGCACTCCTCGCCCGAAGGGGTCGACTGCACGCAAGAGTGACCCTTCGCCGGAGTGGCCCTTGGTGCGGGCTCGATCGGGCTCCCCCCGATCGCCGAGCACGATGCGATAGAAGCGGCCCACGCCCTTGGGTTTGGCTCCCTCGCGCCCCCCAAAGCTGCGCACCAAAGGTCACTCTTACCCAGGGTCGCTCTCACGTCTGGCCCAAGGGGGGCCAGGCGCCCTGAGACGGGCGTCGAAGCGAACGGGGGTCGGCGAGCGCGCCGGACCTGGCAGGATCCTGCGCGCCAGCCAGGGGTGCACTGGGAGCGCCCGGGAGCGCCTGGGAGCGCCTGGGAGCGCCTGGGAGCGCCGGTGAGCGCATGGGAGCGCCTGGGAGCGCTTGGGAGCGCCTGGGAGCGCCTGGGAGCGTTTGGGAGCGCTTGAGAGCACCGGGGAGCGCCTGGGAGCGCCTGGGAGCGCCTGGGAGCGCCTGGGAGCGCCTGGGAGCGCCTGGGAGCGCCTGGGAGCGCGAGCGCCTGGGAGCGCCTGGGAGCGCCGGGGAGCGCCTGGGAGCGCTTGGGAGTGCTTGGGGGCGCCTGGGAGCGCCCGCTCGCGCGCAGGATCCCGCAGACCTCCTGCAGGCTCCTGCGGGATCCCGCAGGGGGTCCGGCCAGCCCGGGTCTGCATCGGCCTGGCGGGGGCGCCTCCGAGGTAGGCCCATGGCCCCTTCAGCCGCCCCCTCCCCTGGCTGTTACAGCCACGTTCCTTCACCATCGTCCTGCTCCTCCTCCTCATCGTCCTCGTCCTGCTCTGGCCACGCGCAGAAGGGGTAGGGGGAGGGGGGAAGGCTTCTTAGAAGCACCCCTTCTCCTTAGAAGGCGCGGGCCTTCTTTGTAGATGTAAGGCCGGCGCCTTCTAAGAAGCAGTGGTACTTCTAAGAAGCCTTCCCCCCTCCCCCTACCCCCTTCTGCGCGCCGCCAACTGCTCCTCCTCCTCGTCGTCCTCCTCGCCAGGGGCCCTGAGCCGCCCCCTCCCCTGGCTCTCGCCGAGGTCCTTCGCTATCGTCCTGCTCCTCCTCCTCGTCGTCCTCGTCCTGCTCCTCCTCCTCGTCGTCCTCCTCGCCAGGGGCCCTGAGCCGCCCCCTCCCCTGGCTCTCGCCGAGGTCCGCGGGGAGCGGAGGCCAGGCCAGCCCCGGAGCCTGCGGCGGGGCGCGGGCGCCGCGGGCGCCGCCGTCTCCCGAGGCCCTCCGCCGGCTCGGGGAAGCCCCTCGGGCTTCCGCCGTGGAGGGGAGGGGTGCCGAGGCAGGCGCAGATCTCCGCCGATCGGGTTTCTGTCAATCCATCCCTTCGTCCACTGTAGCTGTTCAGCCACTATAGCTGTTCAGCCCCCTCCCTCCTCCTCCTCCTCCTCCTTCTCCTCCTCCTCCTCCTCCTCCTCCTCCTCCTCTGCTTAGCACGCTTGCCGTTTCACCCAATTGTCTAGTATGTCTCACAACTTCTGCCAACGCACCTATGTTGTGCATGGCGTCTGTCTGTCTGTCTGTCTGTCATCCCTTCGTCCTCGATTTCGGCCCCTGAGGCCCGTTGTCGGGCCCCAGGGTCATCAAAATTGGATCCGGGACGAAGAGTTGCCCCCCCCGGGAAGGGGTCGGGAGCCTCTGGGGGCCGCCCGTAGAAACGATCCCATCGTCGGATGTCTGGGAGCGGGTCCTGAGGCGTTTGTTTTGGCCTCTGGGGGCTCCTCCTCTAGGCCTCCCAAGGCGGGGCCCGAGCAGAGAGAGTCGGAGGATCGCGCCGCGTCGCCTCTGCATCTGCGATGCGGCGCGATCTGTATGCCGACCTCCTCCTTGCCGACGTCGCTGGTGCAGTGGCGACACATCGGCGATGCGGCGCGATCCTCTGACCCTTCTCTCTGCTCTGGCTCCATTCGGGAGGCGGCGTCCAGCTTCCGGGTCCGGGGGCCGTCAAAGCACGACCCGGGAGGATGGGCTCTTCCTCGCTCGCCTGCTGTTGCATCTCTCGGTTGGCGTAGGCTCGATTCGCCCGAGCTTCGATTCGCCGGCTCGATTCGCCCGAGCTTCGATTCGCCCGAGCTTCGATTCGCCCAGCTCGATTCGCCCGGCTCGACTCGCCCAGGCTCGATTCGCCTGGCTCGTTTCGCCTCGGGCGACGACATCTGTACATACCCACTGCTCCCTGGCCTGGCCCGTCCTGAACCCAGGAGCTGTGTATACGCCCTCCTGGTTTGGCCAGGAGGGCGTGGAGAATACACCGCTGCCAGGTTCAGGATGGGCCTGGCCAGGGAACAGTGGATATGTGTGTGTGTGTGTGTGTGTGTGTGTGTATATATATATATATATATATATATATATATATATCGGAGTAGGGCCCGGGGGCGGCCCAGGGCGCTGCCAGTAATCTCCATGAGGGGTGCAGGGCGCCCCAGGACCGCCAGGAACAGTTCGAGACCGCCCAAGACGGCCCGCGAGCGCTCCAAGACGCGCATAGATGGCCTCAGGAATGGCCAGGAAGGCCCGAAGACGTTCCAAGAGAGCTCCATGAGACTCCGAAGGCATCCCAAGAGGCCTCCCAAGAGAGCCCCGACAAACCAAAATCGTTGATTCTTATTGTTTTTTTCGAGGTTTTTGGCCTTCTCGTTTTTTCGGGGTTCCGATGCTCCAAGACCGTCCAAGAGTCTCCCAAAACCGCTCCAAGACGGCCGAAGAGGCCCCCAAGACCGCCCCAAGACGGCCCAAGAGACCCCCAAAATCGTCCCAAGACGGCCCAAGAGAGCCCCAAGATGGCCCAGGAGCCGCCCAAGACGGTCCCAGGAGAGCCCCGACAGGGCTTCAAGACTGCCTAAGCGAGCCCAGCGGTCCCCAGGAGGGCCCCGCGAGGCCCCAAGAGGCCCCAAAGAGGCCCCCAAGAGCCTCCCCGGAGGCCCCCAGAGGCCCCCAAGATGCCCAAAAATGGCCCTGAGCGCGCCCCAAGACGCCTCCAGAGAGCCCAACAGGCCTCCAAGAGGCCCCCAAGAGGCCGGATGCCCTCAGGAGGTCGTCCCCCTCATGTTCCCGGAAGGCGGTCCGGGAACATGATTCCGCGCTTTGGAGGAGTATTCTGCGCCTTCCGAGGCGCCTTGGACGACGTACGTATGTTTCTATAGATTGTCCTTCCCCCCATACAACTCCTGTGTACTACCCATCCTACATGTATTTCCGTTAAGTTTCTATACTATACATGTGTCTATAATATTTCTAAATATATCTTATATATAATCATTATATATATACAATAATTAAAATACACATAAATACACAATTATATTTACACACATATCTATATATATATACATTTTACAGTACAATATCGAAAGTATTATGTTCTATGTTATTATGTTATTGTAGAGGTATATGTAGAAGTAGATGTACGATTACTAGTAGTATGTAATGTAGATGTATATGTACTGTAAATGTATATGTTATTGTATATGTTATATGTATAGTCGAAGTATATGTCCATTCGATATATAATATAAATTATATCTTAAATATTTATTATATATATCTATATATATATTAAATTATCTAATATAATATATATATATCCGCCGGCACCCTTGTGGGGCCACCAGGCTGCGAGGCGCGTTATTCGCAGTTTCCTGTACCAGTTGTAGTTTGTAGTTTCCAGTGTTACAGTTCTGCTTCTTGCTGGTTACTGTAACTAGTTGATTGACCGCGCGAGGGGGGGGGAGGCCCAAACCAGATTTTTAGCACCACCTGGGCGCGTTGTCTGAATTGCTGGGGGGGCTCGAAATCGACACCCCTCACGCAGATCCGCGGGGTCAGGGTCCAAAAACACAAGGGATTTGCCACATTTCTGAAATCCGGTGCCACCCCTCACGCAGATCCGCGGGGTCAGGGTCCAAAAACACAGGGGATTTGCCACATTTCTGAAATTCGGTGCCACCTCACGCAGACCGCGGGGTCCGAGGACGAGCAGACACAAGGGGGGGTTGCTCCTGCCTGAATTCGTTGACCAACCCTCACGCAGATCCGCGGGTCGGGGTGCGGGGTCCCAAAACCAGAGGGGGTCCCAAAACCACAGGGATCCCGGGGATTGCAACATTTCTGAAATTGGATGCCACCCCTCACGCAGATCCGCGGGGTCAGGGTATCCAAAAAACACTAGGGATTTGCTTTAACTAACATTTCTGCACTCGGTGCCCACACTCGCGCAGATCCGCGGGGACAGGGTCAAAAACACAACGGGATTTGCCACATTTTCTGGCAATTCGGTGCCACCTCCCGCAGATCCGCGGGGTGAACATGGGTCAGGGTCAAAAACCACAGGTGCATTTGCCACATTTCTGAATCGGTTCCACCCTCACGTAAGAACGCGGGGACAGGGATCCAAAAACTGAAGGGATTTGCCACATTTCTGAAATTCGGTGCCACCCCTTCACGCAGATCCGCGGGTTCAGGGTCCAAAAACACAGGGGATTTGCCACATTTCTGGAATTCGGTGCGACCCCTCAAGCACATCCATCGCAAGGCGTGGTAACCCAAACTGCGAGAACTCCCTCGGCCCTTTAATCGCAAGGTGTGGTAACCAAGCCCGTAAACCATACACGTCTTACCAATCGCCAGGTGTGGTAACCCCTCTTGTGATCAGTTGGTTTTGCTGATTGCGACTCGGCTTCGCATGAAGTTTCGATACTGCTTCACGACAGCGCCAAGGCCTCCTGACTTAGCTCTTCCATGGCCCATTCTCCGAGAGAGGGGGCCGGCGGCAGGGGGCGAAGCTTCCGGATATATATATATCTAGATATATCTCTATATATATATATATATATATATATATATATGTATAATGGGGAGGGGGCCCTGGACCAGGGGGGGGCCTCACTTTGCCCAGTGGCTGTGGTCACCCCCCCGCCGGAGACGCCAGGACGCTCCCAGGACCCTCTAAAATGGCTCCAGGACGCCCTCAGGAGAGCCCAAGAGAGGTCCGAAGCGGCCCGGGAGCACTCCAAGATGGTTAAAAAAAGCCGCCAAAGCGTCCCAGCAGGTCTCCGACAGCACTCCTGGGAGGGGCCCACTAGGAAATTGTCACTGATTTTTAGTGGGTTTTGAAGGGTTTGGGCGTTCTCCCCAGTTCGGCTTCCAGACGCTCCAAGGCGGCCCAAGAGGCCCGAAAGATCGCCTCAAGACGAGCCCAGAGGCCCCCAAGAGACCACCGAGACAGCCCAAGAGGGCCCCAAGACGGCCCAGGAAGCTTCCAAGACGGCCCAAAAGAGCTCCCAGAACACTCCAAGAGGAGCCCCAGATGGGGAACACGAACTGACATTTCGAGCCCTCGCCCACCAGAAGCTCCCAAGAGGCCCCCAGGAGTCCGCAAGAGGCCTCGAGAGGCCCCCAGGAAGCTCCAAGAGGCCTCCAAAAGGCGCCGAAAGGGCCCCGCAAGGCTTCCAGACGCTGGTGATAATGACAATGATGATTATGCAGGGCGGCCTCAGGCCCACAACCTAAATCCCCAATACTGCTCACGCGGCATGCAAGACGCTGCGGAGATATCCTCGAGTTCGGCGGGGGAGCTTCGGAGACGACGGTGACGAAAATGATGACGATGATGACGACTATTATGAAGTTGACGACGACGATGATGATGATGATGATGATGATGATGATGATGACGACGATGATGATGATGATGATGATGATGATGAGGATGAGGAGGAGGAAGATTATGATGATGATGTTGACAGTGGGAATGATGATGCTGATGATGATGATGATGTTGATGATGGTGATCGTGATGTGAGTGATGGTGGTGATGATGATGGTGGTGATGCTGACGATCATGATGACGATGACGGTGATGCCGTTGAGGATGGTGATGCTGACGATCATTATGATGATGCTGCTGATGGTCAGGATGATAACGCCGATGCTGATAATAATGGTGGCGATGCTGTTTATGGTGCTTGTGATGCAGGAGTGGGCGGATGATGAAGATGATGACGATGATGATGACGATAACGATGACGACGATCACGACGACGACGATAATGATGACGATGGCGATGATGAGGATGATTATGTTGATAATTCAGGTGACGATATTGACGGTGATGACGACGATGGCGATGATGACGATGGTGATGACGATGTTGCTGCTGATGGTGGTGATGGTGACGATTGTGATGATGGTGATGGTCATGGTGATGATGACGATGCCGCTGACGATGACGCCGGATATGATGGTGATGAGGATGGCGATGATGACGATGACGATTATCTTAGCTAGAACTTGAGCGCGCGCGAAGCGCGCGCGATGGTTCTAGTGTATATATATATGTATATATGCATAGATTTCATTGCCCTGTCGCCGGGCCTCGATTCGGCCCGACCCGCTCGTTAGGGTCCGCCCGCCGACCCGACCCGCCCGTTACGGTTCGCGCGTGGTATCGCAATTCTTTCAATGTCCCGCCCGCCCGACCCGACCCACCCGTTGGGGTCCGCCCGCCAGACCCGACCCGCCCGTTAGAGGGTCCTCCCGCCTGCTTCCCCTCGTCCACTGCGGGATCCTCCGCGTGCCCAGCGAAGCGAGCCCCCGGCGAAACGGGCCCCGGCGAAGCGAGCCCCCGGCGAAACGGGCCCCTGGCGGAGCGAGACTCCTGCGAAACGAGCCTCGGCGAAAACGAGACGGGCGAACGAAGCCCCAGCGAACCGAGCCTCTCAGGAGGGAAAAAAACACAGACACAATGAATCGTCGATCCCCCAGAAAATATATGGGAAAAGATGGGCAGTGGGGGGGAAGATGAAAACCCAGAAGCTATGGGAAAATATGGGGAATCTGTTTTATTTGTGTGCATTTATTTGTTTCCGCGGCGAGGCGAGCCCCGGCGAACCACTGCCCTGGCGAGCCACGGCCCAGCGAGCCTCGCCCCTGGCGAAGAGAGAGAGACTCGGCGGGGCGAGTCCGTGCCTCTCGGTTGCCCTGCGCCGCCTCGGTGCTCCGCGCTGTGGCACCTCGGTTCTGGAGGCCGAGCCTCTACGGTGGGAGGTTGAGGGGGAGGAGCGTGCCCCACTGGGTTCCCCGCATCTCTTCGCGTGACTTTTCGGGCCCAAGAGGGCCCCAAAACGGACCGAAAGAGCCTCGGGACGGGAGGCCCTCAGACGGCCCCGAGTCGCCGAACGATCGCTCCAAGACGACCGAGGTGGCCCCCAGACGGCCGAAGAGGCTTCCAAGACGCCCCAACCGAGAGGCCTCCCGAGAGGCCAGAATCATTGGTTTCCTGATGCTTTTAACCAATTTTGGCGGGCAAGAGCAGCGAGGCACAGCGGACAGCAAAGGGGCGCTGTGGCCAGTCGGACAGGAGATCACGATCGACGAGCGCATCCATGCCCATGCCCTCGCATGCTGGATTGTGGGGCGCGATGCCATGGATGCGCGTGTTAAATGCGGGGCATCCACGAAGCACTGCCCCGTATCTGTGCGGTCTCGGCTCAGGGGCCCAGTCCGCGAGGCCGTGGATATGGACGTGTTTGCCGCCCGTGAAGAAAGAGAACGCGACGAGGCGAGAGGGGACGGGACTGGAGTTCTTCCGCTGAGATCAGCTGGATATGCTAGGCGATTCGGACGCGCGTCGGCTTTGCAGTGCGGGCGTGCCTCCGGGGACCTCAAGATTGGCGCTGAGGTCTCAGCCTCGAGTTGCTTCCGAGCATTGCGTGAGCACCTGGCTGCTGGGTTGTATGGCTTACCAGAACGGTACGGGGCGTAATGGCCAGGTCAACGACAAGGAGCTCGCCACATTCACTTTCGAGTGCGCGTGGCTAGCAGAGGACGGCAGTAGTAAGCGGAGACTGACGCTGATGGGCTAGAAAGCGTCAGCGTGACGTTCGGCTTTTACAGCAATGGACCGTCATCATAGATCGGCTGATGCTGCGAAATTGTATCAAGCTATAGGATTGTGCTTCTGTGGCAGCCGGGTGATGTCCAGGGTGAATCCTGTTCGAGTCAGCGAGGACGTAAGGATGGGGTCCATTGCTGAGGCCGAGCCCATCTCCCAGCTGGCCCACAGGGCCTGCAAGACCTTCCAAGGGGCCCTCCAGGAGGGCTTCCGCATGGGCACATGGGTTCACCTTAGGGCATGTTGCAGGTTTGGTTGGTGAGCCACGCTCCCTACGTCTATGGACAAGTTGTGCGAGAAGCCTCAAGAGCACCCGAAGAGCGCCTGGAAATCGGGGGGCTCGGGCTCCTTCATTTTTTTTGAGATAGTCAACATATAAGGACTCGAAGAGACATGCTGGAATTCCATTCAGTGCCTACGGTACGGTGGCGGATCTGGGGGTGGCTATGGTCTTGCGGCGGTAGGTGCCACAAGACCGCGCGCGGCGCCGACGGTGGTCCCGCATACGCTGCCAACGCACCCAAGACACTGATTGTAGGCGCCCGATGCGCATTCTGTAACTTCGTCGTCGGCAATTTTTCAATCTGCGTCTTCGTCGGCTTCAGTGATCGGCTCCTCCGTGTCGTCCTCTTCCACGAAACGCACCCCGCAGAGTGAATTGTGTGGCGGGCCATGGGCGCTATGGCAATACATACCCGGATCACGGCTGTAGTCGCTGGGACTCGCTGGGTCCCTGGCCTGCGACGATCCCGAGGTGCTATTCGTGTGAGACCACCTGCCTCTGATACCTTTTCGTTTCATGTAGCCGTGGAAGATCATGTCATGCTGAGCACCCTCCAGACACTGTGGGGCGTACTGTTCGCCGCAGTCGAGCAGCAACTGAGCCAACCTTGTCTTGGGCCATGCCACAGCCCCGAAGTAGTTTGACGCGTGACTGCACTGGCTGAAGTTCGCACATTCGTTTTCAGCTTTTGCTTACAACTAATCTACCATGTGCCATCCAATCGTCGAGGCTCTATCAATAACGACTTACAGCTCGCAATAGGTAACATGTTCCAGCTCGAACATTTTTGTGATGTCTTCAGTTGGCGCGTCCCCCCTTGCACACTGTTCTTTCACATGTTGTTGGTATGCGCGCTCTGTTACCAGCGAGCTTCCCGAATACTCCTTGAGCTTTGCGTTGCTGAGTTATTGATCGCGTCCCATGCCGCCGTTAGGAGCACTTTCTAGTGTTGATGCCCCTCAGCCGTCCGAATACCCGGGATCGTTGCCCGTAGCCGTATGCAGCTTGCTGGCTGCTGCCGTGGAGCCTTGTGCTCTGGCCATCCCGTATTATCGACGTTTTGTGCACCCTTGCTCCGCCACAAGTGTCAGCACCGTATGGCACAAGACATGTGCGCCGTAGGCTATGCCAAGTATGCACAGTGAGTGTCAATACGCGGGGGAGGGGGGACAGGGAATACAGGACGCATGCACGCTACGCGATTGTAGACGACTGGGCACGCGGCGGCAGTGGTGGCAGTATCCATGTGCAGCGATACAGCGATAGAAGTATGCGTAGCATCAGGACTGATCACACCGGGGCATGGGCCAGGGGAAAACTCCAGGTGGCTCATGGGCGCGATTCCCCCCAGTTTCCGATCCCTGGGAGGCTATGGTTGCCGACTGGCGCCACACCGGCAGCGCAGCCTTGATGAAGGCCGCCGTCCTCGTTGGCAGGATGAGGCCCGCTGGGCCCGATAAGCTATTGTTGCTCGATGAGGAGGAGGAGGAGGATGAGGAGGAGGAGGAGGAGGCTGAGGAGGAGGAAGAGGAGGAGGAGGCGGAGGAGGAGGTGGAGGAGGAGGAGGAGGACAAGTGTAAACCCAAGAGTCATCAACGATGTTTGAATTAACCCTCCCTCCAAGCTCCCTCTTCATAGGCCCCTATAACGGTTCATTTTCATTGAGGGAGCTGCCTCGTTGGAAGGCAACCGTTTGAAGATCCTGAAGCATGCCAAAACATTGTTCTCGGGATTTCAACGCCACGTTTCAACTTGACTGCTGCGTTTTGGCGATTCGGAGTCGTGCCATGACGCCGTTTTTGATTTCTACACCGCGAATCAACAGAACTGTTGCACCCGTGTGATCTTGAATCCTATCACAGCACACCGTGTTTGGTACGTTGATCATGGGAATCCGTGAAGCTCTTGCGAATTTTCAAACGAATGCGCGCAGCGCTAAGGCAAGCGCCACATTTTGAAAACGACCCGCCGTTAATCCGTTAAGCTCTTGCAATTTTTTACAACGAGTGTGTGTGCGGCGCTCAGGCGAGAGCCACATTTTGAAAACGACCCGCCTTCAATCCCGGAAATTCTTGCAAATGTTTACAAAGAATGTGCGCGGTGCTGAGGCGAGAACCACACGTTGACAACGACCCGCCCTCAATCCGTGAAGCGCTTGCAAATTCAAAAGAAGAAGGTGCGAGGCGCTAAGGCGAGAGTAACGCAGTTTTTTCACAAAGAACGTGCGCGGCGCTGGGGCGAGAGCCACATTTTGAAAACGACCCGCCCCAAATCCGTGAAACTTGTGCAACTTTTGAAAACGAATGTGCGCGGCGCTAAGGCGAGAGCCACATGTTGAAAACCACCCGCTCTCCATCTGTGAAACTGTTGTCATTTTTCAATTTCAGAGTCATAGATGGTGAGGAGGTCTCAGGCGACATGCCCGGCCCGCCCTAAAACTCGCCTCGGGGGTCCGACAGGGAGGATTCATCCAAAGGAGAAGGAGTGGAGGAGGAGGAGGAGGAGGAGGAGGAGGAGGTGGAGGAGGAGGAGGAGGAGGAGGAGGAGGAGGAGGAGGCGGGAGGAGAGAGGAGGAGGGAGGAGGAGGAGGAGGAGGAGGAGGCGGAGGAGGTAGGCGGAGGCGGAGGAAGGGGAGGCGGAGGCGGAGGCGGAGGCGGAGGCGGAGGCGGAGGCGGAGGCGGAGGCGGAGGCCGAGGCGGAGGCGGAGGCGGAGGTGGAGGTGGAGGCGGAGGCGGAGGCGGAGGCGGAGGCGGAGGCGGAACCGGAGGCGGAGGCAGAGGAGGCGGAGGAGGCGGAGGCGGAGGAGGAGGAGGAGGAGGAGGAGGAGGAGGAGGAGGAGGAGGAGGAGGAGGAGGAGGATTTTTCTACCGCTGCGCGCTCTATTACGCATGCCCTCCAACATGCGCACCTCCTGGACGTGGACCTGCGACACCACGAAGACCCCGACCAGGCAGATCTCGAGTAGATCACTTACTGATGGCCGTCGCGACGATGAAACGCTGCTCGAGCATTGGCGGCCAGCACCAGGGGCAAAGGAGCGTGTCGCAGTCCTCGCACCAAAGCGCCTCGGAATCCGACCCGTCGGCCTCAGCAATGAGGGTCAAGCAGCAGTCACACGTACGCTCCACGAAAGGCGGGATGATGAAATCGTCGATGCACTGGATCACATGGATGGCGGCGCATGGATCCAGGAGGCCCCCCCTGACACCTGGCGCATCAGAGTGAAGCGCCACATTCCTGCGCAGCCTCGCTAGCCACCTGGGAGAGCGCCCCTCGAGCATCGCCGTCAGCACCGGGAGTACGGCGCGAATGCGCACAGCCACCTCTGCGCCGCCCAGCAGCCCGTCCAGCGCCCCCACAGCTGCTTCCAGCTCGGCCTCGGTGCGGCCCAGCTCGCCAGAGAGCTTGACCACGACCCTGTCCGCGGAGAGGCGAGCCCAATCGCGGGCTGCCTTGCGCTCGCCAGGCGAGCGCATCGGACGGGCAACACCCCCGTCCTCCCGCGCCATCGCTCCGCGAGCCCAAAGCCCCGCTCCCCAAGTCCCCCACGCCCGCCAAGTTGCCCCGTGAAGCTGTGGTCTCGGGGTACGCCGGGGGACAATGTCCAGGAGCGGGGGGCCTACGGACAGACACGAGCCAAAATGGCCACGGAGGATGAGGAAGCGGATGAAGAGGAGGAGGAGGAGGAGGAGGCGGAGGATGAGGAGGAGGAGAAGGAGGAGGAAGAGGAGGAGGAGGCGGAGGAGGAGGAGGAGGCGGAAGCGGAGGCGGAGGCGGAGGCGCAGGCAGAGGAGGAGGCTGAGGCGGAGGCGGAGGCGGAGGCGGGGGCGGGGGCGGCGGAGGAGGCGGAGGAGGCGGAGGAGGCGGAGGAGGCGGAGGAGGCGGAGGAGGCGGATGATGATGATGATGATGATGATGATGATGATGATGATGATGATGATGATGATGATGATGATGATGATGATGATGATGATGATGATGATGATGATGATGATGATGATGATGATGATGATGATGATGATGATGATGATGA
>CAUYUJ010016525.1:122500-166051 GCA_963575745.1 Prorocentrum cordatum | reverse complement strand
GAGGAGGGAGGAGGGAGGAGGGAGGAGGGAGATTGGCGATAGTTGCACGCATGACAGAGCCCAGGGAGGGCGATGTGCTGTTTGGGTTTGCGCAGGGCACCCGCATGTGCACAGCGAATGGCGACAGTTGCGCGCTTGGTAGTGCCCAAGGCGGGCGAGGTCCCATTGAGGTTTGCGCAAGAGCCCCACTGGACCCCCCGGGGACGTCGCAACGCAGCGACAGTAACACGCTTGACAGCACCCAGCGATGGCGAGGTCTAGATCTGGTCTGCGTCTGTTACCACTCCGCTGGACACCCCGGGGGCGAAGCAACTTGGCGACCGTTGCGCGCCTGGCAGTGCCCAGTGAGGGCGAGGTGCCGCTTGGGTCTGCGTGGGGCGCTGCGCCGCTGGCTCCTCCTGCCTCATCCCCAGAGCTCCCTGGCACCGCCAGGGCGGGCGACGCTTCCCGGCGGCAGTCCGCAACCTCCGCGTCCTGGGCCATGCCCGAGCCGCCGCTGAACCACGGGGAGGCGGTGCCGCAAAACTTCCCGCTCTCGCTGTCGCTCGCCGTTCCGGGGACACCCGCGACGCTGCACTGAATCTCAGGCTGGGGAGCCCGAGAAAGACGCCCACCCACCCAGACATCCGACGACTCGCGACATGGGGCCCTTCCCGTGGTCCTGTGATTGTTTTGCGCTCCGGAGACATTTGTTTGACTGTTCCAGGGCCGTGGCACTTGAAATTGGCGAAAACCGGCCGTCTTGTTTTTTCGAATTGTCCGGTGTCTTGGGACCCCCCCGCTGGCAGGGACAGTAGGATGGAGAAGAGGAGGCGAACATCGTTCATGTCAGTTTGCAAAGTTAGTTTACGAGTCTACAGTTTTCTTTCGGGAGTCAGTCGGCTCGCATGCTCCATTCAACGGCCAGGATCATGCGGGCATCGCGAAACAAAGGCCAGCACGGTAATTTAGCTGGTCTATTATTTTGGCCTGGTTGAGACACCGATCTTGTTTGCAATGTTACCGCTTGGTTCCTGGCCCTACGACTCGAACAGTTGTACAGATCCAGTGTCTCCTCTTCCTTCTCCCTCCTCCTCTGATTGTTTTCATCTTAGGAGGAGGGACCATGAGGAGGTGGATTCGTATAGCTCGCGACTCGAGTCTTCGATGACGCAGGTCTGTCCCACTCTGATGAGCCCGTTTGTCTGGTGGCTCGGGCAGCTCACCTGCACCTTTTCGAGACCCTTCATCAGCACTTGGAGGTGGGGTTGAGGAGAAGGGGGAGAAGAGGAAGATTAGATGACGGAGGAGGAAGACAAGGACGATGAGGAGAATACCGAGGAGGATGAAGAGGACGAATAGGACGAGACGCACTCGGGGGATTGAGATTGAATATGGCGATGATGATGCTGCTGATGATGATGATCATGATGCTGCTGCTGTTGCTGCTGCTGCTCCTGCTGAGTGTGGTTGTGGTGATGATGATGAAAATGTGATGCTGCTACTGATGATGATGGTGGTGCTGCTGCTGATGATGAGGATGATGCAGATAATGATGATCATGACGATGATGCAGATGGCGATGATGATGATGCCGCTGCTGCGGATGATGATGCTGATGATGATGATGACGATGCTCCTGGTGCTGCTGACGATGCTCATGATGATGCTGCTGCTGATGATGATAGTGATGACGATCATGAAAATGCTGCTGATGATGATACTGATGATGATGAGGATGATGATGGTGATGACGACGATGATAATGATGCTGATGCTGATGATGATGCTGATGCTGATGATGATGATACTGATGCTGATGCTGCTACTGCTGCTCCTGCTGATGGTGGTTGTGGTGGTGATGATGCAGATGATGCAGATGATGATGCTGCTGATGATGATGATGATGGTGACGACGATGATGATAATGACGATGCTGATGCTGATGATGATGTTGATGATTCTGATGATGATGCTGACGATGACGACGATGACGATGATGATGGTGGTGCCGATGATGGTGACGACGATGACGATGCTGATGCTGATGATGCTGATGATGATGCTGATGCTGATGCTGAATGCAGACGATGCTGATGATGATGCTGCTGATTCTGATTCTGATGATGATGATGATGATGATGATGATGTTGACGATGCCAATGTTATTGACGTGGTGATACCAACGGCGACGATGACAGTACGAGTACGACGGCGACGATGATGGTGTCGATGATGATGCTGACGATGATGCTGATGAATCTGATGATGATGATGTTGATGATGATGCTGATGATGCTGATGATCATGGCTAATTACGCTGATGATGATGTTGATGATGATGATGCTGATGATGGTGACGACGACGATGATGATGCTGTCGCTTCTGATGCTGATGATCATGAAGATGATGATCACTAATGCTCATGATGATTGTGCGGTTGCTGCTTCTTGGTGATGACAAGGACGACGATGGCGATGACGATGGCGATGGCGACGATGCTGATGCTGATGATGATGCTGATGATGTTGATGGTGATGACGACGATGATACTGATGATGATGATGATGATGATGATGATGATGATGATGGTGATGGTGATGGTGATGGTGATGGTGATGACGACGACGATGATACTTATGATGATGCTGATGATAATTATGATGATGATCATGATGATGCTGCTGTTGGTGATGATGAATATGCTAATGACGGTGATTATGATTATGATGGTGAGGACGAAGACGAGGAAGAGTATGAGGACGAGGACGACGACGACACCGAGGAGGACCAGTATGATGATGAGGAGGATGATGAGGAGGAGGAGGGTGATGATGATGATGCTGATGATGCTGATGCTGATGCTGATGCTGATGATGCTGCTGCTGATGATGCTGAGGATGCTGATGACGATGACGACAATGATGCTGATGATGATGCTGCTGCTGCTGCTGATGATGCTGATGATGCTGATGATGCTGATGCTGCTGCTGATGATGATGATGCTGATGATGCTGAGTCTGATGGTTGTTGCGATGAACGATGATGATAGTGTTGGGAAGGGGAGGAGGAGTAGGAGAATGATGTGGCCTTTCGTGCAAGGACTTTTCTTCTCTGGCAGTGCAATTGCCAGCAGGGAGGGTGACGGCGGTACCCTTCGCAGGCAGTCCGTTGCCGACCTGGCGCGCCAGCAGAAGACCTCCCGATCATCCAAGGCTCACCGGGCGCTTGCTCCGAGCTTTCCCGACTGGTAGAAGCAGCTGGCAGCCGCCTCTCTTGGGGACATATTGCGGTCACGAAGTTTGGCTTAGCGCGTCGCGCCGCCGATTCTGGCCCACCGCGCTTCGGCGCGACACGCTATCCACGGTCCAGTCCATAAGCGTCATCGTCCCCAGCTTTTCCCAGCCTCCCGTCCCGCGGATCTGAGCGACACATGATCCGCTTGCAGGGCATACCGTGTCGACGGGGTCGCCGCCGCGACACGCTAAGCAAAAGTTCCCGACCGTATCCGAGCCCTACCCCAGGGCGAATTTCTGAGCCATTGGGCCGCAGGCCGCAGCTGACTAAGAATAATAGCACGAATAATAAGAAGACGAATAATACCAGCAAAGGTATTGTACGAATAATAGAATAATACCGGTAGTAAGAATCATATTAGTCATGATTAGAAGAAATATAGTAAAACGGATAACCGTATAATAACACTACAAATGCCACGGCTACTAGTTATCATAACCAGTGTAATTCTAGGCATTTTCATAACAATGAGAAGAAGACTAAGAGTAAGACTGACAATGCGAATCATACTGCTGAGGCAGAGTGTGATTACTTTTACCAGCACTAAGGCGAAGACGCATCTGCACAGGCATACACATTCGGAGGTCTTCGCGGGCTTCTTGGATCGGCGCTGGACCCCCTGGCGGCGCCCCAAGCGCCGCCCCTGGTGCTGTTCGCGCGCCAGAGAAAGGGACCCGGCGCCGATGCGAGAACCCCATGCGGACCTCAGAATGTAGACGTTGATGCAGATTTTTCTTCTTCTAGGCTTGTGTGCGATTTGTCCTCGTTGTGCACGTGTTTTTTGTCGTAGAAGTTGATTCCTCTTTCTAAGCACGGTCTATTTATGTTATCCGATCTGGGCTCTGGCCCCAGATCGCGGCTTCTGCTTCCCCGGCTCGCCGTTTTGATATGAGCGAGCGACGGTCTTCTGCCCGCGGCTGCATCGCCTCTCGGCCGCGCATCACCTCTAATTCGGCACGAGCTGATTTGGCATGCAGGGTTCGTGGGGCCAGCCCAGCGGCGTCGCCGCTTGTCGGCGCCTGACGGTGACTGAGCATGTGTTTTTTATTGAGAAGGTTTCCTGGACCGATCGCTGGCTGACGCAAGGCCTGGGCTGGTCCAGGCTGTCCGAGCCACGCTCGCGAGGGCCCTCCCTGCTTGGTCCAGTGCCGACAAGGAGAGCACGGGACTGGACGACCAGGGCTGGGCTATGGCGACGACAGGCGTGGGAGATGCTCCTCGCTCGATTCCTGGTTCGACAGTGCTGCGCAGACCCCAAGAAGCATTCGTACAGAGCCTTGTTTGGAGCTTCTGGGCCCACTCAGGACCAAGTGAGGCTCACATCAGGATTCCCTGGGTGCCTTCGCAGGCGCAGTCTTGGGCCCACCCGTGCGCTGCTCACCACACCGTTCTTCACAGTCTTAGGCCTCTGGCGGTGTGAACAGGTCACCATGTCAGGGGCTCGAAGTTTCAGACACCCTCTTTATGCGGGGCGGCTCATTGCGTACGCCGAGTTGCGAGAATCCCAGGTTCCAGATGGGCCTCCAGAAGGGGTGGGGCAGGGTGGCGATGGTGTGAGATCCGTTGTTGAACCTGTCTCAACAGAGAAGGCTGCTGGGAATCGGTACACCAGATCCGACGGATACGCGACGTACCAATGATGACGGCGTGTAGACCGCAACAAGTGGGTTGTTCGTACCCTGTTGTTGGTGTTCCGTGGTTTGTACCATATGGTGTCTCATGGTTCGAGCCCTATTGTGCTGTCTGGTTGGTTCTTTATAGTTGGTGGACTATGATGGACGGCCTGCGTTGCCCAGTGGTTTGCGCACTATGGTTGGTGCCCTATGGTTGGAGTCTTATGGCTTGAAATCAGTGCCCTGCAGTGCCCTGTGATTGGTGCCTTATGCTGTTGGCGCCAACGGTGGGGGCCTTTTTTGTGCCCTACGGTTGGTACCAAATGGTGGTCTATGCTTGGTGCTCCATGATTGGTGCCCTATGGTTGGTGTTCTGTTGTGTTGCTGCCCTACAGTCGGGGCCCTGAAGAAGGAACCCCTTTGGTTGGGGAGTGGCTCCGCGTTCCTTAAGTGTTTCACAGCTTGCCTCAGGTTATCCTTATGTTTTCGATAGGAAATCGAAGTTAAACTTATGGAAAAAACGGGCCTCGTTCCTTATTTAGGGTTCCTTAGGTCAACGCCCCGACTGTATGGTGCCCAAAGGTTGCCGGTGCTCTGTGGAGCCTCATTCTTGATGCTCCAGCCGCTGAGCACCGAGCGCGAACGGCCACAGGGCTTCGTCTGGAGACGGCGGACCTGCGAAGAAGCGGAGCAGGCACGGGGCGCTGGCCACAGGGCACCGAGCGTGAGCGTACACCACCGACCAGGTGCGGCCGACTGCGGCACCCGGGACCGCTGCCGCACATAGCACCAAGCGCATAGGGCACAGGCGTGCCAGCGGACGACTGCGGAGCACCGGGGACCATGGGCCGCAGGGCAGCAGCCAGAGGGCAGCAACCCCCAGGACAGCGGCGCGCGAATGGCCGACTGCGGCAGACAGGACACCGTCAGGGCACCAACCAGAGGGCATTGGCCCATGGGAGACCAGCGCGCGATCGGCCGGCTGCGGAGAACAGGGCCAGCTCGCTCCGAGACGGACAAGGATCTCTGAGCAGAAGCGCATTGGGGCAAACCCTTCGACTCTGCGGAATAGATCGGCAGTGCATTGGCCAATCACAGTCAGGGCTATCCCAACCCTGACTGGGACAGGGTACGTGAGCCCTCTAGGTGGAGATCGGTGTTGCGAAACCCGAAGGAGACGGCACCCATGCACACCCAGGGGGGTTGACCAGCGGGGCCAAGGTTTTCCCAGTGGAGGGTTGGTCTTATTTGTCCAGATTGACGGCCGAGTGCGGCTGAATTTCAGTTTTTTCGCCTGCGTCTCACCAGCATGGCTTCTGTAGCTCCAATCAGCCTAATTACTGCGCCGTGGCGAGAGTTCGCCCAATTCCATCAGCACTTCGTTTGTGTATGAGGCCCCAGGTGCAATTTTTGGACAAACGCCAGCGCAGCGAGTGAAAAGGCCAATCTCGAGTCCTCGGCTATCCGAAGTGGGTTTTGGCGTATATTTGTCAGCAAGAAGTCCCGCCAGACCGAATCTGAGATTCGTTGTGGGTGGGGCATTGTCTGCAACTCGGGATCCGAACAGACGGCAACAAATAATGCGATCGCAGTGTGCGAACTAATTTTGCTAGACTTATGACTCGATCGCATCCCAGGAGTGATCAGCTCATTTCGCTTCAGGTGGGATTACCAAACATATCCAGCACCAGCGAAGAGGACCAAACTTTCACCACGGCGACGTAGCCCCTTCTCGCGGACTCATGCGCGGGATCCTGTTCAGCCCTCCGCTGAGCGGGTCCGGAGGAGGAGACCGTCTACAGTCGGGCCCTGAAGAAGGAACCCTTTTCGTTGGGGAGGGGCTCCGCGTTCCTTAAGTGTTTCACAGCTTGCCTCAGGTTTTCCTTATGTTTTCGATCGGAAACCGAAGTTTAACTTACGGAAAATAGGGGCCTCGTTCCTTATTTAGGGTTCCTTAGGTCAAGGCCCCGACTGTGTACCTGCTTCCGTGGTCTCGCATCGGCGTCCGTGTCGGGCTGCCTTGCACTTCGGCTTCGCAGCTGGCACGGCCGCGGCACGGGCCCGATGCCCGTCCGTAGCGTCGGCCCCCATGCTTGGTTGTGCCGCGGCCCCTGGGCAGCATCTGCAGCGCGCCAGCGTACCGCGCAGGGCTTGCTGGTGCACGCAGCCAATTCGCTGGCAGAGTTTTTGAGCAGCTCCGTGCGCGGCGGCTCGCTGCCCTCCCCCCCGCCCTGTCCTGTTCCAGCCACCTGTCTGTTGCATGCCCCTTCTTCTGCCCGGCTCCAGCATTTCCCCCATCATTATTCTATATCAGAGCGAGGGGGCTGAACCGAGCGGTCATTCACTGTCCCTGGGTGCGCGGCTGAAGTGGAATTCCGCGATGCGGATTCTTGTTGTTGTTGTTGTTGTTGTTGTTGTTGTTGTTGTTGTTGTTGTTGTTGAACATTATTACTTCTAAAGAATAATTATTGTTGGGACCCCTGGTACACGACCCCCCTCCAAAACCTAGGCCGCAGCTACATTTTCATCATTTTTTCGCGAAAGCTTCAGAAAAGTGGATTAGTACCGGATCCGGTTGTTTTGTTCCCCCCCGTTTTCCCTTGCAAAAAACACTATAAAATGAAATTTCTTGTTCAAATGTAATCCAATTTCAAGAATCCCTTGCAAAAAATAAGCTAAAGTGGACATTCGCGCGTGCAAGACGAAATCCTTCCAAAACCTTAGGTTTCGGAACGATTTCAACATAAAAACATCAAAAACCCAATGGTTTTTTAAATAAAAAATTGTCAAAATCTCATCCCGCGCGCTCTTGCGGATTCGTAGGAAAACCATCACTTTTTAAACAATTTTGTCAAACGGGCTTTTGCGAGCAACTTTTTCAAACTTCTGCGACAACGGTTGCGCACCTGCCAGGGCCATCATCCCTGTCAAATAATACCATGCGGGACACATTCGTTTTTTCTTCGCGCGCGCACGCCGAAATCTACAAAAACCATTGGGTTTTTAAGAATTTTAGCACCGCGCATCATAAAATCACACGAATCGCACCGTAGGTCCTCGAAAAACAGCTGCACGACTTTTCAAAATTTCCACCCGCGCGCGCTGTCCGAATCCTCAAAAAAACCAATGGTTTTCCAACATTTATGTTACATGAGCTCGCGCGAGCTACTTTCGCACGCTCTTGCAACGGGGTTCGCGCGCCTGCCAGGGGCCAGAACTCCGCTCTCTCTGTCTCTCTCTCTGTCTGCTCTCTGTCTCTCTCTCTCTGTCTGTCTGTGTCATGTATTGTATGTCACAATTGCAGGATGCTGGGCACACGCGCGCCCCGAATAAGTGACCAAGTTCTGTGGGTGTGTACCCCACGCCAGTGTAGTAGCCACGGTCGTCCGCACGCCACGAAGTGAAGTGTCCCAACGTCATAGGGCGGGAAGCTGGGTTTGGGTGGTCGCGAAGAGTCGTTTGGATATTTGGTAGAGCTTGAACTGCCCCCCCACGAAGTGGGGGTATTGTCTCGCGTCGCATGAAAACCCTGGCACTGGTGAGAACACTGAGCGTTCGGGTAAAATGATTGTTGTTGTTGTTGTTGTTGTTGTTGTTGTTGTTGTTGTTGTTGTTGTTGTTGTTGTTGTTTGTTGTTGTTGTTGTTGTTGAACACTATTACTTCTAAAGAATTATTATTGTTGGACCCCCTGGTGCACGCCCCCCGCCCAAAACCTAGGCCGCAGCTACATTTTCATCATTTTTCTGCGAAAGCTTCAGAAAAGTGGATTACCCCCGGATCCGGTTTTTTGTTGACGCTCGTTTTCCCTTGCAAAAAACAATAGAAAATGAAAATTCTTGTTCTTAGTTGATCAAATTTCAAGAATCCCTTGCAAAAAATAAGGTAAAGTGGACATTCGCGCTCGCAAGACGAAATCCTTCCAAAACCTTAGGTTTCGTAGCGATTTTAACATAAAAACATCAAAAACCCAATGGTTTTTTAAGAAAAATTGTCAAAATGTCCTTCCGCGCGCTCTTGCGGATTCATAGGAAACACACCACTTTTTAAACATTTCTGTCAAAAGGATCTTTGCGTGCTACTTCTTCAGGTGCTTTGAACTTCTCCAACAACGGTTGCGCGCCTGCGAGGGCCACCATCCCTTGCAAAAAATGAGACGAAGTGTACCGTGTACCACATCATATGTAACAGATGTGATCAACCTCTGTGGGTGTGTACCCCACGCCAGTGTAGTAGCCAGGGTCGTCCGCACGCCACGAAGTGAAGTGTCCCAACGTCATAGGGCGGGAAGCTGGGTGTGGGTGGTCTCGAAGAGTCGTTTGGATATTTGGTAGAGCTTGAACGGCCCCCCCACGAAGTGGGGGTATTGGCTGGTGTCGCAAGAAAACCCTGGCACTGGGGAGAACACTGAGCGCTCGGGTAAAATGATTGTTGTTGTTGTTGTTGTTGTTGTTGTTGTTGTTGTTGTTGTTGTTGTTTGTTGTCGTCGTCGTCCCACCCGCGACCCGCCCCGCGACCCACCCGCGACCCGCCCCGCGACCCACCCCGCGACCCACCCGCGACCCACCTCGCGACCCACCCCGCGACCCACCCGCGACCCACCCTGCGACCCACCCAAATTTTTCGGCGCCTGCGGCCTGTTTCTTTTGAATTCGTTCCAGGTGGAGAACCTGCGGCCCACCCGCGACCCGAACCGTGCCCGCGACCCACCCTCGACCCACCGCGACCCACCCGCGACCCACCCGCGACCCACCCCGCGACCCACCCAAAATTTTCGGCGCCTGCGGCGGGCTGTTTTTGAATTCCTTGCAGGTGGAGGTGGAGAGCCCGCGACCCACAAGCCAAAAACTTCGGCGCCTGCGGCGGGTTTCTTTTGCATTCGTTCCAGGTGGAGAACCTGCGACCCAAACCGCGTTCAGTGTACACATCAAAATTTTCGGCGCCTGCGGCGGGCTGTTTTTGAATTCCTTCCAGGTGGAGGTGGAGAGCCCGCGACCCACTCGCAAACCAAAACTACGTTCACTGAACAAGCCAACAATTCGGCGCCTGCGGCGGGCTGTTTTTGCATTCGTTCCGGGTGGCCCACCAGCGATCCCCCCCGCGCTGAACTTGTCAGAGCACGCAAATCGGCGCCTGCGGTGGGCTTGCTCGCATTGGTCAGGGGGAGGAGGAGGAGGAGGAGGAGGAGGAGGAGGAGGAGGAGGAGGAGGAGGAGGAGGAGGAGGAGGAGGAGGAGGAGGAGGGGAGGAGAGAGGAGGAGGAGGAGAGGAGGAGGAGGAGGAGGAGGAGGAGGAGGAGGAGGGAGGAGGAGGAGGAGGAGGAGGAGGAGGAGGGAGGAGGAGAGGAGGAGGAGGAGGAGGAGGATGAGGAGGAGGAGGAGGAGGAGGAGGCGGAGGAGGAGGAGGAGGAGGAGGAGGAGGAGGAGGAGGAGGAGGAGGAGGAGAGAGGAGGAGGAGGAGGAGAGGAGGAGGAGGAGGAGGGAGGAGAGGAGGAGGAGGAGGAGGAGGAGGAGCAGGAGGAGGAGGAGGAGGGGAGGAGGAGGAGGAGGAGGAGGAGGAGGGGAGAGGAGGAGAGAGGAGGAGGAGAAGGAGGAGAGAAGAGGAGGAGGAGGAGGAGGAGCAGGAGGAGGAGGAGGAGGAGGAGGAAGAAGGCGCCATCGACAAGGAAGGTGAGGGCCACGAGGTCCGCCGGCTCGACGCCCGCGTCGCCCGCGCCTGCACCCTCACTCTTATGCGCAATTGCGGGGTGCTACGTCAGAGCGAGGGGGCTGAACCGAACGGTCATTCACTGTCCCTGGGTGCGCGGCTGAAGTGGAATTCCGCGATGCGGATTCTTGTTGTTGTTGTTGCTGTTGCTGTTGCTGTTGCTGTTGCCGTTGCCGTTGCTGTTGCTGTTGCTGTTGCTGTTGCTGTTGTTGTTGTTGTTGTTGTTGTTGTTGTTGTTGTTGTTGTTCTTTGTTGTTTGTTGTTTGTTGTTGTCGTCGTCCCACCCGCGACCCACCCCGCGACCCACCCGCGACCCACCCCGCGACCCACCTGCGACCCACCCGTGACCCACCCCGCGACCCACCCGCGACCCACCCCGCGACCCACCCGCGACCCACCCGCGACCCACCCGCGACCCACCCCGCGACCCGCCCGCGACCCACCCCGAGACCCCCCCGACGACCTACCTGCGACCCACTGGCGACCCACCCGCGACCCACCCGCGACCCACCCCGCGACCCATCCGCGACCCACCCGCGACCCGCCCGCGACCCACCGCGACCCACCCACAATTTTCGGCGCCTGCGGCGGGTTTCTTTTGCAGTCGTTCCAGGTGGAGAACCTGCGACCCACCTGGGACTCAAGCCGCGCCTGCGACCCACCCGCGACCCACCGCGACCCACCCACGACCCACCCGCGATCCACCCCGCGACCCACCCAAAATTTTCGGCGCTTGCGGTGGGCTTCTTTTGCAGTCGTTCCAGGTGGAGAGCCTGCGACCCACCCGCGACCCAAATTGCGTTCAGTGTGCAAATCAAAATTTTCGGCGCCTGCGGCGGGCTGTTTTTCAATTCCTTCCAGGTGGAGGTGGAGAGCCCGCGACCCACCCGCGACCCAAATTACGTTCACTGACACAAGCCAACAATTCGGCGCCTGCGGCCGGGTTCTTTTGCATTCGTTCCGGGTGGCCCACCAGCGATCCCCCCCGCGCTGAACTTGTCAGAGTACGCAAATCGGCGCCTGCGGCGGGCTTGCTCGCATTGGTTAGGGGGAGGAGGAGGAGGAGGAGGAGGAGGAGGAGGAGGAGGAGGAGGAGGAGGAGGAGGAGGAGGAGGAGGGAGGAGGAGGAGGATAAGGAGGAGCAGGTGGAGGACGAACGACGACGACGACGACGACGACGACGACGACGACGACGACGACGACGACGACGACGACGACGAGGACGAGACGCGGACGAGGAGGGAGGAGCAGGAGGAGGAGGAGGAGGGGAGGAGGAGAGGAGGAGGAGGAAGAGGAGGAGGAGGAGGAGAGAGGAGGAGGGAGGAGGAGGAGAAGGGCGCCATCGACAAGGAAGGTGAGGGCCACGAGGTCCGCCGGCTCGACGCCCGCGTCGCCCGCGCCCGCCTCGCCACTCTTATCCGCAATTGCGGGGTGCTGCGGATTTCTTTCTCCTTGCCGCCTCCGCCCCATTCCCTTCCTCGTCCTCTCTCCTCGGTCCATACGCTTGGTGAGGAAGAACATGGCTTTCAAATTCAACAGTTTTCTCGCTCGTGCCGTACCTCGCCGGCCTCTTCCCGTTTGTCTAGCCTAGCTTTCGACATGTAGCTGCATCCGCTTTTCGGCGCCAGCTGTGGCAGCATGTTGTCCCCTCCCATCTTCTCCATGCCATAGAGGCCATGCCATGAAGTCTTAGCCGCTTGGGCCGGGCAGGCCGTGGGACACCTGTCGGTCAAGGAAGCACATGTTTGACGCTTCTTGCAAGGCGCGCGCATGCCCGAAGTAGTCGCTTTGTTTGCGTGCTGTACTTGGAGCGCGCTGGCGTCGAGGCAGCGAGTGCAGACGCATTCAAACGTGGTGTTGCCGTCGACGGTGGTGAGATGTGCGCAGGCCGTTGCAGGGTCTTTCCACGTACACGCCGCTGCTCGAGGTCGAACAATTTCCACTCGCACTCGCTTACGCGGTCCAACTTACGAAGAGAGTGCGATGCTGGGGGCCGTGCGGGATGGGCCTCTGTGGCACGTGCCATGCAAAGATGCTGTCTGTGGCCCCCCGCGTTTCGTGCACGGATCGGCGACATGGGCGCGAGCAGGGATGGAGGCACCTGTGAGGTGCCGTCGCTGCTGCTCTCGAGCGCGGCCTGAGCGATCGAGGGCGGTCGGGCTTCGAGCCCCAGATGGCGACTCGCAGCGTGGCGCGGCAGGCAACCAGCTGGGCACTGCCGCGGCTGCAGGTTCGACTGGTGAGGCGGCGGGCGAGTTCGAGGCAGGGACCGATCGGTGCAGCTGGCTGGTGGCCGAACAAGGCCTCGGGTGCTGGCGCCTGAAAGCTATCGAGGATGCCATCCGGGAGCCCAACGCTGTCGCCGCCACCGCCCGCCGCAAGTGTTCCATGCCACCGTGCGCGTCATCCGAGCGCGCGCTGCAGACGCCAGGACGCGTTTCTACGCTGGCTCGGTCTCCGCGCGACCAGAGCGGTGTTGAGGGGCAACGTTCGGGGGGGATAGGCTCACGGGGGGAGTGCATCGATCCCCGATCGCCCATTCGTCGCCGGTAGGGGCCCGATTGCCCCATCCCGCCCAGGAACTTGCGGTTCCGCCATCGGGGGCCTATCGCCGATCTGTTGGCGATGTGCTGCTGATTCCAGGTCAATTTCCCCCCCCCCCCCCCCCATTGCGCTGGCTCCCCCCTTCCGTTCCCTCTCCGGTGTGTGCTCGGAGGCAACGCGCGCCAGGGGGTGCCCTGCGGACGAGTCCTCCGCCATCGCCGCCAGGCCGCGCGTCGGCCGTGGTGTCAAACAGGCCGAGGCAGGGCCGCCCCACTTGCCCGTTGCGCCAGCCCCCGGCGTGGGCCCGAGCGCGTGCTGGCCCGGGGCTCTGGTGCAGCGCTCCCGGTGGCATCGCCGCCTGCCTCTCGTCCTCCGTTCCGCTGGTCCTCGTCTCCCTCCTGCGGGCACCCTGAGCAGCGTGCGCAGGGCCGTGCTCGAGGCGACGCTGCGGCGGGATGCCGCCGTTCGGGTCGGAGGCTCGCGCCGGCTCGAGCGAGGGCAGCGCGTGCTGCTTCAGGCTGGGCAGCGCTCAGTCGTCTGCGCCGGCGGCGAGGGGTCATCGGGTCCTACCACTTGCGCCCTTGCCCCCCCGTCCGCCCCTCCGCTCCTCCTCTTCTTGCCCCATTACGTCCCGCTGTCGCCCCCGCCGTTCCTCGACCTTTTCCCGCCCTTGCCCTTGCCTTCCCCCGCCGTGTTCTTCCCTCCGTCTCCCCTGGCCCTCCTTTCCCTCTCCTTCCCCCCCTTGTACCTCAGGAGGACAAAACAATTATCCTGGCGAAGGACCCGACCATACGCAAGTGTGAGAACCGCGGGGCAGGTGGGACGAAGCAAGGGGAATTCCCAAGGGGGTCATGAACCGTGTGATGGGTGTGCCAAAATGGGGCGGGGCCGCCATGCGAACCCTGTCACTGGGGCCTTCGGTGGAGCTCCCTATAGGGCCACGAAGTGTGTGAGGGGTGCGCAAAAATGGGGCGGGGCCGCCACGCGAACCCTGCCACTGGGGCCTTCGGTGGAGCTCCCTATGGGGCCACGAAGTGTGTGAGGGATGCGCCAAAATGGGGCGGGGCCGCCATGCGAACCCTGCCAGTGTGGCCTTCGGTGGAGCTCCCTATGGGGCCACGAACCGTGTGATGGGTGCGCCAAAATGGGGCGGGGCCGCCATGCGAACCCTGCCATTGGGGCCTTCGGTGGAGCTCCCTATGGGGCCACGAACCGTGTGAGGGGTGCGCCAAACTGGGGCGGGGCCGCCATGCGAACCCTGTCAGTGTGGCCTTCGGTGGAGCTCCCTATGGGGCCACGAAACGTGCGAGGGGTGCGCCAAAATGGGCCGGGGCCGCCATGCGAACCCTGCCACTGGGGCCTTCGGTGGAGCTCCCTATGGGGCCACGAACCGTGTGAGGGATGCGCCAAAATGGGGCGGGGCCGCCATGCGAATCCTGCCGCTGGGGCCTTCGGTGAAGCTCCCTATGGGGCCACGAACCGTGTGATGGGTGCGCCAAAATGGGGCGGGGCCGCCATGCGAACCCTGTCAGTGGGGCCCTCGGTGGAGCTCCCTATGGGGCCACGAACCGTGTGAGGGGTGCGCCACAATGGAGCGGGGCCGCCATGCAAACCGTGCCACTGGGGCCTTCGGTGGAGCTCCCAATGTGGCCACGAACCGTGTGAGGGGTGCGCCAAAATGGGGCGGGGCCGCCATGCGAACCCTGCCACTGGGGCCTTCGGTGGAGCTCCCTATGGGGCCACGAGCCGTGTGAGGGGTGCGCCACAACGGAGCGGGGTCGCCATGCGAACCCTGCCATTGGGGCCTTCGGTGGAGCTCCCAATGTGGACACGAACCGTGTGAGGGGTGCGCCAAACTGGGGCGGGGCCGCCATGCGAGCCCTGCCACTGGGGCCTTCGGTGGAGCGTGTGATGGGTGCGCTAAACTGGGGCGGGGTCGCCATGCGAACCCTGCCAGTGGGGCCTTCGGTGGAGCTCCCTATGGGGCCACGAACCGTGTGAGGGGTGCGCCAAACTGGGGCGGGGCCGCCATGCGAACCCTGCCAGTGTGGCCTTCGGTGGAGCTCCCAATGTGGCTACGAAACGTTGTACTGGGTGGGTGAAGCGCAGGTAGGGGGAGGAGGGGGGAGGGGGAGGAGGGAGGTGGAAGGAATGGGGGAGGAACGCGTCTTCAAAACGAGGACCCAACACCACAGGATGGTTGTGGAAAGCAAACACACACGCAAAGGCCGATGTCCAGGAACATATGGAGCATTTGGGAAGTGGAGGGGACAGCGAACACCCAGAAGATGTGCAAACATAGAGGGAAGCCTGGGATTTGCGCCTATCTATTTGTGTGGGTCCCCGGGCCCCGCCCTCTCCCGCCTTCCCTGCCCCCTCCTGCCCTCTTCCCCTCTTTCTTTCTGCCCTCTCCGCCCGTCCCTCTCCTGCATCTTCCTCGTGCGCCGCCCTCTTTTCCTCGGCGCTGCCCCTCCCCCGTTCTCCTTCTCCTCTCCCCCCCCCTCCCTCCCCGCCTCTTCGCCCCTTGCTCCTCGGGGTGGCGTGAGCTTCTGGGGTGACTTCCCCTGGGACAGCCGAGACCGGGCGAGACATGACGGCTCTGGCTCCTGCTTGTCGTCGTTCTCGTCGCTCCTCCTCCTCCTCCTCCTCCTCCTCCTCCTCCTCCTCCTCCTCCTCCTCCTCCCCTCCTCCACGTGCCTCCTCCTCCACGTTCCTCCTCCTCCCCTCTTCCTCCCTCCCCCTCCTCCTCCTCCTCCTCCTCCTCTTCCTCCTCCTCCTCCTCCTCCTCCTCCTCCTCCTCCTCCTCCTCCTCCTCCTCCAGGTCCTCCTCCTATTCCTCCCCCTCCTCGTCTGCCTCCTCCTTCCCATCCAAGTCTTCCTGATTCTTTCCCCCTTCTCCATGTTTCTCTCCCCGTCTTCTCCTTACCATGCGTATGTCTCAATTGGCGTGCATGCTGTTTTTTGTCAACCGTACTTCCCTCGTTGGCCGCAATGCTAGTATCTGTTCGCGCATGCAGTCCTTTTTAAAGTGAAGTCGTGCATGTTGCAAACGTTGATATTTTGCAATGTGCTGATTTCACTCACATCGCATTTGGCCCTGTCTCATATCTGTGGCAGTGGCGGCACAACATACTAATGCGCGGAGATGCTGGCACGTGGTGGGCTAAATGCGCACATGAAAACACGACGCCAATATTCTTCATCCTGCTGCTTATCATCCCTTCCCTTCTCCGTCTCCCATGTATCTAGGCCACGCAATGGACAGGGGTAAGTGACACCTGCATTCAACCAGTAATGGACGTTACACTGTGGACGGTGTACAGCAAGTTCACACCCGTGTCGGACAGACAGGTACTTGGCGCAGGTGTAGTTGTGCGAGCGTGCAGATTGAATCGGCATCACTGGTCGAGCAGGCTGAGCATCAAATAGCTTGCACCCCACCAGGCACACCCATCATGCGTTTCGTGACCCTATAGGGAGCTCCAGCCAAGGACCCAGCGGCAGCGTCCGCATGGCGTACCCGCACCCAATTCGGCAGACCTCTCACACGTTTCGTGGCCCCACATGGAGCTCCATTGAAGGCCCCAGCGGCAACGTCCGCTTGGCGTACCCGCCTCCGATACGGCGCACCTTTCACAGGTTTCGTGGCCCCATGTGGAGCTCCACCCAAGGCCCCAGCTGCAGCGTCCGCATGGCGTACCCGCACCCACTTCGGCAGACCTCTCACACGTTTCGTAGCCCCACACGGAGCTGCACCGAAGGTCTCAGCGGCAGCGTCCGTATGGCGTACCCGCACACGTTTCCCACGTTTCGTGGCCCCATGGGGGGCTCCACCGATGGGCCCAGTGGCAGCGTTCGCATGGCGTACCCGCACCCACTTCGGCAGACCTCTCACACGTTTCGTGACCTTACAGTGAGCTCCACCCAAGGCGCCGGCGGCAGCGTCCGCATGGCGTACCCGCACCCGGTTCGGTACACCCTCACGCAGTTCGTGGCTCCACACGGAACTCCACCGAAGGCCGAACTTCGGCACACATCTCGCACATTTCGTGGCCTCATAGGGGGCTATCAGTCCTTCGTCCTGCTGGCCTACGGCCTGCATGCGACAGGGCCCCTCGCCAGGATACCATGCAGCAGTTTTATCAGTTTCGCGATAATCATTAAGGGGGAAGGGGGCATTATGTTGCGACGGAAGTGCTTATGGTAGGCGCGGGGGCGATAGGAAACTAGATGAGCCCACGCTTGCCCGCCCAACTTGCGCGTCAAATTGTGCCACAACTAGTGCTCCACAATGACGCTCCCTGTAACAAATTATCCCAGTGCGACCCTACCTAGGAGTTGGAGCCCCTAGGAAAGCAGCATTAGTAGTAACAGTAAAGCTAAACTAGCTAAGCTAAAGCTAAGCTAAAGCTAAGCTAAAGCTAAGCTGAAGCTAAGCTAAAGCTAAGCTAAAGCTAAGCTAAGGCTAAGCTAACACTAAGCTAAAGCTAAGCTAAAGCTAAGCTGAAACTGAGCTACAGCTAAGCTAAAGCTAAGCTAAAGCTAAGCTAAACCTAAAGCTGAATATGAGCTAAACCTAAGCTAAAGCTAAGCTAAAGCTAAGCTAAAGCTAAGCTAAATCTAAGCTGAAGCTAAACGAAAGCTAAGCGAACGCTAAGCTAAGGCTAGGCTAAAGCTAAGCTACAGCTAAGCTGAAGCTAAGCTAAAGCTAAGCTAAAGCTAAGCTAAAGCTAAGCTAAAGCTAAGCTAGAGCTAATATAAAGCTAAGCTAAAGCTAAGCTAAAGCTAAGCTGAAGCTAAGCTAAAGCAAAGCTAAATCTAAGATAACGCTAAGCTAAAGCTAAGCTAAAGCTAAACTAACACTAAGCTAAAGCTAAGCTGACACTAAGCTGAAGCTAAGCTAAAGCTAAGCTAAAGCTAAGCTAACACTAAGCTGAAGCTGAGCTGAAGCACAGCTAAAGCTAAGCTAAAGCTAAGCTAAAGCTAAGCTAAGGCTAAGCTAACACTAAGCTAAAGCTAAACTGAAGCTAAGCTAAAGCTAAGTTAAAGCTAAACTAAAGCTAAGCTAACAGTAAGCTGAAGCTAAGCTAAAGCTAAGCTAAAGCTGAGCTAAAGCTACGCTAACACTAAGCTAAAGCTAAGCTACAGCTAAACTAACACTAAGCTGAAGCTAAGCTAAAGCTAAGCTAAAGCTAAGCTAAAGCTAAGCTAAAGCTAAGCTAAGGCTAAGCTAACGCTAAGCTAAAGCTAAGCTGAAGCTAAGCTAAAGCTACGCTAAAGCTAAGCTAAAGCTAAGCTAACACTAAGCTGAAACTAAGCGAAAGCTAAGCTAAAGCTAAGCTAAAGCTAAGCTAAAGCTAAGCTAACACTAAGCTAAAGCTAAGCTCAAGCTAAGCTAAAGCTAAAGCTAAAGCTAAAGCTAAGCTAAAGCTAAAGCTAAGGCTAAAGCTCCCAGGGGACTGGGGGAACCGCGGGGCGGGGACTGGAGGAACCGCCCGGGGCGGTTTCCATTGCCCGGCCCCTTTAGCTAGAGAGTAAGAACCCTTCTAGGCAGAGCCTAGGTAGGGAAAAACATGGGTCCTCAGCGCAGCGGGGGCGCCCGACCCAAGGGCTGACGCGCATCGGCCGTGCGTTGCTCCAGGGAGCGCTATTTAACACACACTTTGGGATATTATTTGGGGCACTTCGCGGCCCAATGCTCTCCAAATCGCCCTTCGAACAGCGCGAAGATTGCGTTCGCCGCCATCGCGCGTAATGGCTTTACGCCACCGCCCCCCTTCGCAAGCAGACATGGGCGACGCTTTGGAACGTAGGGCCTCTGCTAGCAAGGGGTGGTGTGAAAAGTGGGACCGAGCAAGGTCAAGCGGGTCTAAGGTAGACCAAGTGACGTGATACCAAGTGAAGCAACGTTGACCCAAGTTAGTTCAAGTGAACCCAAGTGAGTTCACGTGAAGCCACATGAGAGTCCACGTGCGTCTACGTTAGTCTAAGCGAAGCCCAGATGCGTCCAAACGAGTTAGCGTGAATTCAGGTGCGTCCAATTGATTTCATTTGATACCAAGTGCCTGCAAGTGAATCCAAGCGAGCTAAATGATTCCAAATGGGTTCAAGTTGGTCCCAAATGCGTATAAGTGAATCCCAGGTGAGTCCAAGTGAGCCACACATGACCTATGTCAGCCCGAACAGGGTCAAGTGAGTCCAAACGGGTTCAATCAAGTTCAAGCGAGCCCAGATGAGCCCAAGTGCATCCAAGCGAGTCCAAGTGAGATCAAGCGAGTCAAGGTGTGCCCACGAGAGTCCAAGCGAGGCCAAGTGAGGCCAAGTGAGTCCAAGTGAGTCACAGAGATCTCAAGTGAATCCTGATTGAGCCCACGTGAGTCCCAAGTGATCCGAATGAGCCCCAAGTGTTTCCAAGCGAGCCCAAGTGTTTCCAAGTGGGTCCAAGTGAGGCTTGCCACTGTAATCAGCGGCCCGCTGCTGGAAGCGCAACACCTCTGGCCTGATCGTGGTGCCCTCCTGGTTTTCAGCGGGGCAGCTTGTGGCACACTCGGGAGGAGGAGGAGGATGAGGAGGAGAAGGAGAGGGAGGAGGAGATGGAGGAGGAGGAGGCGGGGGGGAGGAGGAGGAGGAGGAGGAGGAGGAGGAGGAGGAGGAGGAGGAGGGGGAGGAGGAGGAGGAGGAGGTGGAGGAGGAGGAGGAGGAGGAGGAGGAGGACGTCGGCCGCGCGCCTGTGCGTCCTGTTTTATCGCTTTGGGGGGCGCTGGGGTCGCCGAGGGCCACAGCTCCAAGCAGACACGAACATGGAGCACGTCCGGGAGCCACGGAGGGGAGCACTTTTGAGGGCACGTGTCGGACGGCGGGCATCGAATGCTTCTTGGGGTCCACAGTTTTTTTTGCACGCACTGGCGGCTCGTGGGACCTATGGGAAGCCAGATGTTGCTGCAGCGTTGTAAGTAGCAGTCAATGGATGTCGCCCTTGCTGATTCAACCGTACTTGTCTGTTGTCGGTTATGATATATATATATATATATATATAGATGCATGCATATATACATATATACATGCCTTGCGTAGTTTGTGGTGTAGGATCTACTCTTGAGCCTGGTTTGAAAACAGATGGCCACCTTCTGGATTCATTTGCGCATGCCTTTCTTTTCATTATGTTTTAATCGATTTCTGGGGCCCCCCTGGGGTGCCGCACGCCGCAGCACAGGAAGGTGGACGTGAGGAGCAGAGCTGATACTCGTGGTCCAACTGCTCCTTCTGGACCCTCCCGAGATATATAGGTCCAGACAGGAAGGAATTAGAGCAAGGATCACTGCCATCAAGGCTACACTCACAGCACATAGTTGAGGAACGTCCAACTGCTTGCGGCAAGTCCCGCCACCATGCCAGCCAAGCATTCTAGGCGGCGACTATTCGAGGGGACGGGAGGCTATAACGCGTGATACCTTGTGTCTCTGGGCTCGGTGGGGCCGTGATGATAATGATGGTGATGATGACGATGATGACGGTGCATCTGATGGAGCTTGTGATGGTGATTATAATGGTGATGCTGATGCTGATGCTGATGCTGATGCTCATGATGATGATGATGATGGTGATTCTGATGCTGATGCTGATGATTATGATAATGCTAATGCTGCTGATGATGATGCTGGTTGTGGTGGTGGTGATACTGGTGATGATGATGCTGATGGTGATTCTGCGGATGACGATGATGATGCCGATGATGACGCCGACGACGATGATGATGGTGATGATGATGATGCTCACGATGGTGATTGTGATGGTGATGGTGAGGGTGATGCTGATGCTGATGCTCCTGATGATGGTGATGATGATGAGATGATCGACGACGATGCTGATGATGATGGTGATGATGATAATGCCGATGATGGTGAGGACGATGATGATGCTGCTGATTCTCATGATGAGGAGATGATGATAATGATGATACTGCTCATGATTATAATGCTGACGACGTTGATGATGATGCTGATAATGCTGATGATGTTGCTGATGACGATGATGCTGATGATGATGCTGAACATTATGATAATGATACTGATGATGATGCTGATGCTGATGAAGGCGATGATGATGGTGATGATGACGATGATGATGATGAGGATGATGATGGTGCTGATGGTGATGGTGATGATGATGATGATGCTGCTGATGATGATGATGCTGATGCTGATGCTTGTGATGATGTTGCTGCTGATGATGCTGCTGCTGCTAACGATGCTGATGAGGATGATGACGATGATGCTGGTGATGATGATGATGATGATGATGATGATGATGATGATGATGATGATGATGATGATGCAGATGATTCTGATCCTGATGCTGATGCTGATGCTGATGATGATGACGATGATGGTGATGACGACGACGGTGGCGGTGGTGGTGGCGATGGCGATGACGATGACGATGACGATGGCAATGACGATGACGACGACGACGGTCCTTGTGCCATCGTGGAGGCTTGATGTGCCGTCTTGAGCTGACGGAAGCCCGAAGAGGCGAGAAGGCGAACATCCTTCGAAACCCTAAGGAAAGTCAAGGATTTTGGCTTCTTCGGGCCCTGTTGGAGGTCCTCTTGTGGCCCATTTGGCCCTCTTCGAGGCATCTTGGGTCTACTTGAGGCCATAATCGGCCGCCTTGCGGCCATCTTGGCTCGTCTTCGAGGCATCTTGGGCCATTTTGGTGTTCTTGGTTGCCAGCATGACGTTGAAGGTAGCTCTGTCTGGGGGTCAAGGAATAGATAAGCTTTGACTGCGGTCGCTCCTACGCTAGCGTTTGGCACAAGCTATCGACACCCAGTACGACACTCGCAGGTTGGATAGCCTGCGTCCAAACCTCTCTGGGCAGGAACATCACTTTCTGTTGGTCTCTTGCAACTTACTGTTATACACCTTGCGCCGCGCCTGATCATCATGGTATCGATGATGTACCTCTGCTTATTCAAACTGCACGGGCCCTCTTGACAGCTCGGGGCGCGGATCCATGGGTTTTACTAATGGGGAATCCTTAGGGAGCGCGGATCCAGATTTTAAATGGGATCGTGGCCTCGGGAGGGGGGAGGGTGCACGCGGCACTGGGCGTTGAGAGAGGTCCCTCATTAGAAAACAGAAAACCAACAGAGCAGCACCTGGCGTTCGGCAAGCGCCTCTGGCGTGGATCGTTTTTCTGAAGCTGTTTTTTCTGTACTTCTGGGGTCCGCGCTGCACCCCGAACCTCGCTGGCGGATTCGGACAAATGGCCGTTTCGCTCGAGACATCCTCAGTCATCGTGGTCGTCGTCGTCGTCGTCGTCGGCGTCATCGTGGTCGTCGTCGTCGTCGTCGTTGTCGTCGTCGTTGTCGTCGTTGAATTCGAACTTGTGCGGTATACGTAATTACCTCCCGGGGCACACCTTTTATGTTCAGACGGAGAATTCTTGGTCATCCTCGCGGTTCATGCAGGATTCACGCTCAGCAGACCGACGGCTGACCTGGCCGCCAGGGCCTGCCTTCCCGACCCGCCCGTCAGGGTCTACCCGCCCGATCTGTCCGTCTGTTTTTGCCACGTGTTTTCTGCTCCTAGCCTTAAGTCGGGCCTGTCCCTCTACAGGGGGCATATTCAAAATAGTAAAAGATAGTATGGGGACTATTTTTTTGAGTATTTTTGGGCATCTTTTGAATATTTTTGGATTTTTTAATGTTTCGTCCAAAATCCCCCTGTAGGGGGACACGCCCGACTGAATCCTAGCCTCCATCCTCCTTATTTCTTTGGTGTTCCATCCTTCTTCCCTCCATGCCATCCGTTTTTTCTTACCCTGCTGTAGGGGCTGCGCTGAATTCGCGTTGCAGGTAAGGAAGATCTGCCCCCAGTGGGGGGTCGATCGAGGACGAAGAGGGCGGGTGCCGAGGGTTTGGGATATACGTGTTAAACGGCACGCGAGCAAATCGGAGCGAACAGTATTGAAGCTATTGTTGTTGAACTTTCATTTTTTGAATAATTAGTGTTGATCCCCCCCACCGCTGCATAGTGTTTTTTCTTAATCAAAGTGTGCCCCTCGACGTTCGCGCCCTGTTTTTTGACAGGGGAAGTCTTGATGCTCAAACTGGGCCCCTGGCCCTTGGGTTACAACAACAACGGCTCCCGCTTGAGACGACCTCACAATTTAGCCAGGACCCCAGCTCCCGCCCGAGACTTCTTCGCATGTTATTCTGGAATCGCGCTCTCGCCTCGGACTTCTCACAATTTATTAAGGAATCGCTCTCCCGGCGCTCTGGAGTCGCGCTCTCGCAGAAGATTTGCTTGCAATTTACTGAAGAATGGCGCCCTTGCGTTGGAGTTTCTTGCAATTTGCTGAAGCGCCGCGCTCCCGACACCCAGGCACCCAGGAGTCGCGCCCGTTGTGGCCCCATGTGCGTGCTCTTCGTGGCCCCGCTGTCGCCGTTTGTGGCCCCTTCACTGTCCTACGTGGCCCAGTTGCTACCCTCAGTGGCCCCATCGTTGCCTTCTGTGGCCCCGCATTATCTGCCCTTCGTGGCCCCCGCTCGTTCGCGCTCTTCCTGCCCCATACGCATTCCCTTCGTGTCCCCGCTGTCGCCTTTCGTGGCCTACTTCGTGTCCTTCGTGGCCCTGCTGTCGTTCTCTCTCGCTCTCGCTTTCGCTCGTCGTCGTCGCCGTCGCCGTCGCCGTCGCTGTCGACGTCGTCGTCGTCGTCGTCGTCGTCGTCGTCGTCGTCGTCGTCGTGGTCGGTCCCCTGTCCGTCCCTCTTGGGGTCGGGTCGATCAGCGCTGCCGCTGGCCAGGCCGACGGTCCGCGGCCGCCCCGCCGCCTGCCCGGGCCCGGCCTGCAGGGAAAAAAGGGGTTTGGGAAATTCGCGTTCTTGGACACTCGAGCAGATAGGGGCGAACAGTCTTAAAATGATTGTTGTTGTTGTTGTTGTTGTTATTGTTGTTGAGGTTGTGGTTGTGGTTGTGGTTGTTGTTGTTGTTGTTGTTGTTGTTGTTGTTGTTGTTGTTGTTGTTGTTGATGCTGTTGTTGTTGTTGTTGTTGTTGTTGTTGTTGTTGTTCTTCTTGTTGTTGTTGTTCTTCTTCTTCGTCTTGTTGTTGTTGTTGCTGTTGTTGTTATGGTCGTAGTTGTTGTTGTTTTTGTTGTTGTTGTGGTTATTTTTGTTGTTGGTGGTGGACACTGCACCTAGATCCCCGGTCCCCCGCCCAACAACCAGCAACCCCAGCAATTTCCCAGGAGGGCCTTCGGCCCACCATGTGGGAGGTTCCTGCGGATTTTTGGGGATTCCGGAGGATTTCGATGGATTCTGGGTTGATTCCTGAAGGATGCCTGATGGATTCTTGAAGGAGATCCCTGGGGATTCCTATGGGATGCCAGAGGGAATGCCTGACGGACTCCTGAGGATTCCCTAGGGCCCTAGGGATTCCTGAGGGTTCCTTGAGGTTACCCAAGGACTCCTAAGGGATTTCAAAGGAATCCTTCATGGACCCCCATGGGATTTAAGGATTCCAGAAGGGTTCCTGAAGATCCCGAAGATCTTCCCCGAGGATTCTTGTAGGTTTCCTGCAGATTCTTCAGTGTTCCAAGGGATTCTTGGGAGGGATTCCTAAGGATCTTTCAGGATTCGTGAGGGGGTCCTGGGGGCTTCCACATGGAGTTGTCGGACATCTTTTTGGATTTCTTTGGGTTCCTACAGGGTTATTCCTGAGGGATTCCCTGGTGGATCCCGACAGGATTCCTGAGGATCCTTCAAGGGTTTTTGAAGGATCCTTGAGGATTCCTGAAGGATCCCAAAGTGATTTCTGAGGGGATTCCTCAGGGATTCCTGAGGATCCCAGAAGGATTTTCTGAGGGATTCTTGAATATTCCTGAGGATGCCCGTGGGGTTCCTGAAGGATTCTTGGTGGATTCCTCTGCGTTTAGAATGAATCCTGAAGGATTCCGAAAGTGTCCTGAGGACTTCCGATGGATTTTGGATGGATTGTTGAAGAATTCCTGAAGGATTCCAGAAGGATCCATCGGGGATTCTTCAGGGATTGCTGAGGCAGTCCGTTTTATGTATTCCTGAAGGACTCCTGTGGGATTCCTCAAGGATTCTTCAAAAATACCTGTGTGATTCCTGGCGGACTCCTGTGGGATTCTGAAGGGATTCCAGAGGATTCTTAAAAAGGATTCTTGGAGGATTCCAGAGTGATTCTTCAGAAGTCCCATGGAGTCCTGAAGGATTTTCCAGATTCTTGACGGATTCCGGTGGATTCATCAAGGACTCCAGAGGATTCTTGAAGGATTCCTGCGGTTTCTAAGAGATGCCTGAGGGAATCCCGCTTGGATTCTTTTCGGATTCCGCGGGATTCCTCAGGGGCTCGTGGGGATTCCTCATGGATTCCGAAGGGACTCCGGAGGGAATCCTTCAGGGATTCTTGAGGGAAGCGTTCGGATTCCTAGGGGGTCCCTGAGGAGTCCTAAGGGATTCTTGGGGATGCCGTTCGGATTTCCCAGGGATCCCAAAGGGAGTCCTTGAGTTTATCGAGGCTTCCTGGCGTTTTCCTGCCAAGGATGATGGGGTGGTCGCGATGATGATGATGGTGATGATGATCATTCTGATGATGGTGGTGATGATGATGATGATGATGCTGGTCGTGGTGATGATGAGGATGATGCTGATGATCACGATGCTGATGGTGCTGATGATGATTGTGGTGATGATGGTGATGATGCGGAGGATGCTGATGATGCTGGTAATGAAGAGGATGAGGAGGAGGAAAATGAGGTGGATGAGGGAAATGAGGATGATTCTGGTGATAGTGAGGACGATGATGGTTGTGATTTTGATTATTCGTCAAATCGTGGTGAGGATAAAGATGGTGTCTGTGGTGGTGGTGATGACGACGTCGACGAATGCGAGGACTATGGCATTAGTCATGATGACGCTGATAGCACTGTTGCTGCTGATGATGATGCTGATCTGGATGAGGATGAACAAGTTAATCCTCATCCTCATCCTCTCAACTTTCTCGCCCCTCGCACCCCGCCATCCTGACTAGGAAGTTCTTAGTCGGGCATCCTTAGTGGGGAGTCCTTAACAGGGAATTCGTAATAGGGAATCCTTCGTCGGGAATCCTTTGTAGGTAGTCCTAAGTCGGGATTCCGGAGTAGACCTGTAGAGACCCTAGTAGAGCTGCATTCAGGTCTGTAGGGATCGCCTAGGGACCCGAGCAGTTTGCGCGCTTCACCAGTGCGCTCATGTTTCATCGAGAGCGCACGTCCATGGGGTCGCGTAAGCAAACTTATAGGATTGGTAGGTTTCAATATAAAATTGAGGGGCCAGTTGGGTTGCTGGTTGCTGGTTGCTTGGAGGGTGGGTGCCGGCCCCTGGGGCTCAAGGTCATTGGTCGTCGTTTAAGGACAACAGTTGACATCATTCCCCGTCTAACGGGGCTCTAGGTGCAGTGTCGTCCTTGTTGTTCTTGCTGCTGCTGCTGCTGCTGCTGCTGCTGCTACCGTTGAACTCTCACTTCAGAAGAATAATTATTTTTGATCCCCCCTCATCTGTGCATGCTGTTTTTCTCAGTCAAAGTGTGCCCCTCGACGCTCGCAACCTGTTTTTTGACAGGGGAAGTCTTGGTGGTCAAACTGTGCCCCTGGCCCCCTGGACTACAACAACAACGGCTCCCGCCTGAGACGTCCTCCAAATTTACTCAGGACCCCCCTCTCCCGTTTGAGATTTCCTCTCGATTTACGCAGGAACGGCGCTCCCGCTTGAAATTTCCTCACAAGTTAGTCCGGGTAAAACTGGATTGTTGTTCCCCCCGGACTACAACAACAACGGTTCCCGCTTGAGACTTCCTCACAATTTATTGAAGAATCGCGTTCTCGTTTTGTACTTCCTGGCAATTTGCCATCAAATCGCAGCTCCTGCCTGAAACTTCCTGACAATGTATCATATAATGGTATTATAGAACCGCGTTTTCGTTTTGGGACTTCCTCGCAACTTACCACCGAACCGCTTCGCTTGATATTGCCTTACAATTTATCCAGATGCCGCTCCTCGATACTCAGGAGTCGCGCCTCCGCTACATTTTGCCTCGTGGTTCAAGCAGGACTCACGCTTCAACGACCCGCCCGCTCGACCCGCCCGTCGGGGCCTGCCCGCCCGACCAACCCGTTAATGACTGCAGTCGCCGCTCGCTGCCCTTCGCCCGCCTTCGATGCCCCTCGCTACCCGTACTGGTTCCGCTCTCGCCTTCGCTCGCTGCCCGTCGTGGCCCCGTTGCTGCCCTCAGTGGCCCCGTCGCTGCCATTTGTGGCCCTGCATTATATGCCCTTCGTGGCCCCCGCTCGCACGCGCCCGTCGTGGTCCCATACGCATGCGCTTCGTAGCCTCGCTGTCGCCCTTCGTGGCCCCCATCGCTGCCCTTCGTGGCCCCTTTCCTGCCCTCAGTGGCCCCGCTGTCGCCATTTGTGGCCCCGTATACGAATACCCGTCGTGTCCCCCGCTCGCTCCCGTCGTGGTCTCATACGCATGGCCTTCGTGGCCCCGCTGTCGCCTTTTGTGGCCCCCTCGCTGCCCTTCGTGGCCCCGGTGCTGCCCTCAGCGGCCCCGTCGCTGCCCTCTGTGGCCTCGGATTTTATGCCCTTCGTGGCCCACGCTTGTTTTTCTCACGATTTACTTGGGAATCGCGTTATCGCTTGAGACTTCCTCGCGATTCATGCAGGACCCACGCTTCAGCAACCCGCTTGCTCGACCTCGTCGCTTGGGCCCGCCTTCCCGACCTGCCCGCTATGCGTCTGCCCACCCGATCTGCCCGTTTGGTTCTACCACTTGTTTTCTGCTCCTTGCCCCCCTCCTGCTAATTTGTCTCGTGCTCCGTTCTTCTCACTCCCCCTTTCACCCGTCCTCTCTTCCCTTGTTTAAGGGTCTGCATTAAATACACGTGGCAGGTAAGGCAGATATACCCCCAAGGGGGTACGATCGAAGACGACGAGGGCGGGTACCGAGGGTTTGGGATATAGGTATTGGTTGGCACGTGAGCAGATAGGAGCGAACAGTCTTAAAATGATTGTTGTGGTGGTCGTGGTTGTTGACGAGAACGTGTTGCTGGGGCCCGGTTTGATTGCGGGGCGGGGGGGGTCGCAACGCAACCGCGCAACGCTCAAGCGCGAGCGTGGTTGGGTTGCGACCTCCCCCCCCGCGAGTTGCGCCCTCCCGTGCGGGAGTTGCGCCCCCTCCCCCTCCCTCTGCGCGTCTCGTGCGCCTTTCGAGGGGCGCCTCATAGGGTTCTGCGGCAGTCCGTATCGGATCTGTATCGGATACCATACATGCTGTACGGAATATATGCATCGAATCCCATACAGGCCGTATGGGATCTGTATCGGATCCCATACAGGCCGTATGGGATCTTTATCGGGTCCCATGCAGGCGAAGGCTTCGGGTCCATTTCGGCAGACCCCTCACACGGTTCATGGCCCCACAAGGGGGCACAACCGAAGGCTTCGGGTTCATTTCGGAGCCTCCCTCTCACGGTTCGTGGCCTCACAGGGGGCGTCACCGAAGGCTTCAGGTCTATGTCGGCACACGCTTCACACGGTTTGTGGCCCCACAGGGGCCGCAACCGAAGGCACCGGGTTCATTTCGGCGTGCCACTCACACGGTTTGTGGCCCCACAGCAGGGGGGCGCAACCGAATGCATCGGGTTCATTTCGGCACACCCTTCACACGGTTCCTTGCCCCACAGGGGCCGCAACTGAAGGTTTCGGGCCCATTTCGGCATACCTTTCACACGGGTCGTGGCCCCACAGGGGGCTCCACCGAAGTCTTCGGATCCATTTCGGAGCACCCCTCGCAAGGTTCGTGGCCCCACATCGAGGCGCAACCGAAGGCTTCGAGTCCATTTCGGCGCACCCTTCACACAGTTCGTGGCCCCATGTGGGGGTTCCACCGAAGGCCTCAGGTCCATTTCTGCACGCCCCTCACGCGGTTCGTGGCCCCACATGGGGCGCAGCCGAAGCCTTAAGGCCAAATGCAGCACACCCCTCACACGGTTTGTGGCTCCACATGGGGCGCAACCGAATGCCTTCGCGGCTCCACAGGGGGCTCTAGCAACGGCTTCGGGTCCATTTCGGCACACCTCTTACACGGTTCGTGCACCCACAGAGGGCGCAACCAAGGTTTCGTGTCAATTTCGGCAGACCACCCGCTGTTCGTGGCTCCGCAGGGGGCTCCACCGAATGCTACGGGTCCATTTCGGGACACCCTTTACACGGCTCGTGTCTCCATACGGTCGGGGCCCTGAAGAAGGAACCCTTTTCGTTGGGAGGGGCTCGGTGTTCCTTGATTGTTCTGCAGTTTGCCTTCGGTTTTCCTTAGGTTGGCGATCTGAAATCGAAGTCTAACTTTTCGAGAACAGGAGCCTCGTTCCTCATTTATCGTTCCTTGGGTCAACGCCCCGACTGTAAGGGGCTCCACAGACAACGTCACGTCCATGTCGGTGTGCCCCTCTGACGGTTCGTGGCCCCACATGGTTACCAGCCTGGAACATATCCCTATCCCTATGCTGGGCACCTCCTCATTCCGATGCCAATCTTAGGGATTCCCTTATTTTTGGAGGGCGAATCCCTAAGATTGTCATCGCCTTTCGGCATGTTAATCCTAGGGATAGGGATACGTTCGAGGCTGGTAACTAAGGAGCTCCACAGACAACGTCGGGTCCATGTCGGCGTGCCCCTCACACGGCTCGTGGCCCCACATTACCACCCACCAAACCACCCCAACCCAACCCGAAGGCCCCAAATTTACCCTCCATTTCCAGTGGGGGGGGATCGGGGAACGTCGAAAAAACACATGGTCCCCGTACCCCCCCCCAACCCGAAATTCGGGTCAAATTCGTGCCTTCGGGTTGGGTTGGGGTGGTCTGGTAGGTAGTCAACAAGGGGGCACAACCGAAGGCTTTGGGCCCATGTCGGCGCACCCTCCGCACAGCTCGTGTCCACACAGGGGGCGCCACACGAAGGCGCCGGGGGCTTGTGTCGGTACACGCCTCGCACGGCTCGTGGCCCCACAAAGGGGGCGCCACCGAAATCTCTGAGAGTCCATGTCCTTGGCATCGCTCGGACGTGTGCATTTTTCTTTCGGCGAGGACCATCGAGGAGCATCCTTGATCATTTGGCGAAAAAGCCACGCACGAAACCGAAAAAAACACAGGGAATGGACGTCCGAGCGATGGCCAGTGTCGGCACACGCCTCACACAGTTCGTGGTCCCGCAGAGGCCGCACCCGAGTGCATCGGGTCCATGTCGGCACAGGTTCCCACAGTTTGTTGCCCCACGGGGGTGCAACCGAATGTTTCGGGTTCGTTTCGACACACCCCTTAGTAAGAGTCCCCAGTAGGTCCTGTACCATTTCTAAAGAGTTCCCAGAGGGTCCTGTACCGTCTCTATAGAGTTCCTCGTAGGGCCTGTACCATCCCTATAGAGTTCCGAGTAGGTCCAGTACTTTAATCGGGCTCAGTTGTGTTCTAGAGCTCGAACCTCTTTATTTTCGTGGTTCGACGTCGTCCCCCTGTCTCTGACTTCCCATCCTCGTCGTCGTCTCCCTGCCACCCATCCCCTGGCCTCCGCGCCCTAACCCGGACCTCTGGCTCCTGGTCCGAGCCCCAGTTCTCCTGCCCTGGCCCTCAACCCAGCCTCCCTCCTTCGCTCTGGCGTCCCTTGGCCCTGGCCCCAGCCCCCCTCGCCCCGGACCCTTCATTTTCGTGGTTTGTCCTTGTCCTCCTGGCTCTGGCCTGCTTCCCCTGGCCCCCTCGCCCCCGTCCTCCTGCCCTGGCCTTGAACCCAGCCTCCCTCCTTGGCTCTGGCGTCCCCTGGCCCTGGCCCCAGCCCCCCTCGCCCCGGACCCTTTATTTTCGTGGTTTGTCGTCGCCCCCCTGGCTCTGGCCTGCTTCCCCTGGCCCCCTCGCTCCCCCTGTCCTCCTGAACCCAGCCTCCCTCCTTGGCTCTGGCGCCCCCTGGCCCTGGCCCCAGACCCTTTATTTTCGTGGTTCGTCGTTGTCCCCCTGGCTCTGGCCTGCTTCCCCTGGCCCCCTTGCCCCCGTCCGTCCTCCTGCCCTGGCCCTGAACCCAGCCTCCCTCCTTGGCTCTGGCGCCCCCTGGCCCTGGCCCCAGCCCCTCTCGCCCCGGCCCTTTCATTTTCGTGGTTCGTGGTTTGTCGTCGTCCCCCCTGGCTGTGGCCCGCTTCCCCTCGCCCCCGTCCTCCTGGCTGTGGGCCGCTTTTTCTCGCCCCCTCGCCCCAACCCGGATCTCTGGCCTCTGGTCCGAGCCCCAGCCTTCTGACCCTGGCTGAACTTAGCTTGTTTCCTGGCCTTGGCCCCACTCGCTCCGACCCTGGCTTTCGCTCCAGCCCTCCTTGTCCCGGACCGTGTATTTTCGTGATTCGAACTCGGACCTTTGGCCCCTGGTCCGAGCTTCAGTCCCCCTGCCCTGGCCCTGGACCCCACTCGCCCCGACCCTGGCCTTGGCCCCAGCTCTCTTTGCCCCAGACCGTTTATTTTGGTGGTTCCGTCCCCCTTGCTCTGGCCTCCCATCCCCTGGCCCTCTCGCCCCCCACATGCCCCTCCTCTTCTTTCTCTCCTCAAATGTGCAAGAGCCAGGGCACGCGTGCCACTTGTTTCTATCGGAGGATGGGGGGTGAGATCGCAGTGGAACGGAGACCCCCAACCGGGAAATCGTTTGGTTTCGTTCGTGTCGTGCGTGCGGGCGAGGCGAAGCTGCGTGGTCGCGCGAGAGGAATGAACCCGCCGTTGCTAGGGCGAAGTCAAGGCAAATGTTGCTCCCCCCCGTCCGTCCGTCCGTCTGTCCGTCCGGCGGTGGCCCTAGCGGTGTCCCGCGGTGTCCCGTTGTGTCCTGTGGTGTCCCGTGGTGTCCGCCGTTGCTAGGGCGAAGTCAAGACAAATGATTCTCCCCCGCCCGCCCGTCCGTCCGTCCGTCCGTCCGGCGGTGGCTCGCGGTGTCCCGCGGTGTCCCGTGACGTCCCGTGGTGTCCCGTGGTGTCCCGTTGTGTGAGATCGATAGTGAGATCGATAGTGAGATCGATAGTGAGATCGATGTGCTGCCCCGAGGCGTCCCGTGGTGTCCCGTGGTGCATCCCAACATGGGATCGATAGTGAGATCGATAGTGAGATCGACAGGTGTCCCGTGGTGTCCCGTGGTCTCTTGTGGTGTCCTGTGGTGTCTTATGGTGCCCCGTTGAGTGAGATCGATAGTGAGATCGATAGTGAGATCGATAGTGAGATCGATAGTGAGATCGAGAGGTGTCTCGCGGTGTCCAGTTGTGTCCCGTGGTGGCCCGTGCTGTCCCATGGTGTCCCGTTGAGTGAGATCGACAGTGAGATCGATAGTGAGATCGACAAGTGTCTCGCGGTGTCCCGTGGTGTCCCGTTGAGTGGGGTCGATAGTGAGATCGATTGAGTCAGATGTTGGTTCCCCCCCCCTTTCTCCCCCCCACAACCTCCTTATCACCCGAAGGGTGGTCGTATAGGTAGATATTCCAGTCGGTCCCGTACCATCCCTTTAGAGTTCCCAGTAGGTTTTGTACCATCCTTATAGAGTCCACAGTAGGTCCTGTGCCATCTCTATAGTGTTCCCAGTCGGTCCTGTACCATCTCTATATAGTCCCCAGTAGGTCCTATACCATATCTATAGAGTCTCCAGTAGGTCCTGTACCATCCCCATAGAGTTCCCCGTCGGTCCTGTACCATCCCTATCGAGTTCCCAGTAGGTCCTGTACCATCTCTAGAGAGTTCCCAGCCGTTCCTGTATCTTCTCTAAAGAGTTCCCAGTAGGTCCTGTACCATCCCTATAGAGTTCCCAGTAGGTCCTGTTCCATCTCCATAGAGTCCCCAGTGGGTCCTGCAACCTCTCGATAGAGTTCCCAGTAGGCCCTGTACCCTCTCTATAGAGTTCCCAGTAGGTCCTGTACCATCCCTGTAGAATCCCCTGTCTGTCTTGCACCATCTCAACCGAGTTCCCACGATTTGTTGCCCCACAAGGGGTGCAACATAATGTGTCGGGTCCATTTCGACACACCCTTCAGTAAGAGTCCCCAGTAGGTCCTGTACAATTTCTAAAGTGTTCCCAGTCGGTCCTGTACAATCTCTATATCGAGTTGCTCGTAGGGCCTGTATCATCCCTAAGAGTTCCCACTAGTTCCAGTACTATTTCTATGATGTTCCCAGTAGGCCCTGTACCATCTCTAAAGTGTTCCATCGAGTTCTCAATTACAGCTCGCTTCGCTAGCGCGCACATCGATGCTGTTCCCAGAATCCCATCGGGAAGCTCTTTAGCATTCATTTGCAAGAGCGTTTGGTAGGACTGGCAGTTTCACTGTTGCGGTTGCGCCCCCCCCCCCCCCCCACAGCTGGGGACGGGGTACCAGGGTCACGTTCTCGCCAGGCCAGGAGAGACCGTGGTGCCGGTGCCCTGGGGGCAGGGTACCACGAACACGTTCTCGCTTTGTTGTTGTTGTTGCTGTTGCTGTTGTTGTTGTTGTTGTTGTTGTTGTTGTTGTTGTTGTTGTTGTTGTCGTTGCTGTTGTTGTTGTTGTTGTTGTTGATGCTGTTGTTGTTGAGGTTGCTGCTCTTGTTCTGGTTCTTATTCTTGTGGCTGTTGTCGTCGTCGTCGTCCTTCATTTTTCTTCTTACCACCCTCGTGGGACACAGGCGAGTATAATGCTTCGCCTCTTCGTGCGTTGCCGCGTGACGAGTAGAGCAATGTGCTTCCGCTCCCTGCGTTGCCATGTGGCGAGTAGAGTAGAATGGCATTTCTTGCTCGCTCCCGTCACGGGTACAACAACACGCGATTTGTTTCGCCTCCTTGCGTTGCCACCTTACGAAAATAAGCGGGCGTGCGCGCGGGCGGGCGGGCAGGCGAGCGGGCTGGCGGGAGAGCGGACGATCGGGCGTGCTTGCGTTTGCTCTGCATTGACGGGTTGGTGGGCGCAGCTATTCTCATGACATAGTTTTACGGAGTAATTGTGTTGGCAGTTATCGTTTGGCGTCGTTGTCGTCATCATCACATGGTCGATTGGATTTCTCATTCTCGTATTCGCGTATTCTTCCCGAAGTGCATGGATGCGTGCGAACCACGATGCCGATCTCAACCGTTCCCGCCTTAAAATTGAAAGTTCAGGGTTACCGAGATTCGTTTCGCCAAGTGTGGAGTTTTCGCAATTAGGGCAGGCGTTTCGTATTGAGTTATCTCGTTGAGGCTCACGGGGCAAGCTCGGGGCGAACCTTTTGCCTTTTTTTGCACAGCTCCGTTGTATATCGAAGCAGGGTGGCTTCAAGGGGAAGGGGGGTCGAATCATCGATTTTGTTCACGTGGCCAGTTGTTCCTGATTGGCGTGGGCTTTCGGCGGTAGCGGCATTCGTCCAGGCTTTCGAGCCTCTAAATGCGTTTGGAGGTTTCCCCCGGCAGCGTCCAGAAATTTTTTATTTGCCGTGGGGAAATCTTCGTTCGCCTGGGCACAACTTCCCCGATTGTGCATCGGAGCATTGAGGTTTCAGGGGGGAGGGGGCTTGAGAAACGATTGTGTTCACAAGGCTCGTTGTTCCTGATGGTCGTCGGGTGGTCAGCGGCAGCGATGAGATCGTGGCTTCATCAACGGTTTCGGGTGGCTTCGCCGCAGGAATTTCCCACCGGAGCGTCCAGAAATGTTGTTGTCAGACTTAGTTTTTTTTTCTCGTTCGCCCTCTATCGCTCGCTTGAGATTATCCTCACAATTTGTGTGTGCGTGCGTGCGTGCGTGTGCGTGTGCGTGTGCGTGTGTGCGTGTGTGTGTGTGTGTGTGTGTGTGTGTGTGGTGTGTGTGTGTGTGTGTGCGGTGTGTATGCGTGTGTGTGTGTGTGTGTGTGTGTGTGTGTGTGTGTGTGTGTGTGTGCGTGCGTGTGTGTGTGTGTGTGTGTGTGTGTGTGTGTGTGTGAGGCGCGGTTGCGGGCGTGAGTTGATTGAAGCAGGCTGCCTGAGAAAAGGAAGCCGAAGGAGACCACGGGCGGGCGCATTTGGCTTGAGTTTTCCCGATCAGGGCGGCGGCCCGCCTCGGTTTGTTCTGGAAGTCGCTTCAGGAATGCGGCCGCGTGGCCGTTTCGCGGGCGTTTTTGAAAAAGTAAAGTTGGTGTCGTGCGTGGATCCTCCAGCGGGTAGTATCGGAGGCAGCCACGGGGATGATGGATGGAAGGAGGGGTGGGCGCCAAACGGGCTCGCATCCTTACCGCTCAGTCTTATTCTGCGCGTCAGTTGTTGTCATGTGGTCGCCTGTTCTTTGGCGCAGTTGCCGCCGTCATCAACGGCTCCTGTCTTACAATGGAAAAACCGTGGTGACCGATGCTCGCCGGCCAGGGGGAGTTTTGAAACTTAGGGCAGGCGTTTGTTATTCATGTGCTCGCTTTGCATTTCTATTCAGATCCGCTGTGTATCGGAAGAGCGGTTTTCAATGGGGGGTCTGGAGAAACGTTGTGTTTACAGGGCCCGCTTTTTCTCAGGGGCTTTCGTTTTCTACTGCGGCAGCGACAAGATCAGGGCTCCAGGCGGTCGCTGTGGTCTTGAGGCGGAAGGACTGATTGCGTTTGTTGTGCATCAGCGGGTTGGTTGGCGCAGCGGTTTTGATGTAATGGCTTGTTATTTGGCGTAGCGTTCGCCAGATTAACGGTGACTGCTGTAAAACTGGAAACTCGGGGTGGCTGAGAGCTCTCTCGAAAAGGGGGAATTTTCAAACTTAGGGCAAGTGCGTGTTATTCAGGTGTTGTCTGCCCCAGAAACTAGAGCGCCCGAGCGGATCGCCTCTGCCGCGCTTTTCATTATTTTGTAGTCGTTGCGTGTCAGAAGAGGGAGTTTCGGAGGCTGGACAGGGGTCTAGAGAAACGATTGCGTTTACAATGATCGTTGTTTCTCACGGTCGTTCGGGTTTCGCTCCGTGGTGTCTGGAGGCTTCCAACATGAGGTTCGTATTCCAGCATCCGTAAGTATTCGCGTTCGACGGCCCTTCTAATCATGTGATGGTTTGTTCTTTGGCGTAGCGTTCGCCCGATCAATGGTTACTGCCGTATTGAAAACCCACGTTGGCCGAACGCTCTTTGGAACAAACATGGGAGTTTTCAGAATTAAGGCAAGCGTATGTTATTCAGGTGCTCGCTTTGTATTCTTTTGTAGCTGTTGTGTATATTGGAAGAGGGAGGTTCGAAGAATGGATCGGGGGTCTAGAGAAATCATTGCGTTTACATGGCTCGTTGTTTCTCATGGGCATTCGGGTTTCGGTGGCTTTGATGCGATGAGGGCTCTATCGACGGTGTTCAAGTTCTCCGTGGTGTCTGGAGGCTTCCACCAGGAGTTTCCTTTCCAGCGTTCTTGCATTTCTTCGTTCGACGGAGAGAAGTTTTCCGCTCGCCCGAAATAATTTCGTCGCTCGACCAGGAAGAATTTCCCCGCTCGCCAAAAAACATTTCTTCGTTCGGTGTGCGGAATGTCCTGGTTCACCAGGACATTTTTTCCTTTCGCCCGTCGAGATTTCTTCTCTCCATGTCGACCAATCCAAGCCGTCACTCGTGCGGCAGATTATTGATTGAGATGATGGGCCAGGGGCCAGGGGCCGAACGCGAATCCTCTGCGCTATGGGCTCTGGGGCCCAAGAGCCCGGGGCCGTACTCGAACCCCGGAATCTGGGCCCAAGGCCTGGGGCCGCGCCTGGACCCTGCACTGTAGGCCAGGGGCTGGCTCCGGCGCCAGCGTTCGCGCTTTACGGCCACCGCCTGCCCATTCCCGCCACGCCTCAGCGGCGCCGGCACTCCGAGCGGCCCCCGAGGGGGGGAGCAAGAACAGTTCCGAGGGAGGGGAGCTTTCCCCCCCCCCCCCCACCCCCTCTCTTTCCGCCTTTTCCTCCTCCTCCGCCTCCTCCCTTCCCCGTCCGCCTCGTACGAGGCTCACGGCAGTCACCTGCGCGTCGCGAAGGATCGCCTGAACGCCGAACGTAGCTGCCCGCCGCCGCGCGTTGCTGCGCGCCCGCCGCGGAGCGAGCCTCGTGAGGTTACGCGAGCTCCTACCTCCCCTCCCCACCAGCTGCCCGTTGCAAGGCGAAGAAGGGGCTCGCGGCCAGCTCCAGCGCGAAGGCGGAGGCCGAGGGCGACCTGGCCGGGGGCCCCTAGAGCGAGCTGGCCGGCGCGCAGGGCAGGGAGGGACGAGGGGGCGGGGGGCAGGAGCGCAGGGGGGAGGAAGGAGGAGGAGGAGTAGGGGAGGAGGGGGAGGAGGGGGACAGGGGGAAGTGGGAAGAGGGAAGAGGGGGGGAAGAGGGAGGGGAGGGAAGGAGTGAAAATTCCAGGCCTCCCAGATGGGGTCCGAGCAGATGGGGTCGGAGGATCGCGTCGCATCGCTGATGCATCAGCGATGCGGCTCGATGTGGAGCCCGATTTTCTCCACGCCGACGCCGCCGATACATCGCCGACGTTACCGATGCATCGGCGACGCACCAGCGATGCATCGGCGATGCGGCACGATCCTCGGACCCAATCGGTTCGGACCCCATCTGGGAGGCATCCAGAAATGGTGTGTGTGCGTGTGTGTGTGTGGGCTGATGGATGAGGGAGGAGGAGGCAGACGGAGGGTGGGCGGGAATCAGCGAGCGAAGAACGGTATAACATAAACTTTCCGCCGTCGGGGACACCTGCCCCTGGGCGGCTGGAAAGTTTATACCCCTACGGTGCCACCGTAAGGGTATAAACTTTCCAGCCGCCCAGGGGCAGGTGCCCCCGACGGCGAAAAAGTTTATTTTGTACTGTTCTTCGCCCGTGAAGAGGAGGAGGCAGACGGAGGGTGGGCGGGAAGGGAGGGATGGGGTACGGCATGTGAGTCCGCGGCACGATGGGCAGGTCGGGCCGCAGCACGCCGTGCAGAGAATGGCATCGAATCTGGTTGCGATTCTGCCCAGCAGGGGAGGGCCCCACACGATTGTAAACAATCATAGCCTCTTCCTGCGGGGACCCGGGGAGGAGGAGGAGGAGGAGGAGGAGGCGGAGGAGGAGGCGGAGGGGGAGGAGGAGGAGGAGGAGGAGGAGGAGAGGAGGAGGAGGAGGAGGCGGAGGAGGGAGGAGGAGGAGGAGGAGGAGGAGGAGAGGAGGAGGAGGAGGAGGAGGGAGGAGGAGGAGGAGGAGGAGGAGGAGGAGGAGGAGGAGGAGGAGGAGGAGGAGGAGGAGGCGGAGGGCTGTCTAGCGACATCGAGTTATGAATGGGCCTCTCGTGGGTACCCTGAGGCCATCTGCGGGCCAACTCGAGCTTTCCTGCAACATCGCGGAGCATCTTGGGCCATGCTGGCGCAAGGTTTGGAAGCATATCTTGGAGCCTCCATGGCCACTCCTTGCAGGTACGCGGAGTTCTCTTGGAGCCCCTGCGCGAAGAGCGCCCCGAGATGGCCCGGACGGCGCCTGCCACCCCGGGGTGGGGGATCGCCTCCGCGGAGCTGCGAGCAAGGGGCTCGGCTGCACGGCAAGGGTGGCCCTTCGCCCGGGTGACCTTTTGCACGCGGCTTTCGGGGGCGCCCGAGGGGGGGGGGGGGGGGGCGGGCAAGCTTTCTTCTGGAGGGCCGTGCTTAGGCAGGCCCACGAAGAAGACAACTCGCTCCCAGAGCGTCACGGAGCGCTCTCAGAGCGCTCTCAGAGCGCTCTGAGAGCGGTCTGGATCGGTCGCGGCATCCAGAACACCCTCCATGCCCGCTAGCTGTGGGAGGCTTCTGGTTTACATCATCCCCGTTTTCGTCTTCTGCCGCCGCCTTGTACCAGCAGTCTTTCGGATAAGAGTGATGGGGCGGGGTGGTGGTCGTCCGTATTCTGCGATGCTCGAAAGAACATTCGAAGAAGCCCGCAGTAGGCGACATGTTTTGGAACATTACACAACGAGCCCGCCGCTTGCGCTTTTTTCCGTCGAAGTCTTCTTCCGTCGAAGCAAAATGGGTGGGTCGCGGGGTGGGTCGCGGGGTGGGTCGCGGGGTGGGTTGTGGGCAACGGCGACAACAGTAGCGACAAGAACGGTGACTCGCACCACAGAACCCCCCTACGGCCACGCGCCCAGGGACCGTGTAAGGCCGCTCGGCCCCATCGCTCTGATCCGACGGCTGGCGCCACACAAGACGTACCCCCGCCTGGCAGGAGGGGATCCAGCACGCCCGAGCGCTCGACGCCCGACAGATCGTGCCCCCGTGTGCCGGTAAATCGGCTCCATTCCGTTGCGCTGTTGTTTGGACGGTTGGCGCCAGTCACTGCGTACCCTCAGGCCGGCCCTCGACGAGTACACGTCGCCCCAGAGAGTTCCAGAGCGTCCGGGAACGCTGCCAGAGCGTTCCGGAATACTCTGGAACAGCTGCGGCTCTGGATACATCCTTCAGATCCGCCAGCTCTCAGAGATTGCCACCAGCTCCCCCTCCATTTCCATCCCATCGATCCGATTCGACATCGCCGCCGGCCGGGTCGATCCGATTCGATTCCGATGTTCAGACGATCCAGTGCGGCCCGATGTTTCCGATTCGACTCCGATCCTTGGCGCCTGCTCCTGCTCCCGCCCTCGCTCGTCCTCCTCTCTTGCTCCTCCTCCTCCTCCTCCTCCTCCTCGTCCTCCTCCCCTTTGCCATCCCTCCTCCTCCTCCTCCTCCTCCTCCTCCTCCTCCTCCTCCCCTTTGCCATCCATCCTCCGCCGTGCCCCCCCCCGCCCTCCTCCCCTCGGCTCGCGCGCGCCGAACCCAGGCCGCGACCTCGAGGGACCTCGCGTCCGACGAGGAGCGCCCCTCGGCGCCCCCCAGGGAGACGGGCAAGTCGGGGGGCGCCGCCTCTGCGCCACGCCGGACTCCTGGCCAGGCTTCCGTCGGGCCCGTCCCCCTGCAGGAGGAGTGTCCCCCAGGATCGTCAGAACAGAGCCTGGGGACTATTTTTGGAGGACCTTTTTGGCCATTTCGGATTTTTTTTTGGGGGTGGGGCGGTATTTCTTGTTTTTCGTCGCAGAGCCCCCTGCAGGGGGACACGCCCGACTCAAGGCCAGGCTTCAGTCGGGCCCGTCCCCCTGCAGGAGGAATGTCCCAAAGATAGTCAGAACAGAGTCTGGGGACTATTTTTGGAGCATCTTTTTGGCCATTTCGGAGTATTTTTTTGGGGGGGAGGGTATTTCCTGTTTTTCGTCGCGAAGCCCACTGCAGGGGGACACGCCGGACTGAAGGCCAGGCCCACAGGCCCACCCTGGAGACTATTTTTTGGAGTATCTTTTTGACCATGTCGGAGTCTTTTTTGTAGGATATTTCTTGTTTTTCGTCGCAAATCCCGCTGCAGGGGGACACGCCGGACTTCAGGCCAGGCCCACCCTGGGGCCCAGGGCGGGCGCGTGCGCCCGCTCGATGGGGCCGCGGAGGCGCGCGCTCTGGGCCTGGGCCCCGCCTCGGCCCTGCCAGCTGCTGCCCCCCCCGCGAGGAGGACCGTGCACCCCAGGCGGTGCGTAAGAGAAAACTCACGTTCTCGGCCAGAGCCTCGATGATTCTCCATGCCTCAGTGTAAGTCCTAAGATTCCAAGCGAAATGCTGGGCTTTTGTTCCAATTCTGAGAAGGACCGTGCACCCCAGGCGGTGCTTAAGAGAAAACTCACGTTTTCGGCCAGAGCCTCGATGATTCTTCATGCCTCAGTGTAAATCCTAAGATTCCAAGCGACATCCTGGGTTTTTATCCAAATCCTGAGGCTATGAGTTTCTGAACCCATGGCGGTGCCTAAGAACACTTACGTTCTCGGCCAGAGCCTCGATGATTCTTCATGTTTCAGTGTCAATCCTAAGATTCCAAGCGACATGCTGGGCTTTTATATTCAAATTCTGAGACTATGCTTAAGAACACTTGCGTTTTCGGCCAGAGCCTCGATGCTTCTTCATGCCTCAGTGTCAATCCTAAGATTCCAAGCGAAATGCTGGGCTTTTATATCCAACTTCTGAGACTATGCTTAAGGACACTTGCGTTTTCGGCCAGAGCCTCGATGATTCTTCATGCCTCAGTGTCAATCCTAAGATTCCAAGCGAAATGCCAGGTTGTTATCTTCAGATTCTGAGGCTATGAATCTTCGAACCCATGATCTCTTAAGCACTTCGCAGGGTGTATCAGACCGCACGCCAGCGAAGCCCCACGTCGGAGTATCGCATTTCCGAGCGCGCAGCATGTGCGAGGGCGACCCTGCGCGAGGGCGCAGATGCACCGGCGCAGTTATGGCCAACTCGGACGGCAAGCTTCTCCGTGCCTCGGCCGCTCGGTTGCCCGCCAGGTCGTCCCGTTGGTTATTTGTGCGTTGTCCCATGGGTGTCCTGCGGTTTGTCCCGTGGGTTGCCCCCTGCGTTGCCCCGCGCGTTGTCCCATGTGTTGTCCCGTGCGTTGTCGTCCTGTGCGTTGCCCTGTGCGTTGCCCTGTGCGTTGTCCGGAGAGCTGTCCATCGAATTGCTTCGAAAGTTTTGCTGTTTTTTTCCCGCGGGTTGTTTCGTGATTGTCCCGTGGGTTGTCCCACGGGTTTTCCCATGGGCTGTTTTGTGGGTTGTCCAGCGAGTTGTCCCACGTGTTGTCCCGTGAATTGTCCCTTGGATTGACCCGCGGGTTGCCCCGGGGTTGTCCCCTGGGTTGCCCTGTGGGTTGTCCCGTGGTTGTCCCGTTGGACAGGCACATCGGAATTCGAGGCGACGTGCGCATACACACGCTATTATTATTATTACTACTATTACTATCACTATTACTATTATTATTACTATTACTATTACTATTACCATTACTATTACTACGGCTATTACTATTACTATTACTATTACTATTACTATTACTATTACTATTACTATTACTATTACTATTACTATTACTATTACTATTACTATTACTATTACTATTACTATTACTATTACTAGTACTCGTACTAGTACTCGTACTAGTACTAGTACTAGTATTATTACTATTACTATTATTATTATTACTACTACTATTACTATTACTATTACTATTACTATTACTATTACTATTACTATTACTATTATTATTATTATTACTATTACTATTAGTATTACTAGTACTAGTACTAGTACTAGTACTAGTACTAGTACTAGTACTAGAACTATTACTATTACTATTACTATTACTAGTCCTATTACTATTACTATTACTATTACTATTACTATTACTATTACTATTACTATTACTATTACTAGTACTATTACTATTACTATTGCTATTGCTATTACTATTACTATTGCTATTACTATTACTATTACTATTACTATTACTATTACTATTACTATTACTATTACTATTACTATTACTATTACTATTACTATTACTATTACTATTACTATTACTATTACTACTATTACTATTACTATTACTATTACTACTTACTATTACTATTACTATTACTATTGCTACTATTACTATTACTATTACTATTACTATTACTATTACTATTACTATTACTATTACTATTACTATTACTATTACTATTACTATTACTATTACTATTACTATTACTATTACTATTACTATTACTATTACTATTACTATTACTATTACTATTACTACTACTATTACTATTACTATTACTATTACTATTACTATTACTATTACTACTATTACTATTACTATTACTATTACTATTACTATTACTATTACTATTACTATTACTATTACTATTACTATTACTATTACTATTACTATTACTATTACTATTACTATTACTATTACTATTACTATTACTATTACTATTACTATTACTATTACTATTACTATTACTATTACTATTACTATTACTATTACTATTACTATTACTATACTATTACTATTACTATTACTACTATTACTATTACTATTACTATTACTATTACTATTACTATACTATTACTATTACTATTACTATTACTATTACTATTACTATTACTATTACTATTACTATTACTATTACTATTACTATTACTATTACTACTATTACTATTACTATTACTATTACTATTACTATTACTATTACTATTACTATTACTATTACTATTACTATTACTATTACTATTACTATTACTATTATTACTATTACTATTACTATTACTATTACTATTACTATTACTATTACTATTACTATTACTATTACTATTACTATTACTATTACTATTACTATTACTATTACTATTACTATTACTATTCTCTATTCTCTATTCTCTATTCTCTATTCTCTATTCTCTATTCTCTATTCTCTATTCTCTAATACTATTACTATTACTATTACTATTTCTATTACTATAAATATTATTATTAGTAGTATTATTATTACTACTGTTATTATTATATGAATGCCCCACCCGCACATTCTTTCTACCAGAGAAAA
>CAUYUJ010016525.1:77500-117500 GCA_963575745.1 Prorocentrum cordatum | reverse complement strand
TTTATGCAGAAATCGTGTTTTCGACGCTCAGGAAACACGCTGCGCCAAGGACGCCGTTACAATTTACTTGGTAATCGCGATCTCGCCATACTCGGGCATCCCGCTTGAATGTCCCAACCCGCCCGACCCGCCCGTCAGGGGATCGCCCGCCCGTCGGGGGCTCCCGCCCGAGACGTCCTTCAGGAACGGCGCTTTCGCTTAGGACTTCCTCGAACGTTCACGCTCTTACCTTCCTGCTCCTCCTCCCTCTCCCTCCTCCTTCCTCCCTCCTCTCCTCCCTTCTCTCTCCTTCCTCTCTTCCCTCATCCTTATGCCTCTCTGCCCTATCCCCTCTCCCTCCTCTCGCTCCTCCCTTCTTCCTCCCCTTTTTCTTTCTTTCTTTCTCTCTCTCTCTCTCTCTCCCCTCTCTCTCTTTCTCTACCTCTCTTATATGTCTTTCCTTTCTCTCTCTCTCTGCCTCTTATCAACCGCCCCCCTCTTCGCTCCTTTTCTCCTGGCGTTTTCCCTCTTCCTTCGTCCCTCCTCCTCCCTTCCTCCCACTCTCCCTCGTTCTCCCCCTCTTTTCTTTGCAGGGCCCACACCAATTCCACTGGCGGGCACATGTACGCCCACGAAGGATCGTCCGCCCGTTCAGGTTTGCCCGCCTGTCTAAGGCCGCCGTCCCCCGCAAAGAGATATAATCCCCCCAAAGGGGGTGTGATCGAATACAGAAAGGGCGGGTACCGAGGGTGTGGGGAACTCGTTTTGAATGGCACACGGGCAAGTAAGAACGAACAGTCTTATAATGATTGTTGTTGTTGCTGTTGTTGCTGTTGCTGTTGTTGTTGAACATTATTTATTCTAAAGAATAATTATTGTTGGGCCCCCTGGTGCGCGCCCCCCCTGCGCCGCCTAGGCCGCAGCTACATTTTCATCATTTTCGTGAGGAAGCCTCAGAAAAGAGGGTGTGTACAGGATCCGGTTGTTTTGTTGTAATCCGCTTTCCCTTGCAAAAAACAATAGAAAATGACATTTCTTGTTCTAATATAATCAAATTTCAAGAATCCCTTGCAAAAAATAAGGTAAAGTGGACATTCGCGCGCGCAAGACGAAATCCTTCCAAAACCTTAGTGTTCGCAGCGATTTTAACATAAAAACATCAAAAAACCAATGGTTTTTCAACAAAAAATTGTCAAAATCTCATCCCGCGCGCTCTTGCGGATTCGTAGGAAACCCAACACTTTTTAAACATTTCTGTCAAACGGGCTTTTGCGAGCAACTTTTTCGAACTTCTGCAACAACGGTTGCGCACCTGCCAGGGCCATCATCCCTGTCAAATAATACCATGCGGGACACATTCGTTTTTTCTTCGCGCGCGCACGCCGTCGTCGTCGGCCGCGGGGCCCTGAATAGTAGCCACGGTCGTCCGCATGCCACGAAGTGAAGTGTCCGAACGTCATAGGGCGGGAAGCTGGGTGTGGGTGGTGGCGAAGAGTCGTTTGGAAATTTGGTAGAGCTTGAACCGGCCCCCCCACAAAGTGGGGGTATTGCCCGCCTCCTATGAAAACCCTGGCACTGGTGAGAACGGAGTGTCCCCACGTGCTAGTAATTGTTGTTGTTGTTGTTGTTGTTGTTGTTGTTGTTGTTGTTGTTGATGAATTCTCACGAGTGAGGAATAAGTATTGTTGACCCCCTTTCCGATGCACAATCTATTTTTTCAATTGAAGTGCCCCTCCCGGCGCTCGCATTTTTTTGTTAGCAGGGAAAGCCTTCCTCCTCAAACTGGACCCTGGGCCCAACGACAACGGCTCCCACTTGAGACTTCCTCACAATTTAGCCCGGACCCCCGCTCCCGCCTGAAACTGCTTTGCATTTTATGCAGGAGTCGCGCTCTCGCGTGGGGTTTCTTTGCAATTTATGCAGGGATCGCTTTCTCGGCGCTCTGGAGTCGCGCTCTCGCTTGAGACTTGCTCGCAGTTCACTCAAGAATAGCGCCCTCGCGTGGGGACTACCAGCAATTTACTCAAGCGCCGCGCCCCCGACACTCAGGCACCCAGGAGTCGCGCTCACGCATAGGACTCCCTCACATATTATTTCGGAATCGGGGTCTCGCTGTTTTTCGTCTTCGCTGCCTTTCGTGGCCTCGTTGCAGCCCCTCGTGGCCCCCTCGCTGCCCTTCGTGGCCCCATATATGTATGCGCTTCGTGGCCCCCGCTCGTTCGCGCCCGTCGTGGCCCCATATGCATGCGCTTGGTGGCCCTGCTGTCGCCCTTCGTGGCCCCCTCGCTGCCTTTCGTGGCCCCGTTGTTGCCGTCAGTGGCCCCGTGGCCCCCTCTTGCTACCCTCAGTGGCCCCGTCGTTGCCGTCTGTGGCCCCGCATTATCTGCTCTTCGTGGCCCCCGCTCGTTCGCTTTTCGTGGCCCCGTACGCATTCCCTTCGTGTCCCCGCTGTCGCCCTTCGTGGCCTACTTCGTGCCCTTCGTGGCCCTGCTGTCGTTCTCTCTCTTGCTCTCGCTTTCGCTCGTCGTCGCCGTCGTCGTCGCCGTCGTCGTCGTCGTCGTCGTCGACGTCGTCGTCATCGTCGTTGTCGTCGTGGTCGGTCCCCTGTCCGTCCCTCTTGGGGTCGGGTTGCCGCCGATCAGCGCTGCCGCTGGCCAGGCCGACGGTCCGCGGCCGCCCCGCCGCTTGCTGGGGCCCGGCCTGCAGGGAAAAAGGAACCACCCCGCAAAAAGGTGTGCGATCGAAGACGAAGATGGCGGGTATCGAGGGTTTTGGAAATACGCGTTACGTAGCAGATATTCGAGCAGATTAGTGCTAACAGTCTGAAAATTATGGTTGTGGTTGTTGCTGTTGTGGTTGTTGTTGTTGTTGTTGTTGTTGTTGTTGTTGTCGTTTTTTGTTGTTGTTGTTGTTGTTGTTGTTTATGTTGTTGTTGCTGCTGTTGTTGTAGTTGTTGTTGTTGTAGTTGTAGTTGTAGTTGTTGTTGTTGTTGTTGTTGTTGTTGTTGTTGTTGCTGTTGTTGTTGTTGTTGTTGTTGTTCTTGTTCTTGTTCTTGTTCTTGTTCTTGTTGTTGTTGTTGTTGTTGTTGTTGTTGTTGTTGTTGTTGTTGTTGTTGTTGTTGTTGTTGTTTGTTGTCGTCGTCCCACTCGCGACCTGGCCCGCGACCCGCCCACGACCCGCCCACGACGCGCCCGCGACCCGCCTGCGACCCACTGGCAACCCACCCCGCTTGGCGACCCGCCTGCGATCCACACCCGCCCAACCACTGCTTCAACGAAAGCGTCGGCGCCTGCGGCGGGCTTCTTCAGAGCCTGGCAGACTGCCGACGTCCCCGCCGCCCCCTCAATCCTATCCGCAAGTGCGGGGGGCTGCGTATTATATTCCGATGCCCTCCTCGCTCTGGGGGGGGGGGCAGGAACCCTTGATCTCACTATCGATATCATTTTTTGGGACACCACAGGACACCTCGGGGCACCACATCGATCCCAGCGATCTCAGTATCGATCTCACTATCGATCTCACTATCGATCTCACTATCGATCTCACTATCGATCTCACTACTCATCTCACTCAACGGGACACCACGGGATACCACGGGACACCACGGGACACCAGCGGGACACCGGCGGGACACCGCGCGGCACTGGCCGCCAGAGGAGAAACATTGGGTCCGGCCGCGGCCCAGCCACAGGAGGATTTCGGGACACCCGCGGGACACTGGCGGGACACCGCGCGGCACCGGCCGCCAGAGGAGTTACATTTGGTCCGGCCGCGGCCCAGCCACAGGAGGATTTCCTTTCGCCCGCCCACCCAGCTTCGCCTCGCCCGCACGCGCGCACGGCACGCACGACACGAACCGAAACCCAAATCGATTTCCCGGCAGGGGGGGTTTCCGTTTCACGTCGGACTCACCCCCAACCTCCGATATATATATATATATATATATATATATATATATATATATATATATCTATATAGTTGTATATATAGAATTATATATATATATTGACGTATCTTGTGGTGATCGACCAAACCCGCCACTGTGCGAGGCTTCTGCGGGTCTCTCGGGAAGCATCTTGAGGAGTGCTCGGATGCATTTTTGGGGGCCTCTGGGGGTCTCTCGGGTGCGTCTTGGCCTCGTCGCGTCGTGTTTTTTATTTGTTTTGAATTCGTCGTTGCAGCTTTAGATTTTGGAGAGGGGGCCCTTGCCGGACCTGGGACCGTGACAATAACGACTCGTGGCGAGAGATTGGCCCCACGGAAGGGGTCCAGACCTCCACGGGTCCACGCTGTGAAAAAATCATGCGCTGGTGGGGTCACATTTGGGAGTTCTTGATGCTTTCTCTGGCCAGATGGAGCTTCTCTTGGCACGTCGTGGGCTCACCTTCGGGGGTGGACAGAACCCCCAACAGTGACACGTCGATTAGTGAATTGTCCGTTTTCGGTTCTCGAGAGGGCGCCGTGGCCGTTATTTTCCAGGCTTGCGCCCGCCAGGTCCGGGCCTCAGGTCGTTTTCACTAAGCTTCGTCTTACTACAGGGGGGTCTGTCCATCCCCGATACCTGGGGGCTGTCTCGAGCCATCGTGGCGCTCTCTTGGGCCGTCTTGGAGACCGCATTGGTGGTTTCGGTATGCCTGTGGAGCCTCGAGGGAGGCTGGTGGTGCATGCTGGCTGGTGCTGCTAGGGTATCGGAAGCATCAGAAAACCACAGAAACCTACTAACCAGATGGCGGCTATATGTAGTCCGTCTAGCATCCTGACAGCTACCTCGGTGATGGAATCCGAGTCTACCAGAACCGCTCACAGTTGTGAGCGCAGTGTGTGTGTGTGTGTTTATGTGTGTGTGTGTTTGTCCTTGCAGTTTTTCGGTGCCCTAAGCTTTAATTCGCACCAGGCTGCTGCTTTCGCTTCAAGCTTCCCGCGTCGAGCTTTCGTTCCGCGGGTGCTTTGGCCGCTGCACTTTGGCTGTGCAGCGCCTCCCGTTTTTTTCCACCACCAATTTGCATGGCCGTGACTGGATTATTTCATCATGGTGCGTTCGACTAAATTCGTTCGCAATTGGCACCTCCACCTGCCTGCCGACCGCGCCTGAGGCCCCTCTGCGCCGCCGACTTCATAGTTTGTGTGTGTAAGCGGTCTCTGAGTGCTCGGCCAGGCGTAAACGCACGCGCTTCACTGTCTGCACCCGACTTTCTATGCCCCGTCGCCGCGCGCGGGGCCGCGACGCCGTGTGCGCGATGCCTGCCTCGATTCCGTGTTCATGCCTGTAGTTTTTCGGTACGAAGCGAGTGTTGGACCCTGGCTCGTCAGAGTGGGCGGGCGGTGCAGGGATGGAAATTGTCGCAGGACCTGAGTGCGGGGAGGGCGGCCTTGGCGCTTAGCGCCTGGGGCACTGTGAAGATCTCCCAAGAGCGTCAGGGACTTCCTTGTTTCAAATATGGAAAAAACTGCATCTCCTCCTCCTCCTCCTCCTCCTTCCCCTCCTCCTCCTCCCCCTCCTCCTCCTCCTCCTCCTCCTCCTCCTCCTCCTCTTCCTCCTCCTCCTCCTTCAACTTTCGACGCTCCGTCCGGATTTTCGGGATCGGCGCCTGCGGCGCCGCCCCGGCGCGTTCCGCCTGCCACGGAAAAGAGGGGTCCGGCGCAGATCCAAGAAATCCGCGCGGTCCGCCGAATGTTCGTTTGCTTCGGGGGTGGACAGAACCCCCAACAGTGACACGTCGATTAGTGAATTGTCCGTTTTCGGTTCTCGAGAGGGCGCCGCGGCCGTCATTTTCCAGGCTTGCGCCCGCCAGGTTTGGGCCTCGGGTCGATTTCACTAAACCACGTTTTACTAAAGGGGGTCTGTCCATCCCCGATTTTCCTCACTTGTGAGCCCCCGGGCATGTTTTTAGTGGTTCTCTGGGTCTGCTGTCCAGCCTGGCTCCCGGCAGTATTCTCCTGGGGGCGGGCGCACAGTAATTGGGAGGTTTCGAACCCCGAGGAGGCGAAGCGTCAACGCCGATCTTGCGGCCAGTGCCTGCCTGGGACTGGACGTCTGAGCGTGGTGTTTGGTGGGCCCCAGCCGAGGGCAAGCTGCGCGTTTTGTCAGGGTCGGGATCTTCGGAGGAGGAGGAGGAGGAGGGGGCAGGAGGGGGGGCAGGAGGAGGAGGAGGAGGACCCCCTCCCCCTTCCACTTCAGCTGGTGGTGGCAGACAGGCGCCTCAAGCAAGCGGTATACGTTGCCCCCGGGGGGCGCTCCCGAGACGAGGACACCAAGGCGGCTCTCCACGCTGACTGCATGGAGAAGGCGGCACCCCTGGGCGCGGCCGCGCCCCCCCCCCCCCTGCGTCCGGCAACCGCGCCGCGCTGCGCCGTCTGCGATCGAGCAGACCTTGCGCATCTCGTGTTCGGCGACGGCGACCGATCGGCGAGCAATCTCGGGGCCCTTGCCTCTTTCCTCCTGCTCCCCCTCCTCCTCCTCCTCCTCGCTCCTGGCTCCTTGCGCCGTTGGCGGGAGCATCGACGTGCTCGGCGAGGGCGACCGATCGGCTCTCCGGCCGTCGCCCCACTCTTTCGTGGTGCGTGCTGCTCTCCGCCCTGGCGTGTCGTCGCGGTGCTGCCTCGTCGCCTCGGCTGCTCCTGGCTCGAACTTCTGTCCAAGGCTTGTTTCGAACTGCGCCCAGTGGCGACGTGGGGCATCTCTGAGGCCATCTTCGGCGACAGGGGGACATTCTGGGGCCCCCTTGGCAGCAAAGCGGAGCAGAGTGGCGAACAAGTCGTACAACGGACGCCTTAACTCGTCGCAGCACCCAGGTGCCAAACCTTCGGGAACCTCTGAGACTGAGTGGGGGGAGGGGTCAACTCCTCCTCGAAGTGGAAGAGGTCTTGCCTTGGAGGTGGTGCCCTGAACCAGCTACTTGTGTGTCGCGCCGCCGGTTCTGGCCCACCACGCATCGGCGCGACACAACAGCCACGTCCCCATTCCCAGGCGTCCAAGTCCCGAGCCTTTCCCAGCCTTCCGCCCCGCGGAGCGGAGCGACACGCTATCCGATTGCAGGGCACATCGTGTCACTGGGGCCGCCGTGGCGACACTCTAAGCAAAAGTTCCCGACCGTAGCTCCTGTAGGCAAACACATGTGAACCCTACTCCTGCGGGTCAGATTTCTGGATAAGTGGCTGAGGTTCAGAATCTGAAGGACGTATGCACCCAGGTGAAGCATAAGCGGGGGTGTTCGATAACCCAGTGTCGATTGGACCCGCTGGAGTAGGGTTCGCACTTGGTCGCAGATCGTGGGGTCTCCCCCTACCAGGGCCCATTTCGAGCAGATCGATCTGATTCGAAGTCGATTCTGGCCGGCCCAGCCCGGTTCGACTCCGATATCCCGACGACCCGCTGCGGCCCGAGGTTCGGACGGCGCTGCTGTGCACCATGCATCTTGGCGACGCGTCTCGCCCCGGGCTTCTGTGTCACGAACGAACAACACACACACCCATACCCATAGGGGGGTCGTTGGGAGGAGGACTGGCTATGGGTATGGGTGCGGGTTGTCGGACCCTGGGGAACGCTCCCGTTCGAGCGGGGGCCCCCGTTCGACAACACGCACCCATAGCCCTCTCCGACCCCCCTATGGGTATGGGTGTGTGTTGTTGGTTCGTCATCTGTGACCCACTTCCCCCGACGCTCCCCCCCCCTCCTCCGATTCTCCCCCGCCCCCCCTCAGCCGCTTCCACGCTCGAACCTCCTCCTTCTTGTCGCAGGCGCCGGCGCGCGCGGCTGGCACGGGGCCCCTCGTGCGCCGTGCGGCAGGGCCAGGGCAGCCTCTGCGGGTCCTCCCCGTCCGCAGGCCCGGCCCCCGCGGCCCCGTGCCTCCTTGAGCGCGGGGAGTCCTGCAGCCTCTCCGCTGTTCACTGGCCTCTTCCTCCGCCCGCCCATGCTCTTGCCCCTCTCGGCGCGTGAGGACCAGCCCGGTGGCGCGCTGGGGGGGGGTCCGGATTGGCCTGGAGGCCTTTGGCGGGTCCTGGCATCCTGGTGTGCATGTGTGGTGCGTGAGTTAGTCTGGCCTCCAAATCTGTGGTCACCTCGTGGTAGCTGGCGCGTATACCCCGACAGTGTCGCTTCGCGCTTCCCCTACCTTTCGCAAGGTATGTGATCGTTATGCTGTTCAGGGGAGGTTTGGGCTGAGGCTCCCATTGCGTCCCCAACCGCAAGAGGGACTCGGTCCCTTGCGCTGGGTTCGCGGGGCTTCCGATTAACCCCGTGAGTGTGCCGTGTGCCCCGCAGTTTCCCCGAACTCGCTATACTTCGTCTAACAGATATGCCTGACACTCGCGAGTGCACTGTTGCATCCGCATCTGCGACGCGTGCATAACTGATGGAAGGAACCCGTCTTCCCGTCTTGCCTGTATTCCCAGGCCGTGCAGCTGCACCAGCGATGCATGGGCTTTCGTCCCGAATAACTCGTTGCATCAAACATGCGGCAGTCTATGAAGCCCGCGGTGTGCTGGCAGTAAGGCCTCCACTGATTCCATCGTGTGATTCTTCACTGGGGTATCCGTTTAGATTTAATCATGTATCTGTAACGAGACAGTGCATGCGCAATATTCCACGCCCCGCGGCGGCCCATGCGAATACTAGTCCCTCGCTCCGCCGCTGTAGCTTCTCAGAGATGGACCTAGTCAAGGTAGCCATTGAGGCCTGCCGAGCAGGTTCGTGTGCTGTCGAAAGAACTCCCCTGTGCCCGCAACGGCGTGTGCAGTGACCGTTGCAGCAGCGTGTCCGATCCGGCCGATTTGGTGAGTGGAAGTCCTCGTCTGGCACGGTGCTACCCGCCGCTGGGCTGCTTATAAGATGAGCCGTTGCAGGCATCTGATTCTCCCCCTTGAAGATGTACGGTCACCGCTCGCAGGTCGTATTGCGAAGGCCTTACGGCCAGTGCAGCCGACCCTGAGAGGAGACGACGACGACGACGCTGATTCTCCCCCTTCCAGGTGTACAGTCACCGCTCGCAGGTCGTGTTTCATGTGGCGCGGGCGGGCCTGGCTGCCTGCCAGCTAAGCTGCGGCACCCGCAGACCCCCCCGGGGTGCCGTGCGCATGTGCAGAGGAAGAGTGCCACTCGATCCTGAGCGGATCGGCATGTGGACCACCATTCTAGGCCTCCTAGATGGGCTCGGAGTAGATGGGGTCTGAGGATCGCGCCGCATCGCCGATGCATCGCCATTGCGGCTCGATGCGGAGCCCGATTTGCTTCACGCCGACGTCACCGATGCATGGCCAGCGTCGCTGGTGCATCGCCAATGCATCGCCGATGCAGCGCCGATTCATTGGCGATGCATTGGCGATGCGGTGCGATCCTCTTACCCCATCTACTCCGACCCCATCTAGGAGGCCTCTGACCATGCAGGTAGCCTCCCCACTACCATACCATGCAGGCCAGCACAGCTGCCAAGCTGTCCACCGCTTGCACACTGCGCCGTGCTGGGAGGGGTTGTAGACTTGTAGACGCGCTCCCATTCGCAGCGAAGCCGCAAGTGCCGTCGTGCCGATGAGGCCAAACCTCCTTCGTGATGGCCCGCGTCAAAGTGCATGGACCAGATACATTGCCTTGTCATGTTCATGTGGCGTGGAGGCGTTATGTCGTCCCCCCCCCAGTCAGGGCCGCAGGCTCTGGTGGTCTCCCCATCCGTCTTTCCCCCGACGAGAGGGAATCGGTAACTGCATGCCTGTGCAGTTGCATCTCAGGTGGCTTCTGGTGGAACCAGGTGTCTTGGACCAGGGTCTCTTCACGTGCACGGAGCACGCATCTGGCCACCTCCTCGGCCGCACGACCCTGGAGCGCTCGGACTCGGACCGCTCGCCTGCGTGGAGCGACCAGATACCCGACGTCGTGATTTGTTCACAACTTCGACCCCCAGAGGTCCGACCCATTCTCCCACCTCCTCCTCCCCCTCCCCCTCCCCCTCCTCCTCCTCCTCCTCCTCCTCCTCCTCCTCCTCCTCCTCCTCCTCCAGGTCGGTTTTTCCCCATATCCTAAGATGGGGTTCTTGTTATTACTTGGACGCCTCCTACTCCCTCTCCCTCCTCCTCTTTCCTCCTCCCCTCCTCCTCTTTCCTCATACTCAGACCTACTCATATTCAGACTTACACATACTCAGACTTACTCATACTCAGACCTACTCATACTCAGACTTACTCACACTCAGACATACTCATACACAGACTTACTCATACACAGACTTACTCACACCCAGACGTACTCATACACAGACTTCCTCATACCCAGACTTACTCATGCACAGTATTACTCATACTCAGACTTACTCATACCCAGACGTACACATACACAGACTTTCTCATACACAGACCTACTCATACCCAGACTTACTCATACACAGACTTACTCATACACAGACTTACTCATACTCAGGCATACTCATACTCAGACCTACTCATACTCAGACTTACTCAACACACATCAGATTTGGAGGATGTCTCAAGCGGGGCGCTGGTTTCAGCACCCCTAAGGGGAGCCGCCAGGGGTGGTTGCACGGGCTCGTTCGCGGCCATTTTGTGGGGATGTCTCAGGCGGTTTGCTTGTTTCTGGGCTCAACATCCTTCGCTTGGAGAGCAGATTGTGAGGATGTCTCAGGCGGGGCGCTGGTTTCAGCACCCCTAAGGGGAGCCGCCAGGGGTGTTTGCACGGGCTCGTTCGCTGCCATTTTGTGGGGATGTCTCAGGCGGTTTGCTTGTTCCCCATATCCTAAGATGGGGTTCTTGTTATTACTTGGACGCCTCCTACTCCCTCTCCTCCTTCCTCCTCCTCTTTCCTCCTCCCCTCCTGTTGGACTTACTCATACTCAGACTTGCTCATACTCAGACTTACTCATACACAGACTTACTCATACTCAGACTTACTCATACTCAGACCTACTCATACTCAGACTTACTCACACTCAGACATACTCATACACAGACTTACTCATACACAGACTTACTCACACCCAGACGTACTCATACACAGACTCACTCATACCCAGACTTACTCATACACAGTATTAGTCATACTCAGACTTCGCTTGGAGAGCAGATTGTGAGGATGTCTCAGGCGGGGCGCTGGTTTCAGCACCCCTAAGGGGAGCCGCCAGGGGTGTTTGCACGGGCTCGTTCGCGGCCATTTTGTGGGGATGTCTCAGGCGGTTTGCTTGTTTCTGGGCCCAACATCCTTCGCTTGGAGAGCAGATTGTGAGGATGTCTCAGGCGGGGCGCTGGTTTCAGCACCCCTAAGGGGAGCCGCCAGGGGTGTTTGCACGGGCTCGTTCGCGGCCATTTTGTGGGGATGTCTCAGGCGGTTTGCTTGTTTCTGGGCCCAGCATCCTTCGCTTTCGGAGCAGATTTGGAGGATGTCTCGAGCGAGGCGCTCATTTTCACCTCCCAGGTGGGCCAGATTTTGAGGATGTCTCGATCGGCTTGCTTGTTTTGGTGGCCAGGCTCGTGGCCCTAAGTGGCCGCCAGGGGTGTTTGCACGGGCTCGTTCGCTGCCATTTTGTGGGGATGTCTCATGCGGTTTGCTTGTTTCTGGGCCCAGCATCCTTCGCTTTCGGAGCAGATTTGGAGGATGTCTCGAGCGAGGCGCTCATTTTCACCCCCCAGGTGGGCCAGATTTTGAGGATGTCTCGATCGGTTTGCTTGGGCTCGTGGCCCTAAGGGGAGCCGCCAGGGGTGGTTGCACGGGCTCGTTCGCGGCCATTTTGTGGGGATGTCTCAGGCGGTTTGCTTGTTTCTGGGCCCAGCATCCTTCGCTTTCGGAGCAGATTTGGAGGATGTCTCGAGCGAGGCGCTCATTTTCACCTCCCAGGTGGGCCAGATTTTGAGGATGTCTCGATCGGTTTGCTTGTTTTGGTGGCCAGGCTCGTGGGCGCAGATTTTTCTCAGGATGCCACAGGAGGCTCCAACAGGCTCCAGGAGACCACATGAGGTCACAGGAGGCATCAGGAGGCAACAGAAAAACTCAAGAGGCCACAGGATGTCCCAAGAGGCTCCAGGAGGCCCCAGGAAGCTCCAGAAGGCCCCAGGAAACCACAGGAGGCCCCAGGAGGCAACAGGAAGCGCCAGGAGGCCTCGGAAGGCAACAGGAGGCCCCGAGAGACCCCAGGAGCAGGAGGCCTCAGAAGGCAACAGGAGTGGCTCCAATCCCATGTGTTTTACGTATGCTCCTATCGATTGGGCCTTACCTGGAGCACGATTCTTTGATGTTCTACGTATGTTTCTATAGATGGTCCTTCTCCTGTGTACACAATCCTAAATGTTTTATTCATGTTCCTATATATTGGGCCTCTCCTGGGGCACGAGTCCTTGGTGTTTTACGCGTGTTCCTATAGATTGCCCTTCTCCTGTGGCTCTAATCCGCAATGTTTTATGTACGTCTGTTGCTATATATTGCGCCTCTCCTGGGGCACGAAACCTTCCTAGGAGGTCCCAGGAGGTCCCAAGAGGCTCCTGGAGACCCCAGGAAGCCCCAGTAGGTTTCAGGAGGCCCCAGGAGGCCCCAGGCTCATGCACAGAGACGCGCGTGTATTACTGAGGCTCATTCACACTCCAATTCATTCGCAGTTCGATTGATGTCCAGACCGTCACAACTGAAGCACGTTAATATTCGAAAGCTCTTGCGCCTAGACATTCACGGCGGACAGGTCCATGCGAGTAGATGCACATGTGGGGAGCTCCACGCAGTGACTAATTTCTGGGCTTAACATCCTTCGCTTGGAGAGCAGATTGTGAGGATGTCTCAGGCGGGGCGCTGGTTTCAGCACCCCTAAGGGGGGCCGCCAGGGGTGTTTGCACGGGCTCGTTCGCGGCCATTTTGTGGGGATGTCTCAGGCGGTTTGCTTGTTTCTGGGCTCAACATCCTTCGCTTGGAGAGCAGATTGTGAGGATGTCTCAGGCGGGGCGCTGGTTTCAGCACCCCTAAGGGGGCCGCCAGGGGTGTTTGCACGGGCTCGTTCGCGGCCATTTTGTGGGGATGTCTCAGGCGGTTTGCTTGTTTCTGGGCCTAACATCCTTCGCTTGGAGAGCAGATTGTGAGGATGTCTCAGGCGGGGCGCTGGTTTCAGCACCCCTAAGGGGAGCCGCCAGGGGTGTTTGCACGGGCTCGTTCGCGGCCATTTTGTGGGGATGTCTCAGGCGGTTTGCTTGTTTCTGGGCTCAACATCCTTCGCTTGGAGAGCAGATTGTGAGGATGTCTCAGGCGGGGCGCTGGTTTCAGCACCCCTAAGGGGAGCCGCCAGGGGTGTTTGCACGGGCTCGTTCGCGGCCATTTTGTGGGGATGTCTCAGGCGGTTTGCTTGTTTCTGGGCTCAACATCCTTCGCTTGGGAGCAGATTGTGAGGATGTCTCAGGCGGGGCGCTGGTTTCAGCACCCCTAAGGGGAGCCGCCAGGGGTGTTTGCACGGGCTCGTTCGCGGCCATTTTGTGGGGATGTCTCAGGCGGTTTGCTTGTTTCTGGGCTCAACATCCTTCGCTTGGAGAGCAGATTGTGAGGATGTCTCAGGCTGGGCGCTGGTTTCAGCACCCCTAAGGGGAGCCGCCAGGGGTGTTGCACGGGCTCGTTCGCGGCCATTTTGTGGGGATGTCTCAGGCGGTTTGCTTGTTTCTGGGCCAACATCCTTCGCTTGGAGAGCAGATTGTGAGGATGTCTCAGGCGGGGCGCTGGTTTCAGCACCCCTAAGGGGAGCCGCCAGGGGTGGTTGCACGGGCTCGTTCGCGGCAGTTTGTGGGGATGTCTCAGGCGGTTTGCTCGTTTCTGGGCTCAACATCCTTCGCTTGGAGAGCAGATTGTGACGATGTCTCAAGCGGGGCGCTGGTTGCAACACCCCTATGGGGAGCCGCCAGGGGTGGTTGCACGGGCACGTTCGCGGCCATATTGTGGGGATGTCTCAGGCGGTTCGCTTGTTTCTGGGCTCAACAGGGAGGGAAATGACAGGAACGAGGATGAGGAGGAGGAACAGGAGGAGGAGGAGGAGGCGGGGGATCGTGAGGAAGGGCATGGGGGTGCGGAGGGGGAGGGGGAGCAGGAGGATGAGGAGGAGGAGCAGGAGCAGGAGAAGGGAGGGGGCGGAGGAACAGGAGGAGGAGGAGGAGGAGGAGGAGGAGGAGCGCTTTGCTCGAAGGTCCTTGACGCGAGCAGAACGTTTGTTCCGAAGTCCAGGACATATATATATATATATATATATATATGTATATATATATATATATTCATAGGGGGTGACTGCGAGGGGGGGGCGGTGGTTGTGTGCGGGGATCGTTGGAAATGCTCACCGTGGCACTATCCTCCAACATGACATGCACTTATGGCCTTGTGTGGCTAAACGCTCGTCTTACATATCCCACTGCCAACTATCCTACAACATATGCACATGTGGGAAGCTCCAAAGCTACCACGGGCTGAAAAGGGGAAGGCCTGGCAGCTGAGGAGGGGGGATGAAGAGGAAGAGGCTCGCATTCAACCATACTCGAAGCTCACTCTGACTCATACGCAATCACTCGCATTAGGGGTCACTCGTCTTCGTCGGCCCTGTCGCCCACGTGGACGCGCTATTGTAGTCGACCGCTCATGAACAGACGCCCACCACGGCATGACATAAAACATGAGATGCACATATGGGGAGCTCCACGCAGTGAGTAATTCATCCTGAGTCGTTTTTTGAAGGTCCCGGGGCCCGGTAAGGGCCCCCAGAGGCCGAAGGTAGTGAAAAAACACCCGTCGTGATTCTTTCACGACTCGAGCCTCGACCTGGTCGCGCCTCAGGGGCGCCCGGCAGCGGCGCCTTGACCGCGCCTTCGCCTCCTCGCCAGTGCCGCGGCAGGACTTCTCTGAGGTCCACGGCCCGCCCTTTCTGCCCTCGAAGGGCCTGTCCGTCGGACCGGCGACGAGCGCTCGCCTCGCCCCCCTAGCCCCGCTCCGCCGCCTCAACTCGCCTCGCCGCGACGGCAGCGCGGGCGCGGGCGTTCCGTATCGAGGACCCCAGCTAGTCCCGGGGGCTCCCGGACGGCGGAGCTTCTGGTCAAGACGGAACGCCTCGCGCGGTGATGGGCGCCAGGGCCTACGCCGCAGGGGCGACTGCGATCCGATCGATCCCATTCGATGCCGACTCTGGTCGGCTCCATCTGATTCGATTTCGGTCTTCCGACGGTCCGATACAGTGAGCGGCTTGAATAAGGAGCACTTTTTTTTCAAAAGGGGCTCGGTCGTTCCTTAGGTTTGCTCGCGTGATTTACAGTTCCTTATGCGTTATTTATTATTTATCGTTCCTTACTCGTTATTCCTTAGGATCAAAAGGGGTTTCGTTCCTTATTTATCGTTCCTTAGGTCAAGCCGATGACTGTACGGCCCGATGCCTGCCTGGGGCGCCGCTGTGCACCCCGGCCCAGCCGATCCGGTGCGGTCCGATCCCCGCCTCCGGGCAGACGCGGCCCGATTCGGTGCAGGCTCCGATCCGATCCGACTGTTACTGGTGCGATGCTGGCTGCGCCTGCGCTGTCCTGGCAGGAGTCGCAGGCCTAAAGGTTGACACCAACTCCAACATCGGCGGTGTTCCTCCACCGAGGGAAGAAGACCCCGATCTCGGTGACGGTGGTGATTTTCTGGCTTCCTAGGTGACCGAAATATTACCACCAACACCGAAATCTAGGATCATCTCCCCCCTGTGGAGGCAGCCCCCTGTCTTGGTGTTGGTGCCCATTTCCAGGCCTCCAAAGGAGCCCGCTGCGCCCGTCGGGTGCCCCGAGCTCCACAGTGAGCGCCGGCCTCCGCCGACAGCGCCAGATCGACCCCCCCCGTGGCGGGCAGCCAGGCTGCGCCCGTCGGGTGCCCCGAACTCCACAGTGAGCGCCGGCGGGGCGCAGCCTCCGCCAACAGCGCCAGATCGACCCCCCCCGTGGCGGGCAGCCAGCGCGCGCCGAAGGCGCTGCGACTGCGCCGAGAGGCGCCGACGAGGCGGGGATGACCGCTCTCCAGCTCCCCGACCCCGCGCTTCGTGCCGCACAGCGTCTGCGCTTTTCCTTCTCTCGGCGCCAGAGGTGCGTTGTCCAGCCTGGGCTCCGCTTCACCGCCCACGTGGCGTCCGCGATGCTGATATCAAGGGCCCCCCCTCCTTGTCCGCCATGATCGCAGACCACGTCCAGCTGGGCCGCCTGCTGCGGCGGCCTGCTCGGCCAGTGCCTGGACGTCGAACCGTGTGCGCAGTCACCGCGCCGCCTCGTGAGGCACCGCGGTGTGCAGTCGTGTAGGTCCACCTCCTGACCAAGCATGACCAGGCGTCTGTTCCATGCTGGTCCAGCATGGCCCCACAGGTGCCAATCGTCCCACGCGTAGTCCCACGTGGCAGTGTCCGCGCGTGCCGCCAACTGGGGCCACAGTGTTTCCCAGCCAGGGACCCCACGACGTCCGTCAGTTGGCGAAGAGGTGCTCCATTTATCTTTTGGTGCCCTGTGCGTGGGATTGCCACGTGCAATCTCGGGTGGTACCTCCTGAGCATTCCGAGCCTTGCCACCGGTCCGATGCCGCTGAGGCCACGTTGTTCGTTGGCCGCGTGACGCAGCGTCCTTTTCTAGGGTGTGCGATACGCGCATGATCCTAGCCACCGTGGTTTCCTGCAAGGACAGCGTGATCCTGCGTATGATCTTCTCACATGCTGCCAGGAAGGCCGCTGGACCGGAACCGCGCGTGGTGGCGTCGTCAGGCCCATGCCTTTGCCAATGAGCTTCACGAAGAGCTGCGAGGCTGGAACTTCGCTGACGTGTGTCTCCGCAGCGAGCCTGGCCACGTTCTCGTCGACCCCCACCGCCCATGCACGTGTCAGTGCCTTATATTCCTGGGCGATAAAAGGCGTTACCGCACGGGGGGGCTATGGGGGGGGGAGGGGGGCGGGGCGCGACGTCACGTTTCGCGCCGGCGCCGTCTGGGAATGTCTACGAATAGCCAGAGCGAGCTCGGAGGTCAGCACGAAGCGTGGCGTCGCCTGGGGGGGGGTCGGCAGGGGCCGGCAACGGCTGCTATTTCAAAAAAGAAGAGACCGCTCTCTTGAAAAGGGCCAGCAGTAGGTGCACCGCGGCCTCTGAGGATCACGTTCGCGCCAGAGCAAAGCATTTCTGGCGCACCCATGGATGCAGGATGCGCGTCTGACCGCGCTGTGGCCCCCTCCAGGCACAGATTGCCTGTCCTGGAGCACTGGCGCCCCCGCGGACCCAGCACACGCCCCTGAGCGCTATGTCCAGGTTGCCTGTCAAGGCGTGCCGGCGTCACCTGTGGCAGCAAGCCCGTGCCCTGCAATGTGCAGGGGGGCTGCTGCTCGTGGTCGCGCGCCTGTCGCGCGAGAGGCGCGCGGGCGCGCCAGAAGCTGGCGGGGCACCCCCACCGACCTGGGCAGGGCTCATTTCGGCTCCTCCCATTCGGCTCGATGCGATTCCGATCGATTCCGATTTCGATTCGACTCGACTTCGGATTCCGATCTGGATGTCGATTGATCAATGGAGGCCCCACTACAGCCTGCCAGCCTGCCGATTTCCGCCGATTCGGCTTCCCCCCACTTGGCTGCCGATTTCCGCCGATCCGACTCACTTCGACCGCCGATCCGACATGCCGATTCGGTTTCGGGCTCTCCTGCCGAGGCGACAGGCGCTCCCTGCGCCTTCACCTGCACCGTCCTGGCGCCTGCCTCTCCTCGTGGTTCTCGTCTCGGGGCCGATGGTCCCCGGCGGAGTCCAAGAGCCACAAGAGAAGCCTTGGCGCCCGCTCTTGGCGCCGCCTCCGCGCACCCCGGATCTCTGAGGAGGAGGAGGAGGAGGAGGAGGAGGAGGAGGAGGAGGAGGAGGAGGAGCTCGTGGAGGTCGACGCCGCGCGCGAGTTTGCGCCCATTCTGCGAGCCACACGGCCGAGCCCACGGCCTCGAGGCTCTGCCTGCGGAAGCCGGTCGTGCGTGCGGCAGGCATGCCCGTCGAGTCCACATGCTTTGCACGACGTGGAGGTTGATCAAGCCAGCTCGATCCCAGCTAGATCCTCCTCCTCCTCCTGCTCCTCCTCCTCCTCCTCCTCCTCCTCCTCCTCCTCCTCCTCCTCCTCCTCCCCCTCCTCCTGCTGCTCCTCCACCTCCTCGTCCTCCTCTCTCCCCCCCGCGCCTCATCACCTACAGGCTTCTACTCCTCCTCCTCCTCCTGCTCCTCGTTCTTTTCACACAGCGTTTTCTCAGGGGTTCGAATGCGGCTCCTGGGGAAATGTAGCATGAGCCCGCCGGGAGCGGTGGCCGTGGATAGGAGCCATGGTTGATTGGCCATCGCCATTCGTTGTTCCCTGCACTGGGTCATGCTCCTGCAGATGTTTGTTACGCTTGTGGTTGGTTTTTCTTCTGCAGTTGAGCAGTGCACCTCGAGGTCGTGGTGACGGCGTTTCTTTCTTGACCTCGGGCTTTTCGCGGGGCAACGACAGCGAGGCTCTCAGGCACCGCTACCGTATTCTTGAGCAGGCTGGTGTCTCAATCGAACGCGATCCCGTCGTAGATGCAAGTCCTACCAGTTACGCGTCGGAGACGCCTGATTTCGTCCGCAGCGGGTTGCCATTTCGTGTGATTGCCGCCGGAAGTGGGCATGATACGATCACATGTGCACGTGCTGCGGATTGTCCTGCGGAACATCTATGCGTGGACAGCAGTTCAGGTGCAATAGTCAATCTATTCTCTGATAGATGTCTCACGTTGTTGGATTGTTTGTGTCACAAGCCAGGGTCACATACAGTATCATATAATCCACGGGAGCTGTCAAGCGTGAATTATGTGGACGGCCCGCGAGTTGGTTTTGCCGCGTGGCAAGGGTCTTGTTATCCACGAGGCTTACGCCATACTCCCACCGCCGAAAGGTAGGCGGGGCGATGATGATGGTGGTGGTGGTGATGATGATGATTATTATGATGCTAGCGATGAGGATGACGATGAAGATACTGCGGATGATAGCGATCATGCCACTGATGATGCTGGTGATGCTGACACTTATTATGTTGTTGATGTTGATCAGTACGACGCTGACGACGATTATGCTGCAACTGATGATGAAGCCAGTGACGATGACGATGACGATGACGATGATGATAATGATGATGATCAGGATGACGATGGTGATGGTGATGATCATAATGATGCTGATGGTCATGACGATCATATTGATATGCTGCTGATGATGATGATGATGCTGATTCGGATTATGATTCTGAACATGATGATGTAGATGTTTATTACACTATTGCTTATGAGGATGCTGGTCGTTAGGATGCTGATGCTGGTGATGCTGATGCTGACGACGATGACGACGACGACAATGATGACGATGACGATGACGATGCTGATGCCGATGATGATGCTGCTGGCGATGATGATGCTGATGACGATGGCGATGATGATGATAAGATGCTGATGATGATGATGATACTGATGACAAATATGCTTATGATGCTGATGTTGATACTGATGCTGCTGCTGATGATGCTGATGGTGCTAATGATGATGCTGATGCCGCTCATGCTGATGATGATGCTGTTGATGATGATGCTGCTGCTGATGATTATGATGATTATGCTGATGTTGTTGATGCTGATTGTGATGTTAGTGTTGATGCTGCTGCTGATGATGCTGATGATCCGGATGCTGACGCTAATGCTGATGCTGACGATCCAGATGATAACTATGATGACGCTGATGAAGCTGGTGGTGACAATGCTGATCAGTCTGCTGTTGTTGATGTTGACAACGGTGATGATGCTGGTGGTGTTGATGATGCTGATGATGTGGATGGTACTGATGATGGTGGTGATGGTGATGCTGATGCTGATGATGATGATGATGATTGCACTAATGATGATGATGCTGATGAGGCTGCGGCTGATGATGCTGCTGCTCCTGATGATGCCGCTGCTGATGCTGATGCTGATGATGCTGCTGCTGATGCTGCTGCTGATGATGACGAGGAGGAAGAGGAGGATGAGGACGGTGGTGGTGGTGGTGGTGGGGAGGAGGTGGAGGAAGAGGAGGAGGAGGCGGAGGAGGAGGAGGAGGAGGAGGAGGAGGTGGAGGACCAGTGGAAGCCCAAGAGTCATCAACGATGTTGGAATTAACACTACCTCCAAGCTCCCTCTTCACAGGCCCCTACAACGGTTCATTTCCATTGAGGGGGCTGCAGTTTGAATACCCTGAAGCGTGCCAAAACATCGTTCGCGGGATTTCAACGCCACGTATCAACTTGACTGGTGCGTCTTGACGATCCAGAATCTTGCCAGAACGCCATTTGTGGGATTTCAACACAGCGAATCATCATAACTGTTGCGCCCGCATAACATATTTTTCTCAATCACAATTTCTGGCACGTTGGTGATAGGAACCCGTGAAATCCTTGCAAAGTTTTAACATGATTGTGCGCGGCGCTAAGGCGAGAGCCACATTTTGAAACGGGACCGCCCTCAATCCGTGAAGGTCTTGCACATTTTTAACACGACTGTGCGCGGTGCTAAGGCGAGAGCCACATTTTGAAAAGGAGCCGCCCTCAATCCGTGAAGCTCTTGTTGCAATTATTTTAAACGAATGTGCGCGGCGCTAAGGTGAGAGCCACATGTTTCCCCACATGCTTAGTGGGGTTCTGGTTTTCTTCTTTCCCGCGTCGCACCCGCGTCTCCTCCTCCTCACCCCTCCTCCTCCTCCTCCTCCTTCTCCTCCTCCTCCTCCTCCTCCTCCTCCTCCTCCTTCTCACACAGCACAGCGCAGCACAGCATAGCGCAGCACACCACAGCACAGCACATCACAGCTCAGCACAGCACAGCACACCTCACATTGACACACAGCACGTGCACAGCACAGCACGGCACAGCACAGTTCAACACAGCTCAGCTCAGCTCAGCTCAGAACAGCACAGCACAGCACAGCTCAGCTCAGCACAGCATAGCTCAGCACAGCACTGCACATCACAGCACAGCACCTCAGCACAGCACAGCTCAGCTCAGCACAGCACAGCACAGACTAGCTCAGCACAGAGGGGTGGTGCGCGGGGGGTGGTCCCTGAGGGCGGCCGCTATTTGTGACGGGGTCGGAAAGTGTGGTCCACACCAGAGGGTGTGCGCAGAGAGTGGTCCCTCAGCGCGTCCCCTATGCGTGCCAGGGTTGGACAGCGTGACAGGCGTGGCACTTTGTCGCCACCATAGGGGGTGCGCGGGGCGTGGTCTCTCAGCGCGGCCGCTATCCACGACACTGTTGCAAAGCCTAGCAGGCGTGGCACTTTCTGGACACCATCGGGGGTGCACAGGGGGTGGTCTCTCAGCGCGGCCTCTATCCACGACACTGTCGCAAAGCCTAGCAGGCGTGGCACTTTCTGGACACCATCAAGGGGGTGCGCAGGGGGTGGTCTCTCAGCGCGGCCGCTATCCACGACGCTGCCGCAAAGCCTAGCAGGCGTGGCACTTTCTGGACACCATAGGGGCTGCGCAGGGGGTGGTCCTTCAGCGCGGCCGCTATCCACGACACTGTCGCAAAGCCTAGCAGGCGTGGCACTTTCTGGACACCATACGGGGTGCGCAGGGGTGGTCTCCCAGAGCGGCCGCTGTCCACGACACAGTCGCAAAGCCTAGCAGGCGTGGCACTTTCTGGACACCATAGGGGGTGCGCAGGGGGTGGCCTCTCAGCGCGGCCGCTATCTACGACACTGTCGCAAAACCTAGCAGGCGGGGCACTTTCTGGATACCATCGGGGGTGCGCAGGGGGTGGTCTCTCAGCGCGGCCGCTACCCACGACACAGGCGTGGCACTTTCTTGACGCCATAGGGGGTGCGCAGGGGGTGGTCTCTCAGCGCGGCCTCTATCCACGACATTGCCGCACAGCCTAGCAGGCGTGGCACTTTCTGGACACCATAGGGGGTGCGCAGGGGGTGGTCTCTCAGCGCGGCCTCTATCCACGACACTGTCGCAAAGCTTAGCAGGCGTGGCACTTTCTGGACACCACAGGGGGTGCGCAGGGGGTGGTCTCTCAGCGCGGCCGCTATCCACGACACTGTCGCAAAGCCTAGCAGGCGTGGCAGTTTCACGACGCCATTGGGAGTGCGCAGGGGGTGGTCTCTCAGCGCGGCGGCTATCCACGACACTGTCGCAAAACCTAGCAAGCGTGGCACTTTATGGCCACCATAGGGGGTGCGCAGTGGGTGGTCTCTCAGCGCGGCCGCTAACCGCGACGCTGCCGCAAAGCCTAGCAGGCGTGGCACTTTCTGGACACCATAAGGGGGTGCGCAGGGGGTGGTCTCTCAGCGCGGCCGCTATCCGAGCCGGTCGTCCAGGGCATAGCAGGCGTGGCACTTTCTCGACGCCATAGGGGGTGCGCAGGGCGTGGTCTCTGAGCGCGGCCGATATCCGAGCCGATCGTCCGGGGCATAGCAGGCGTGGCTTTTTCTCGACGCCATACGGGGTGCGCAGGGGGTGGTTTCTGAGCGCGGCCGCTATCCGAGCCGGTCGTCCAGGGCATAGCAGGCGTGACATATTCTCGACACCATGGGGGGGCGCAGGGCGTGGTCTCTGAGCGCCGCCGCTATCCGAGCGGGTCGTCCAGGGCATAGCAGGCGTGGCATTTTCTCGACGCCATAGGGGCTGCGCAGGGGGTGGTCCTTCAGCGCGGCCGCTATCCGAGCCGGTCGTCCAGGGCATAGCAGGCGTGGCACTTTCTCGACGCCATAGGGGGTGCGCAGGGCGTGGTCTCTGAGCGCGGCCGATATCCGAGCCGGTCGTCCAGGGCATAGCAGGCGTGGCATATTCTCGACGCCATACGGGGTGCGCAGGGGGTGGTTTCCGAGCGCGGCCGCTATCCGAGCTGGTCGTCCAGGGCGTAGCAGGCGTGGCACTTTATGGACACCATAGGGGGTACGCAGGGAACGGCCACCAAGATCATTCTCACATGCTTCACTTCAACTATCATCACTCCAGCCATAATGTAAGTATGTGGGGATCCTCGGTAGCGTAATGAAAACCACCCGCCCTCAATCCGTCAAACTCTTGCAAGGTTTAAACGAATGTGCGCGGCGCTAAGGCGAGAGCCACATTTTGAAAACGACCCGCCCTCAATCCTTGAAGCTCTTGTTGCAATTATTTTAAACGAATGTGCGCGGCGCTAAGGCGAGAGCCACATTTTCAAAACGACCAGCCCTCCATCTGCGAAACTGTTGTCACTTTTTAAGCTTCAGAGTCATGCATGGTGAGGAAGTCTGAGGCGAAACGCCCGGCCCGCCCTGAAAACTGGCCTCGGGGTGCGACAGGGAGGAGTATCTATAAGGAGAAGGAATGGAGGAGGAGGAGGAGGAGGAGGAGGAGGAGGAGGAGGAGGAGGAGAGAGGAGGAGGAGAGAGGAGAGAGAGGAGGAGAGAGGAGGAGGAGGAGGAGGAGGAGGAGGAGGAGGAGAGAGGGAGGAGGAGGAGGAGGAGGAGGAGGAGGGGAGGAGGCGGAGGAGGAGGAGGAGGAGGAGAGGAGGAGGAGGAGGGAGGAGGAGAGGAGGAGGAGGAGGAGGAGGAGGAGGAGGAGGAGGAGGAGGAGGAGGAGGAGGAGGAGGAGGAGGAGGAGGAGGAGGAGGAGGAGGAGGAGGGAGAGGAGAGGAGGAGGAGGAGGAGGGAGAGGAGAGAAGGAGGAGCAGGTAAGGATATGATGATGTGATGATGATGATGATGATGATGATGCTGATGATGCTGATGATGATGATGATGATGATGCTGATGATGATGATGATGATGATGATGATGATGATGATGATGATGATGATGATGATGATGATGATGATGATGATGATGATGATGATGATGATGATGATGATGATGATGATGATGATGATGATGATGATGATGATGATGATGATGATGATGATGATGATGATGATGATGATGATCCACGCATCCAAGAAGGTCTGGAGCTCCCCGCTCGATACAGCCTCCCGAAGCCATGGCCTTTCCCTCTGGCGCTGCGGACGCAAGGCCTGACCCGTGCCCAAGGCACACTCGCAGACTCTCCTGAAAACTAGAGGCCACGCCATCCGCCTCGGCCGAGGCAAGCGGAAGGCAGGGCATCGAGCATTCACGGCAACTCAGCTTGCTGGCTCGAGGTGCCACAGCAACGCAAACCTCCCGCTGGCACCTGGCCTCAGACAGGGACTGGTTTGCAATGCGGTGGCCTTCGGAGGCAACCATGGCGGTGTGCGAACCTGCCACCACGGTCCAGCCTCCGACTGGCGGCACAGAGCAGAGCAAGCTGGGGCACAAGAAGCGCTGGCCGTCGCGGCAAGCGCGCCAGCCTCTACATTGAACGGAGCGCTCCAGTGCGTGGAAACCTACGCACCTGGTTCAGCTTCCGCTCGAGCGAGAGCCGTGCAACGGCAGAGAGCTAGCTCTAGAGCGGGACACGAGCGCCGAGCGAAAGGCGGCCTAGCCACCAGCATCGCAGCGTCCAAGGGGACGTAACGTTGCCGCTGGCAGCAGAGCCCGATCCCGAGCGTGGGAAATCCTACGCTCCTGGTTCAGCCTCCGCTCAAGCGCGGGAAGCAGAGCAGCACAAAACAAACTACAGCGCACCAGCATTGCAACACTCCCGTGGCAGCTGGCCGAAGGAGGGACAGGTTGCATTGCTGCTGCGACGCGGAGCCCGATCCCGTGCGTGGGCGAACCTACGCACCTGGTTCAGCTTCCGCTGGGCGAGCCATGCAAGGCACAGAGCGCGCCCGACTGAGCACCGTGCGAAAGCGGATGCACCTCGCCACCAACATCGCAGCGGGTCCTGGCCAGATGCCGACCTGCTGCGTAGCCGCTGGCAGCCGAGCCCGATCCCGTGCGTGTGGAAACCCCTACGCACTTGGTTCAGCCTCAGCACTGGAACGAGCGACGCGGCTGGAGAGCCTAGCCACCATCGACGCGCCTGCGCATGCGCCGCAGCGGCTCAGGGTCACCGATGCCACCCGTCCCAGCGGGCTGCAGGCCGCGCTTCAGCCTGCTGAGCACCGCCTTCTGCCTGTCGTTCTTGGGGGCCTTCGGGCACTCCGCTGCCAAGCCCGCCATCCTGCGGCTCTGCGTCCAGTAGCCGCACTTCACACAGAAGAGGTGGTTACCAGCCCGCCACAGGTCGTGGGAGCCGTGAGCGTCGAATCCCCACCACGGCGGGAGCTGCGGCGGCGGCGGCGGCGGGGGCCCGCCACCGGCCCCAGAAGGGCCCTCCGACGTCGGTGGGCTGCCCCGCTGGCCGCCGCCAGGCGCGCCGCTGCCGTCTCGCCCTGCACGCGCCTCGTCTCCTTCCACCTGTGCTGGTGCATCGCTGGCCTGACTGCGGGACAGCAGCGCCGCGCCCGCCGAGAGGAGCGCCGCGGCTGCAGCAACCGAGCCGCCACTGCTGTCGGCCCCTGAGGCCCAGGAGCCCGCGAGCGCGTCGCCCCTGCCCGCGCACTGCTGGCAGGCCCAGACCGTGTCGCCGTCGACGTCCAGCCACGTCCCGTGCCGCCCGCACGTGCGCTGCGGGCAGTCGGGGAAACTGCAGTGAGCTCGCCATCGCATCTTGCAGCCGCGCCAATCGCACCGAACTGCTTCCATGCCTGGGCCCTCATGCCCGTCCGCTGCTGTGAGCTCGGCGTCGCCGTCCTGCATCGCCGCGCCCAGCCAGCAGAAGACCTTCTTGACGAGACGGTCCTGCCTGCGGCTCCTGTCTCGCACGTCGTCGTCGCTGGGATGCATCTGCGCGCCTTGCACGGCGCGGGCATCGGCGCTGTGATTGCCCCGCCGCTGCCAAGCCGTGATGCGCTCCGCCTGCACGTCCGCCAACGTGGCGTGCGCTTTCACCTTGTGGATGGTGACGCTGTCGACCCCCACGTCGTCGAGGGCCGCCCAGAACCGCACCCACAGCTCGCGGTGAGGCCGCTGCCACTGCAGGCGCCGCGCCTTGCCCGCCGCGAAGCCGTCCACGAGCAGCTGGCAGTCAGTAAAGATCCGCACAGGTGGTAATCAGCTCTGGATGCCCTCGATGGCCGCCGCGAGCCCCGCTGCCCCTGCTTCTTGGGGGTACGGCCAGGGGAGCGGGCCGAAGAGGCTGACTGCCTCGCTGTCGGGTCCCATGACGACGACCGCCCAGCCGCCGCGCGCCGAGGCGAGGCTGGGGCCCAGAACGCTCCCGTCCGTGAAGAGGTCGCCCGAGAGCGGCTGCCCCACCAAGTCGGCACGGCCCTCCTTCCGCGCCTCCCTGGTGTCGGTGGGCGGCGGCAGGGTCCTTCGGTGCTCGGGTGCAAGAGCGCGGGGCCGCAGCGGGTCCTCCTCGCCCCCGATGCTGGCCATGCCGACGATGGTGCGAAAGGGGATGTCGCCAGGGGGGCGCCGCTCGTCCGCCTCCTCGTTGGAGATCCACTCGGCGCGGCTCGCCTCAGTGGCAGGGCACTGCCACGCCAGGTGCCGCACGGTGCCGTGCGCAGGGCATCCCCTGGGGCACCAAGGAGAGGAGGCCAATGGGCGCTCCTCAAAGAAGCGCCGCGCCACGGGCCAGAGACATCCGACCAGCGCGTTCTTGGCCGAGCTCATCTGCTTGGCCCTCTGCTTGCTCATGCGCTTGCGTGCCAGTGTGCGCCTGATGCTGGACAGGGCGCCTCCATCGCGCAGATGCTCCAGCCCTGGGTGCTTGCTCGCTGCTCGCCACAGCGCCCTCTCGTTGCCAGCGGCGATGTGCTTGCCGAGCGTGGAGGCCCCCAGGGTCCGTAGGTCCAGCAGCTGCTGCTTGTCGTTGGTGAGCAGCCCTGGCAGTGTGGCGGTCCAGCCCAGGCGGTGGCAAGCTAACACGCACGCAGCAGCTGGCCCGCGTCCAGCCAACGCCTCAGGCCCGCCACTGGCCAGCAACGTCCTGGCCCCCGCGAAAGCGCTGCCCAGGGCCCTCAGGTCCCTACTATCTGAGTTGAACTGCACCGCCTTGGCCCATGCGACAATGGGCAGCGCCACGTGGTCGTACAGCGGGTCGCTGTGCAGACGCTTGCTGATGAGGAAATTGAGGCTGAGGCTCTTGCCTGGGCCGCGCCCGTGGTGAACGGCGTTGACCTGGCTCCTCCACTTGTTGAGCTGCGACGTCGGCCAACCCACCACGCTCAGCCCATAGCGAGTAGCAGGCCGCAGACCAGCGTTCGCCACTCGAGCTGCTGCTGGGGTCTCCTGCGAGCGGATGGCGTGCAACCTCTGCAGCTGGGATGCCGCCTTCGTGTGCCGCTTCTCGAGGACCACGAACGCCTGGCCGTCGAGGCAGTAGTCGACCCCCAGGTTCTTGACCGAGTCGGCGATGGGGAGGGCGATGCCACCCATCAGCTTGGCGACCAGTGATGCCAGCTCTGGCGAGCTGGCCAGCAGCTCGCTCTTTGCTGCTGAGACCTTGCAGCCAAGGGCCTCCAGCTGCGAGATGACCGCCTTCGTCGCATGGGCCACGTAGGCTGCGACCCGTGCCATCGGTCCGTGGCAGCCGACGCAGCAGTCGTCGAACATGATGGCGAGGGTGACTCTGGGCTCGAGCGCCCGCCACAACCGCGCATGCTCGCCCGCGAGCACCAGCAGGCCGCACTTGAGGAGCCGACCCGCATGCGAGCACCCCGCGATGAGTCCCGCATCCAGCAGGTAGGGCTCGGACACGCTGCCGTCAAGCATGAAGCGGCGCTCCCCCGCGTACAGGGTGAGGGCCATGCCCAGCAGGCCCCGAGGGTAGCCAGCCAGGACGCCACGGCCCTGGATGATGGCCAAGTCCACGAGCTCGTAGGCCTTCCATAGGTCGATGAGTGCCGCTGCTGCTCCTTCTCCACGTGCGTGTGCGGCTTCTGCGCGCAGGGCCTGCCACCAGACTGCCACTTCGGCCGCGCGGCCGCGCCCCCCCCCAGAAGGCGCCTGCGACGCCAGGGTCAATCTGCGTGTCCCAGCGCCGCGCCACGGGCTGACGGACTCGGCTCCAGAGGCGAGGGGGCCAGCCCAGCAGCCCAATGGGCCGAAACCCGCCCTGGGGCTTCGGAAGCATGACCACGAGCGAGTCCGTGATGACGTCAGGCCAGCCGCCGATCTCCTCGCACTTAATCCCGAAGTCGACGACTGCCTCCAGGAGCTCGTCGCTGAGGTCCGCGGCCTTCCGTGGGTTGAGGCGGTCGCTACCGACGCCAGTGCCGTGCCTGAAGGTCCTGGCGGCCATGCGCAGCTCATCGGCTGAGGGCCTGGGGAGGGCCTCGCCGCCAGAGCGCGGGAGCTGCGGCCGAAACCTGTCGCGGTCTCGCCTGACCCGCCAGACCTCTGTTGACCATTGCTTCGCCACAACCTTCACTCGGTCTGGGGCATGGGCTGGGGCCCCGTTGTACTCGTCGTCAGGGGCCCATGCCCTGGGCCCGCGCCGATAGGCGTGGAGCCCGCCTGCGCCTTCAGCCATGGGGTGACGGATCCACTCCTTGAAGCCTTGGCCTCGAATGGCGGCGAAGGCTGCTCCATCGGCCTCCGCCTCGGCCCTGGCCTCAGCGGCCCAGTCGGCCAAGGGGAGCAGGCTGGGGCACTCGGCGGCCAGGGCCACGCGTGCTGCCCACTGGGCGCCGAGGGGAAGGCCCACTGTGGACGGGGGCTTGGGCGCCCTGCTGCTCGCTTGCGCTGCTCCGTCGCCGTTGCTGCTGACGTCGCCGTCGGAGCTGCGGTCGCTGCCGTCGCGCCTGCCGCCGTGGTACCGCATGAACTGCTTGACGCCCTGCAGGTAGCAGTAGTGCTCGTCGTCAGCGATGGCCCAGGCGTCGGGGTCGCTGGCCTCCAACTCGTGGACCTTGCGCGCGTACTTGTTGCGCGCGCCCTCGGAGGCCTGCCAGCTGTCCTCGCAGATGTCGGCTGCCCGAGCCCAGCGGGCTGCCGCTCGCTCGCCGAACGGCCGAGCCGAGCTGGCGCGAGGGGGCGGGGGTGGGTTCACGCTGATACCCTCCGCAGATGCGGCTCCCCTTCCCGCCCCCGACGCCGACGCATCGCTGACGCCCTCTCCGGTGGCGCTCGCACTGCTGGCTGCCGCTGCCGCTGCGAGGCTCGCGAAGGAGTTCACTTGAGGCTGGGGTGGGATCACGCTGTCCCCGTCCGCAGATGCGGCTCCCATCCCCGCCCCGTCAGGCTGGCCCTCTGTGGTGCCGACCTGCTCACCCTCGTCGCCATTGTCACCCTCGTACTGGCTCAGGCGCTCGTAGGCGTAGTGCGTGCAGAGGTCCATCCACTCTACTTTGTCCTGCTGCGCGTCGGGGGCGTGCAGGTGCGGCAGCCAGCCGTTGGCCAGTCGCGCCAGTGTGCGCCTGACGCCTGCCTCACCCACCTCGATGGCACTCCACCCCCCCGCGTCCACTGGGCAGGTGGCAAGCCTGCAAAGCACTGGTGGTAGGGGAGCGACGTCGCCTATGCTATTCTCCGTCTCGGGATAGCCGTAGGCGATGGGCGCGCCTGGGGGGGGGGGGGGCCTGCTGTAGTCGCCCCGCTCCTCCAGCCATCGCCTGGGCTCGTGGTAGCTGTCCACCGTCCTGTGCAGCTCCTCCTCCCAGCAGTCGTGGTCGAGAAGGCCGAGCTGCTGAAGAATGCGCACCAGCTCCAGCCTGCCTGTGCCGCCGCGACGCCAGGCAGACTCGCATGCGTCCCTGGCCGTCTGCATGCGACGCTCGAAGTTCTGGGCCAGGCCCGTCGCAAAGTGCGTCGGCAGCCCCAGCATGCGAAAGATGTAGGGCACGCACTTTTCCATCCACTCGTTCTCGTCCGCGTAGTGGTCGGGGTTGCTGGGGTTAGAGACCCACCCACGGGCACGGCGCCCAAGCACCCGCTTGTAGCGCTTGATTGCCCTGGCCTCCATCCGCTCCGCCTCCCGCTCGTCGTCGTCCTGCTTGCACTGGATGAGCCCTGCCGAAGAAACGGCATCCGAGCCTCCGCCGACGAGCTGATGGAGCTGCGTGAAATAGTCGCTCATATGCATGAGCTTCTTGCCCTTGTAGCTGGCCTTGGGCCCTTTGATGGGGCGCGCCCTGACTGCGTGCCGAAGCTGAAGCTCGGCGGGCCCCCACGGCCACGGTACAAACTGGCGTCGTCGGGCGGGATCTGGTAGATCCAGACGAGCTCGTCCTCCACTCCCTCGCACAGGGCGCGGTAGACCTCCGTCATGGCCTGCATGTCCTCCCCCGCGCCGATAGCGTCCCGCAACTCGTCGTGGTTCCACTCCTTGGCTGGCATAGGCCCATATGGCCTGGCCTTGGGAAAGGCTGAGGGGCCCTTGACGCGGAATGACTGGCCAAGGCCGCCCTGACAAGCCAAGGAGAGCTTGACCCCGATGTGGGGCCTGCACGGGTTGGCGTAGCCCTGCTCCGTCATATTGAGGCGCTCGCACCCGCTGACGAGGCCCAGCATATCCACGCTGACGATGAACCAATCGAGCTCAGATGGCTCCTTGACGGGGGAGTGCTGGCAGGTGCCCTTGCCCGTGTCGACGACGTGGCCGCCCAGCTTGCGCAGCCAATGCCCCGCGCGGAGGTGGAACCTGTCAGGCTCGACGTTCCAGTCCCCCGCCAGGACCCAGGGCTTGCCAGTGCACTTCAGCGTGGCTCCAACCTGCTGCAAGACGCTCTGGCTGTGCTCGCCCACGTCGTCGTTGTCCAGGTAGACCGAGCCCAGCAGGAAGCCTCCAGGCACGACGCCGTTGATGTGCACGATGGTCGCGCGGCCCTCAGCCACGTGGCAGCTGTCCTTGCTGCCGCCAGCGCCTGGCCCGCACATGCCGCGCGAGGTGCGCACGGCCGCGCCAGTGCCACTGCTGACGGCGCGCTGGAGGCCTGCGCCGACCGAGCCCACCCCTGGGGTCAGCACGGCGCTCCAGCCAACCTGCCGACACCACTGCTCCTGCTCCACGGCGCGGTAGCCGTTGAGGTGGTGCTCCTGAATGCACAGTGCGTCGCCGAGGTGAGCCTCCGCCACCGCCTGCTGTTGTGGGTCCTGCTGCTCGCCGAGGATGGTGGTGAAAGGGCCCCATCCGCTGCCGTTGAGGCTCACGATGGTGAAGTGAGGGCGGCTACACCCGCTTCCCCCTTCTGCGGATCCCCGCGGAGCGGAGGCCTTGGAGGAGCTTCTGGGCACGAAGCTTGCGCTTGGCGGCGGCTGCGGCGGCCTTGGCTGCGGCGTCGCCTGCTGCCTCGCCGTTGCCCACCTCGCCCGCCGCGGCCTCTGCTGCCCCCTCCTCGGTGGCCTCCTCCTCCAGGGAGTCCAGGATGACGTCGACGTCCTTCTCGTCGATCTCCTGCTCGTCGCCGCTCCCGTCGCGCTCCGCCGCGGCACCTGCTGTGGCAACGCGCTGTGCCAGACGCCGCATCTCTGCGACTTGGCCGTCCCATTGCTCAGCGAAGCCAGGGGCGAGCATGTCTGAGCACTGATTAAGAGCGGCGAGGAAGGCGGTGGCTCGCTCCCCCTCGCTGAGCTGGGCGCCTGGGGACGCTGGGGCGACCGTCCCTCGCGGCCCTTCCTCCCGCTGCTGTGCTTCACGCTCGCGGAGCTGTTGCGCCAGGAGGTTGTCGATGAGCGCCTGGGGCTCCTTCTCGCTGGCCTGACTCTGCGCATGTTTGCCCTCCAGCTCGAGCTTGTGGGCCTGTAGTTCGGCGAGCTGCTTGTCCGCCGCCGAGATCCTGCTCGCCAAGGCCGCCGTGGTGGCCTCCTGGTTCTTCTGCTTGCGCTCCAGCTCACTGAGCTGGACTGACGTGGGCTTGGTTGCTGCCAGCTCGTTCTCCAACTGCTGCGCCTCCTGCCGCTTGGATTCGAGAATGGCCTCCGTGCCGTCCACGCCCTCGATCTTCTTGATCTCGCTTCGTAGCTTGCCCAATCGGCGGACACGTTCTGACTTGTCGTCGGGCTGCGACCCGACGCCTGCCGCCCCAGCGCCACCGCCATCGACTCCTGGTCCTGCTTGGCTGCTGGTCTCCAACTTTTTGACCTTCCTGCACAACTGGTTGAGCTCGTGGCGTTCTCTGGCGTCCAGTTGTGACATGCCACTCCACCAAGAACTCGCACCAGAACCGCTTTCCCACCAGTCGTAGCCGCAACTCCTGCAGACGTGCCGAGGGCCCCAATTCTTCTTGGCTCCACACTGAGGGCAATCCCAGACCCTGGGCGCTGCACCGCTGCCACCCGCGCCTGGAGCTTGACCGCCCCGCTGTCCACGACCGCTGCTGGCTTTGCCGCCGCCACCGCGCGCGGCACCTCGAGCACCACCTCCGCGTCCTGCCATTGGTCGAGCCCGCCGCGGCTGGGCTCCCAATCGGGCGACTGGGGCCGGGTGTCGGTATGGTTATATGGAAAGAACTGTGGCCGCAAAGGCCTCGCTGAAAGCTGGGAAGATTGGGAATCTGACCCAAGAATGGACGCGACGGCTAGAGCCAGCCTCATGAGACCAGACATCTGCCCTGATCGCGCCATCTTGAGCCAAAATGGCTACGGATGATGATGATGATGATGATGATGATGATGATGAGATGATGATGATGATAATGACGATGATGATGATTGATGATGATGATGATTATGTGATGATGATGATGATGATGATGATGATGCTGATGATGATGATGATTGATGATGATGATGATGCTGATGATGTTGATGATGATGATGATGATGATGATGCTTGAGATGATGATGTGATGATGATGATGATTGAGGAGTACGGAGAGGGGGAGGGGGGAGGAGGAGGAGGAGGGGAAGGAGGAGGAGGAGGGCGAGGATGAGGGTGCTGCGAGCGGATCCTCTCTCCTCCTCGGGCGCTCCCCCGGGCGCGGGCGCACGGCTGCCCCCGCGTGCCCCGCCGCGGGCGAGAGCAGGCGTGGCGGCCGTGCGATGTGGGAGATCTGCGCAGTCAAGGAGGAGGAGGAGGAGGAGGAGGAGGAGGAGGAGGAGGAGGAGGAGGAGGAGGAGGAGGAGGAAGAGGAGGAGGAGGAGGAGGAGGAGAAGAGGAGAGAGGAGGAGGAGGAGGAGGAGGAGGAGGAGGAGGAGGAGGAGGAGGAGGCAGTAGGAGCAGTGGGGGCGAGACCCGGGGCCGGAAGGAGATGCAGATTGTGGCGGGCCTTCTCAGAAGGTTCGGAAGGCCTCGGGTCTTCTGAGAGGTGTTCTGAGCGTTCTCTCCGAAGACAGAGACGGCTTCCCAGAGGGTCGGAGGGTTTCTGAGGAGCCCCGCCGTCTTCTGAGAAGGCCTGCCCACTCTCACTTCCCCCCGGGCGGGCCGCCGAAGTGGAGGTGAGGGGCGGTGAGGGCATGAGCCTCGAGTTGCCGACCTCGTGGTTTCGTTTTGGCAGTGTCAGCGGCCGGAGAGGGCAATTGGTGAGCCCGCGACGCGGTAGTCACGGCGGCCTCCGGATGGGAGCTGGCACGCCGAGCCCAGAGGTGTGTCCCAGACACGTGTGACCGAACATCGGCTTGCCCCGCGGTGTAGCCTGGCTGCCCCCTCCTTCGACGGCAAGCACTGCGCGCACCGCACCTGGCGTTACAGTCGGGGCCCTGAAGAAGGAACCCTTTTCGTTGGGGAGGGGCTCCGCGTTCCTTACGTGTTTCGCAGCTTGCCTCAGGCTTCCCTTAGGTTTTCGACAGGAAATCGAAGGTTAACTTATGGAAAAAAGGGGCCTTGTTCCTTATTTAGGGTTCCTTAGGTCAGCGCCCCGACTGTACACCGGCTTCTGGTGCCTGGGGCTGCTTGCCTGCGCGCCCGGTCTCCACCTGATGCTCGGCGGCCCAGGCCAGGCCTCCTGTCCTCCCAGTGTCCGGCGCGGCCCAGCGGCTCGGTAGTCGCGGTCGCGTCCGCCAGCGCTGCGGGCAGAGAGTGTGGCCGAGCATGGGCTCGGCATCGCTCGGACGTGTGCATTTTTCCTTCGGCGAGGACCATCGAGGAGCATCCTTGATCATTTGGCGAAAAAGCCACGCACGAAACCAGAAACAACCACAGGGAATGGACGTCCGAGCGATGGCGAGTGGAAGCTCGTCTTCAGGCTCTCACGGGGCCGTGTGGGGTCTCTTTGGAGCCCTCGGGTGCTCTCTTGAGGTTCTCCTGGGGCCGTCTGGGAGCAATCTTCGGTCCAGCCGGGAGCCACCTGTGGCAGTTTTGGATTGTGGGCATTTTTGATTGTTTGGGCGCCTTCCAGAGGGGTCCTGGGCCGTCTCGAAGGCGTCCAGAAGCGATATGGCGAGATCGCAAAAACCATGGACGAACATTGCTGTGTTTTCATCTGGAGTGTCTGGACTCCTGGGGGGGTCTCTCTTGGATTCCCCGAGGTATCTTAGAGCCTCTTGTGTTCTTCTTGAGGCCTCTTGGGCGTTTTGGAGCCCCTCTTGAGCCGTCTTGAAGGTCGTCTTGGGCATTTTGGAGGCCGGACGCTCTGGGCGCCCAATCGGTGCGTTGACAAGCTCCTCACCCGCCCTTGAACGGGATTTCGGACCCCCGCGGAGGGGGAACAAGGGAAAGGTAGCAGCCAGACGTTCTCACGCGGTTTTTCACCCACGGCAAGCGGGGGTCGGCGGATTCGACTGCCAGTGATTATGACACTGCGGTGAGTGCGTGTGACGCCGATATAGATTGTACAGTTCTGCATGATGGTTATTGCGATGGCGTTGGGTGGCGTTATTGTTTTTCTACTATTGACGATGTTGCAGCCAATGACCCGTGGCCAGGAACCACTGGTTGCACAAAGGTTGTAGAGTTGACTTCGAGTACGGACACATCAACGGTGACACTCTCTCTCTCTCGTTCCCTGTTTATTTTTCTGTCTATCTGTATGGCTGTCATCCTCTCCACCTGTCGGTCTTTCTATTTTATCTGTCGGTTTGCCACTGGTCAGTCTTCAGAGTCGTACCGCCGCAGCCGTTGGGGGATCTGTGGTCATCTCTGTTCGCGGGTCATGTATTCCGTTTCGTCGACATGTGGTCGCTCTGCTTCGAATGCGTATGGATTTCGTCGTCGCGTGGCCGCGCTAGTTTGGTTTCTGTTGGCCGGTGGATATTTTCTTAGTGTGTGCGGTGTGGTTCGGGCAGTTGGTCGACATCCACTTCTACATTGTAGCTCGCATGTCTGAGCACATGGCCAGCCGTGCCTCGCAGCGCTTTGCACAGGCGTCTTAAACCGCGGCGCTTTCGTCGGTCTTTTTGTAGACCTGTCTGTGTCTGTGTGTGTTTGTGTGTGGGTTTGAGTAGGTGCTCGCCTGTCACTCTCTCTATTTTTTTCGTTCTGTCTCTAGTCTCTGTTATCTGTCTGTCCGTCGCTCTCTCTCCCTCTCTCTCTCTCTCTCTCCCTTTCTCCTTTTCTCTTTCTGTCTCTGTCTCTGGCTCTGTCGCTCTCTTTCTCTCTTTCCCTCTTTCTCTCTTTCTCTCTCTCTCTCTCTCTCTCTCCCCCTCCCTTTCTTTTCTTTTTTTTTGTTCTCTCTCTCTCGCTCTCTCTCTCTCTCTCTCTCTTGACACATACATATATGCGTAGCATGCCGCAGATGCGGATAAGAGTGAGGGGGCGGTAGGGACGTCGGCAGTTTGCGAGACTTTGGAGACGCCCGCTGCAGGCGCCCCTAAAATCCACTGTCATAAATGAATGCAAATCACGAGTCCCCCGCTCGCACCGTGTACCTGCCGATGTACTTTAGTTAAGTCCAATACTCCCTTTGCGATAGCGTCGAGGTCCGCGTTGGGTATGCGAAATGCGGTCGCCAAATGGTCGCCGGGTGGGTCACATACGCGGTTGTGCCGGTCGCCGTCGTCACGGTCCGCGTGGTTGGCGTCGTGGGCGTCACCGCGGTGTGCGGGGGCGTGGGTCGCGGTTGTAGAGAGCAGAGAGCCACCCCATAATAGTCACATTATATTTTCACCCGAAAGGAAGCGTTTAGTAAACGCACACTGTATGTGTAATGAATCGACAGGGCATTGTTGTGTTTTCTGCTGATTCAGTAAACCATGTGACCACACCATTCCTGGGCTAGTGTGTAGTAAACGTCAATTGTCTGGTCTGGGTGGTTTTTCCTCCCTTGAGGGTGGGTCGCGGGGTGGGTCGCGGGTGGGTCGCGGGGTGGGTCGCGGGTGGGTCGCGGATGGGCCACGGATGGGTCGCGCGGTGGGTCGCGGGTGGGTCGAGGTGGGTCGCAGGTGGGTCGCGGGTGGGTCGCGGGTTGGGTCGCGGGTGGGTCGCGGGTCGGATCGTGGGTGGTCGCGGGGTGGGTCGCGGGGTGGGTCGCGGGGTGGGTCGCGGGGTGGGTCGCGGGGTGGGTCGCGGGTGGGTCGCGGGTGGGACGACGACAACAAACAACAGCAACAACAACAACAACAATAACAACGCAACAAGCAGAATTCTCTTCACGAATTCCCTTTTCAGCCACGTACCCAGGGACAATGAATGACCGTTCGGCCCCCTCACTCTGATAATATAAATAAATACCGCCCCCCCCACCCGGCCTGGGGTCCCACACCTCCCCGCCACATCTCGGGGACGCTCCCGGTACCGCTCCCCCGGCCTTTCCCGGGAGCCTCCACAGCGCCCCAGGAGGGCCCAAGACGCTTCCCAGGAGCCCCCAGAATGCGAAAGGATGGTCCAAGACGCTCCCAAGCAGCCCAAGTCAGCCTTCCGACGGCTATCGAGGCTCCCAGGTGGCCTCCAAGAGACCCCAAGAGAGGTCCGAGAGGCGTCCCGCGACGGCCCGAAGAGGCCCAAATCGTTGACCTTCATTTGTTTTTTTCAATGTTTTTGGCTTCTCGCGTTTTCGAGCTTTCAATGGTCCAAGAGCGCCGAAGAGGCTCTCAAGACCGCCCCAAGACCACCCAGGAGACCCTCAAGACTGCCCCAAGACGGGCCAAGAAGGCTCCAAGACTGCCGAAGAGGCGCCCAGGACAGCCCCAGACCACCCCAGAACAGGCCCAAGATGGGCCCAAGAGCGGGAGCAGGAGGCTTCCAGAGACCTCCAAGAGGCCTCTGGGACCACCCAGAGGCCCCCAACACACGCCTTATCCTTGAGAGGCCCCAAAAAGTCCCCGACGAGGCTCCAAGAACAGCCCAAGAGAGCTGCGAGAGCCGTCCCGAGAGAGCCCCCAAAAAATCGTTGATTTCCTATGGTTTTTCCAATATTTTTCGCCTTCTCACGTTCTCTCGTTTCCAACCCTCAAAGATAGAGGATTTAGGAAAAAAGGAGTTCCCAGATTTTTATTTTGTGGTCAAAGTGGAACTCCTACTCGGGGTCCTACACATCCCTTGATATCTGGCCGGTACCGCGCCTCCCGGCTTCTTGGGGAGACCCCAAGACGCCGGAGGACAGCCCATGACGACCCCAAGAAGCTCCCAGAACGTGAAGAACGGCCTAAGACGCTCCCAAGCAGTCCAAAACACCCTGTGGACGGCTCGACGCTCCCAGGAGGCCTCCCAAAGGCCCCAAGAGATTTCCGAGAGGCGTCCGGGGAAAGCCCGAAGAAGCCAACGTCGCGTTTTTTTGTGTTTATTTTTGTTTTTATATAAATGCATAAACTATGAAGCACCAAACAAACAAATATATCATTATACAAGGCTGCAGTGGCGTTTCGCGCCATGCACCTTGGTCCTTGAAGTTTGGTATGCAGGCGGACTAGCAGGAAGGTCAAGCCGACAATTTAGCGATAACTCCTTGTTGCCTTTACCGGCATCGCCGCTATTATAATGTTATTCGTTATCCTTCCTCCCTGTTTCTTTTTCCTCATTTTCGCCATGCCCTGCGCATTCTCCCCATCCTCCTCAGCTTTTTTTGCGGAGGCTCCTCCTTGGAGAGCCTCTGGGGGCCTCGCAAAAGTTGTTTGAGGCTTTCTTAAGGCCTTCTGGAGGCCTCCTGGGCGTGTTCTGGTGGCCTCTGGGGGCTTCCTCGGGCCACCCTGCCTCCAACCGCGATCTCCCTGAACGACCGGGTCACGATTTGGAATGCTTCGGAGGGCGTCTTGGGGCTATCTTGGGCCGCCACGGGGCTCTATGAGGGCCATCTTGGACCCCTGTTGTGCCGTTTTGGGGCTCTCTTGGACTGCCTGGAAGCCCTTTCGGATGGTTGTGGGGCGATTTTGGAGCCTCCCAGGCGGCTTCGGACGCCCATAAGTCCGCCGTCTTGGAGCGTCGGGAAGGCGAAAAGAGGAGAATCCCAAAATTCACCCAAAACCAAAAGAAAATCAATGATTTGTGCCTCTTGGGGCCTCCTTGGGAGTGCTCTTGGAGGCCTCTTGGGACGTTTCGGGACGATCTTTGGAGGCATGACGGCCTCTTGGGGGTCGTCGTGGACCGTATTGGGGTTCTCGATTTGGGGTCGTTTCGGGAGCGCGCCACGCCCTGCGAGTCCCGGGGGCCGCTTCGAGGCCCGTCCGGAGGGTCCCAAAGCCCCAGATCCCGGGAGTCAGTTTTTTTTTTTGGGGGGGGGGGCTTAATCTATATATATATATAGAGATATATATCTCTATCTATACATATGCATATGTATATATATATGTATATACATTTGTATATATATATATATATGTATATATATATATATATAGATTGCAGCCGCAGGACATGAAGAAAACAGATAAACCGATAAACCGATCAACCGATAAACTATTTCGGTTTATCGGTATAAACCGATATACCGATAAACAGAAAAAAACGACTCATTGCAACCGTGTCAGGATCTCAGCGCAGTATGGCTTTATCAGTTTATCGGTTTATCGGTCTATCGCTATGTTTCTCCGTTTACCGGTGTATCGGTTTGCCAGTTTACCAGTTTATTGGTTTATCCGTTTATCGGTTGATCGGTTGATCGGTTGATCGCTTTTGCTACTGCTACTGCTGCTACTGCTACTACTGCTACTACTGCTACTACTGCTCCTACTGCCACTACTGTTACTACTGCTACTACTGCTACTACTGCTACTACTGCTACTGCTGCTACTACTGCTACTGCTGCTACTACTGCTACTACTGCTACTACTGCTACTACTGCTAGTACTGCTGCTACTACTACTGCTACTGCTACTGCTACTACTGCTACTACTGCTACTACTGCTACTACTGCTACTGCTACTGCTACTGCCTACTGCTACTGCTTACTGATACTGCCTACTGCCTACTGCTACTGCCTACCTACTGCTACTGCTACTGCTACTGCTACTGCTATTGCTACAGCTACTGCTACTGCTACTGCTACTGCTACTGCTACTGCTACTGCTCCTGCTGCTGCTGCTACTGCTGCTGCTACTGCTACTGCTACTGCCACTGCTACTGCCACTGCTACTGCTACTACTACTGCTACTTCTACTGCTACTACTACTACTGCTACTGCTACTGCTACTGCTACTACCACTACCACTACTACTACCACCACCACCACCACCACTACTACTACTACTACTACTACTACTACGACTACTACTACTACTACTACTTCTACCACTACTACCACTACTACTACTTCTGCTACTACTACTACTATTACTACTACTACTACTACTACTACCACTACTACTACTATTACTACGACTACTACTACTACTACTACTACTACTACTACCACTACTACTACTACTACTACTACTACTACTACTACCGCTACTACTACTACTACTACTACTACTACCACGACTACTACTACTACTACTACTACTACTACTACTACTACTACTACTACTGCTACTACTACTACTACTCACACACTTCTACTACTACTAGGGTCACACCTGACTTATGGCCGGTGAGGTTTGGGTTTGGGTTTGGGTTTGGGTTTTGGTTTCTTTGTTTCTCTTGAAAACCAACTGTTTTAATTAGTTTCTATTGAAAACCAATGGTTTGGCTTCGTTTTCTATAGAACACCTATGGTTTTAATTCGTTTTCTATTGTGAACCAATGGTTTCAATTAGCCTTCTATTGGGAACCAATGGTTGAACCAATGGTTTTTTTTAGGTATCTATTGGAAACAAATTATTTGAATTAGTTTTCTATTGGGAACCAGTGGTTTCTATTAGTTTTCTA
>CAUYUJ010016525.1:60000-70000 GCA_963575745.1 Prorocentrum cordatum | reverse complement strand
CCGGTAAACCGATATGCGGCGCAAGGATCGACTCCTCAAGAATGCCCCCAGCGGTCTCAGACCAGCCAGTGATCCGATATACCGATAAACCGATAAGTTTTTATCGGTTTATCGGTTTATCGGTCGGATGGATTTCCGCCACCGTTTGCCGCTGCACTCTCTCTCTCTCTATATATGTATGGGGCCTTCTGGCGTTTTCGAGCTTCCAACGGTCTAAGACCGCCCCAAGACCGCCCAAAAGACTCCCAGGACGGGTCCAAGACGGGCCAAGAAACCCCCAAGATTGCTCAAGAGGCTCCCGGTACCGCGCCCCCCGGCTTCCTGGGGATCTCCCAACACGTCCCAGAAGAACCCTTCAGAATGCAAAAGAAAAGTCGAAGATGCTCTCAAGCAGTCCAACACAGTCTGTGGACGGCTCTCCAGGCTCCCAGGAGGCCTCCAGACGCCTCCAAGACACTGCAAGAGAACTCCGAGAGACGTCCCGAGAGAGCCCGGAGAGCAACAATAATCATTGACTTCCAATGCTTTTTTTTGTTGTTGTTGGTTGTTTTTTTGGTTTTTGTTTTCCCCAAATCCTAAGATGGGGTTCTGGTTCCCATATCCTAAGATGGGGTTCTTGTTATTACTTGGACGCCTCCTACTCCTCCTTCCTCTTCTTCTCCTCCTCCCTCCTCCTCTTCATACCCAGACTTACTCATACACAGACTTACTCATACACAGACTTCCTCATACTCAGACCTACTCATACTCAGACCTACTCATACTCAGACATACTCATACTCAGACCTACTCATACTCAGACCTACTCATACTCAGACTTACTCTACACACAGCAGATCGTGAGGATGTCTCAGGCTGGGCGCTGGTTTCAGCACCCCTAAGGGGAGCCGCCGAGGGGTATGACACGGTCCCGTTCGCGGCCGTTTTGTGGGGATGTCTCAAGCGGTTTGCCTGTTTTCTGTCCCAGCATCTTTCGCTTCCGGAGCAGATTTGGAGGATGTTTCGAGCGAGGCGCTCATTTCACGCCCCTAAGGGGAGCCGCCGAGGGGTATGACACGGTCCCGTTCGCGGCCGTTTTGTAGGGATGTCTCAAGCGGTTTGCTTGTTTTCTGTCCCAGCATCCTTCTTTGTCGGAGCAGATTTGGAGGATGTCTCGAACGAGGCGCTCATTTTCACGCCCCTAAGGGGGGCCGCCGAGGGGTATGACACGGTCCCGTTCGCGGCCGTTTTGTGGGGATGTCTCAAGCGGTTTGCTTGTTTTCTTTCCCAACATCTTTCGCTTTCGGAGCAGGTTTGGAGGATGTCTCGAGCGAGGCGCTCATTTTCACCCCCCAGGTGGGCCAGCTTTTGAGGATGTCTCGTTCGGTTTGCTTGTTTTGGTGGCTAGACTCGTGGGATCAGGAGGCGACAGAAAGACTCAAGAGGCCACAAGATGCCCCAAGAGGCTCCAGGAGGCCCAAGGAAGCTCCAGGAGGCCTCAGGAAGCCACAGGAGGCCCCAGGAGGCCACAGGAAGCGCCAGGAGACTTCGGAAGGCAACAGGAGGCCCCGAGAGGCCCCAGGAGCAGGAGGCCTCCGAAGGTAACAGGAGTGGCTTCAATCCCATGTGTTTTACGTATGCTCCTATAGATTGGGCCTCTTCTGGAGCACGAACCCTTGACGTTATACGTATGTTTCTATAGATTGTCCTTCTCCTGTGAACGCAATCCTAAATGTTTTACTTATGTTCCTATATGTTGGGCCTCTCCTGGGGCACGAGTCCTTGGTGCTTTACGTGTGTTCCTATAGATTGCCCTTCTCCTGTGGCTCCAGTCCGACTGCTGGTCGCCATCGACTTGCTGGTCGCCATCGAGCTGCAGTGCGACTGGCCCTCTTTCATCATCAAGATGGCCTTCATCCCCAAGTCGGACGGGGGGCTCCGCCCAATCGCGCTGCTGGGGGCGGTGGTCCGCATACACGGCAGGCTCCGCAGGCGCATCGCGAAGAATTGGGAGGCGGCGCGCGACAGAGACTACTGGTGGGCCAGCTCAGGCAAGAGCTGCGACAGGGCTGTGTGGCAGCAGCAGGCGCGTGCAGAATGGGTCCAGATGATGGGCGAGCTGAACAGTGGTCAGGACTGGGCCTCGGCGTCAATCATGATGGACCTGTGGAAGGCCTTCGAGCAGATCCTGCACGGCAACCTGCAGAAGGCGTGCAAGCAGCACGAGTTCCCGCTGTGGCTGGCCAAGCTGCAGATCTCTCTCTATCGTCTCCCGAGGGTCATCAGCCTGGAGACGTGCTGCTCTGATGAGCTTGTGGTTACGCAGACGGTGTTGGCTGGGGATGCCTTCGCCACCACGTTCATGAAGGTCATGCTACTGTCGCCGCTCGACGAGATGAAGGCGGCCTGCCCCACGGTGGTACCTGCGGTCGTGGTCGACGACGTGGTGCTGCAGCGCTGGGGAGGCCTGAAGCGAGTAGCCAAGGACCTCAGCATGGCCGCTAAGGCAGTGGCGAAGGGGCTGGCGAAGGTTCACCTGTCCATTGCCGCCAAGAAGTCGCGCGTGCTGGCCAGCAGCAGAGGCCTGAGGGCCACTCTCCAGAAGCACCTGGGCTCGACCACGGGTGCCATCGGAGTCAGGGAAGTGCGCAACCTCGGCATCGACTATACGGAGGGCGGCAGGCGGTCCAGCGTCGTCAGGCGGCACCGCATTACGCAGAACAGGCTCCGCCTTCCTCGGATCCGTCGGCTCCTGGGCCTGCGCAGAGGAAGGGCTACAGCGGCTAAGATCGTTTCGACAGGGCTGGCTCCCAGCCTCTTCTACGGGATCAACTGCACGGGGCTTAACAACACGGAGCTGCAGCAGGCGCGTAGCATAGTGCGGCATGCCATCGAGCCGAACCCCCACGGGAAGTCGCTCACGGCGTGCTTGCTGGTAGGGGGCTCTCCCACCATCGACACTCTTTTTGCGGCGACGCTGGCGCCCTGCTTCATGCTGGCGCGTGCCGTGTGGGAGAAGTGGGTGCCGCTCGCGCAGCTCAGGCCCGCATTCGAGTGGGCAGCGAGATCGGCTACATGCTGGGCCGACGTGCGCGGGCCGCTTGGTGCGGTGGTCATGTCCTTGAGGAGGATCGGCTACGACCCCAAGGCGCTCGACTGCATCGTCAGGCCGAATGGAACGATCATCAACCTGTTGGAGGTCTCCCCGTGGTACGCCAAGCAGTGCATCACGCTGGATGTGAGGGCGTGGCAGATGAAGCTCTTGGCAGACGGCACGCACGAGGATGTGCGCAGTGGCATCTTTGTCTCGCAGCTGCGGCGGTGGTTTGCCAAGGGTGTAGGAAGCTCCAGCCTAGCCAGAGGCTGGGGGCCTCTCAACAGCAGTCAGCGAGGATACGCGCGCTCGGTCTTCGTCCTCGGGCAGTGGCCGAACAGCAGGCGGTGCCACGGTGCCCCGCGGATCTCACACACGCCGTGCTGCCAGCTGCATCCTGAGCAGCCTGGCACTCTCTGGCACAGGCACACTGCCTGCCAGGACAGCTGGCCGAGTTTGACGCTGCCAGCCGAGATCAGCAAGCTCGTTCCCTTCAGCACCAGCGTGACCATCACCACGCTCCTGGAGAGGCTGGTCCTGCCCGAGCCCCTCCACGAGTGGCGCCCACCTGGAGATGACCTCCTCGCGCACGTGCAGTGGCTCAAGGGCGGCGACGGGTTCCCCTTTTCCAACGCCACGGTCTACTCCGACGGCGCGGTCTACGACGCTGGGACCTCGCTGGCGGTGGGAGCTTGCGGCGTGGTGCAGCTGCCTGACGGCGGCGACGACTGGGATCCTGGACCTGAGTCGGCCGTTAAGGCGCTAGGCACTCCCTTGCCTGGGCCATTGCAGTCCATCGACGGGGCCGAGCTCTTGGGGTGCCTGGTGCTTCTCCGCCACAGCCTGCCTCCGATCACCGCGGCCTTCGACGCCACGTACGTTACCGAAGGCCTGGCGGCGAGGGGCGAAGCCAGCACCACCAAGGCGACTTCTGCCTGGGGGTGCATCTGGAGGCGGGTCTGGGCGGCAATTGACGACTTCGGCGGCATTGGGCCTCAGGGGCTCACGATTCAGAAGGTGAAGGCGCACGCCTCTGCGGCCATGGTCCAGAAGGGGGACATCACTGCCCGCGACAGGCGAGGCAACTGGGAGGCCGACCGTGCTGCAAAGGCAGTCGCAGCCGCAGTGAGGGCACCACTCGAGCTGCGTGAAGCCTGGCAGCGAAGGTCTCTTACGCTTGATGGGGTCGTGCACTGGGTTGCGCGCGCGGGGTGTGAGGCAGCTGACCTGAAGCTGGACATCGACCCGAACTGCAAGCCGATTCACAAAGGGCCGCCTCTCAGCGTCACCAGGCACGACGTGATCAAGGTGGCTGGCGACGGTGTGCACTGCAGGGCCTGCCTCAAGACGGCCTACACCGACCTCAGCATCAAGCGGCTGCTCAAGGACCCATGCGTGGGCAAGCCGTTCGCGCCCGTCGCGAGCGGCGCGAGGCGCAAGCCAGCTGCGTCGGCCTTGGCGTCTGCAGGTGCGGTGGCGGTGGCGCTGGCGGCGGCGCGCAGGCTCGAGCAGGAGGCCCAGGGCGCGCAGGACGATGAGATCGTGGCGTCCTCCGAGCCTGAGATCCAGCTGACGGCGCCGTGCCCCGTCGGTGCCGCTCGAGAGCCTCCAGCTGAGGCGGCAGCGGCTGGCGGAGGCAGCAGCAGCAGCAGCAGCGGCCAGGACCTCTCGCCTGGTGCTGCCCTCACGCGTGCTGTGGGCGCCGCCCGTGCCGCGCGCGAGCAGCCAGCTGAGGCGGCAGCGGCTGGCGGGGGCAGCAGCAGCAGCAGCAGCAGCGGCCAGGACCTCTCACCTGGGGCTGCCCTCACGCGCGCGGTGGCCGCCGCCCGCGCAGCACGCGAGGCTCAGGGCGCTCTGAGCGCGAGCCCCGCCGACGGCCGGGTGGGCGCAGGCCCCGCGGTCGCCCAGGGCGCCATGGAGGTGGACGAGCCTGGGGGATCAGGCGCCCAGGAGGTTGAGGGAGTGGGCCACGCGCTCCTCAGCATCAACGGGTTCAGGATCTGCGCGCGCTGCAAGGCGTGCGCCAAGGAGATCAATGGCAAACATAGGGCGCTCGGCAAGACGTGCGTCGCAGCCTCAGGCAATGCGCTGCGCCTGCGCAACCTGGAGGTCGCTAATATCAGGGCAGGCTTGGGCCCAAAGGCGGGCAAGCGCCTGAGTGATTGAGTTGGGGAGTGCCTTCGGTGGTCTGAGCCTTTTCAGGCTCGGCACGGGGTGGATGGTGGCTCGTGTGGCTGCCTCACCTGGCGGCGCAAACCCAGGCGGCGCGGCGTGCGCGCTGCTTTCGGAGGCCGCTGTTTGCGGTCCTCCTCGCCGCAATTTGCGGCTTCGCCATCTTGGCGGCAGGATCGGTTCGTGCTGCGCGGGCTTCCTTTCTTTTTTTTTTTTTTTTTGGTGTTTTTTTTGTTTTTTATTTTAATATATATATATATATATATGACCAGACCGCCACAACTGAAACCCGTTTATATTCGTAAGCTCTTGCGCCTACACATTCACGGCGGACAGGTCCATGCGAGTAGATGCACATATGGGGAGCTCCACGCAGTGAATAATTATCACTTTGACGCCTCCTACTCCTCATCCTCCTTCTCCTTCTCCTCCCCTCTCCTCCTCATACCCAGACTTACTCATGCACAGGCTGACTCAAACTCAGACTTACTCATACCCAGATTTACTCACACACAATATTACTCAAACTCCGACCTGCTCATACTCAGACCTACTCATACTCAGACTTACTCATGCTGGGGCTCACTCATAGCCAGACTTACTCATACTCAGGCCTTCTCATTGTCTGGCTTACTCTACGCAGCAGATCGTGAGGATGTCTCAGGCTGGGCGCTGGTTTCAGCACCCCTAAGGGGAGCCGCCGAGGGGTATGACACGGTCCCGTTCGCGGCCGTCTTGTGGGGATGTCTCAAGCGGTTTGCTGGTTTTCTGTCCCAGCATCCTTCTTTGTCGGAACAGATTTGGAGGATGTTTCGAGCGAGGCGCTCATTTCCACGCCCCTAAGGGGAGCCGCCGAGGGGTATGACACAGTCCCGTTCGCGGCCGTTGTGTGGGGATGTCTGAAGCGGTTTGCCTGTTTTCTGTTCCAGCTTCTTTCGCTTTCGGAGCAGATTTGGAGGATGTCTCGAGCGAGGCGCTTATTTTCACCCCCCTAAGGGGAGCCGCCGAGGGGTATGACACGGTCCCGTTCGCGGCCGTTTTGTGGGGATGTCCTAAGCGGTTTGTTTGTTTTCTGCCCCAGCACTCTTCTTTTTCGGAGCAGATTTGGAGGATGTCTCGAACGAGGCGCTCATTTTCACGCCCCTAAGGGGGCCGCCGAGGGGTATGACACGGTCCCGTTCGCGGCCGTGTTGTGGGGATGTCTGAAGCGGTTTGCCTGTTTTCTGTTCCAGCATCATTCGCTCTCGGTGCAGATTTGGAGGATGTCTCGAGCGAGGCCGAGGGGTATGAGACGGTTCCGTTCGCGGCCGTTTTGTGGGGATGCTTGAAGCGGTGTGCTTGTTTTCTGTCCCAACATCATTGGCTTTCGGAGCAGGTTTGGAGGAAGTCTCGAGCGATGCGCTCATTTTCACCCCCCAGGTGGGCCAGATTTTGAGGATGCCTCGTTCGGTTTGCCTGTTTTGGTGGCCAGACTCGTGGGCGCAGGTTCTTCGCAGGATGCCACAGGATGCCCCGACGGGCTCCAGGAGGCCCCTGGGAACCACATGAGGTCCCAGGAGGCATCAGGAGGCAACAAACAGATTCAGAGGGCCACAAGATGTTCCAAGAGGCTCCAGGAGGCCCCAGGAAGCTCCAGGAGGCCTCAGGAAGCCACAGGAGGCTCCAGGAGGCCACAGGATCGCCAGGAGACTTCGGAAGGCAACAGGAGGCCCCGAGAGGCCCCAGGAGCAGGAGGCTTCCGAAGGCAACAGGAGCGGCTCCAATCCCATGTGTTTTACGTATGCTCTTATAGATTGGGCCTCACCTGGAGCACGAATCCTCCGTAGCCATTTGGGCCCAAAGCAATGCGACTCCCGACGACTGCAAGTCCGAAGGGGCGGCCTGAGCGCGAGGGATCGCGCTTTGGGCCAAATCTCTTCGTTCCCAGAACCAGCTCCCCTACGGCTCGCGCGTGGGCTCTCCTCGTTCTGGCACTCATAACCCTGAGTTTGTCCCGGCCATGGCGGCTCAGTGGCAGTGCGTTTGTGGAGAGTACCTGGCGGCCGACCGCACGAGATGCACGAATCCTGGTTGTGGCGGCGTGCGGCCTCGACTGCGTGGAGCAGGGCAGCCTTGGCAGCGTCGTCAGCCTCCCGCCCGTGGCGAGTGGGCGACGGCGCCGCCGAGCAACCAGCGGGGTCAGAATGGCAAGGTTTTCAAGAGCAGCAAGGGCGCAGGGTGGGGAAAGTACGCCGCCACGGGTACCACGTTCACCGCGGAGCAGGTCAAGGTCTGGTCTACGTTCGAGCAGGACGCGTGGGGCGCGACAAAGGTCACCAGCCAGTCTTCTCGCAGCAAAGTTGAGGCAGCTCGTCGTGCTCATGCTCTCGGCTTGGTGGGCAAGTCCGCGCCGCAGAAGGTGGATGGGCTCGCCCGCCAGCTTGCGGACGCCCAAGATCGGTTTCTGCGTGATTCGGAGGCGGCTCGCAAGGCTCTGGTGCAGGTGCACAGGGCGCAGGATGCCATCTCGCAGCAGCTGCAGCAGGAGCTTGCGGATGCGAGGCGCGAGGCGGCAGCGCTCTACGGAGGCGGCATCAGTCCCGAGGCTATCAAGCAGAAGCTCGGCACGCTCAACACCGACGGTGTCTCTGGCCAGGACCTCCTCCAGCAGCTCTCGACCATGGTCAACGAGCTCGCCGAGGAAGCGAAGGCAGCTCGCCCGCAGGTCGGGGCTGCCGCAGCAGCCGGCGCCGCCGAGCCCGCCGAGCCCACCGCAGGGCAGCCAGCGGGGCAGCCCGGCGGCGGAGCGGCCGCAGCAGCGCCAGCAGCAGCAGCCCCTGCAGCAGCTGAGGGTGCAGCGGGATTCGAAGCTTTCCTGGGCGAGGAGGATCCTGGTGGGCTCCTTGGCGGCTGTGGCGATGATGGCGAGCAGCGCAAGCGGATCCGCGACGCTCCCGAAATCTTGCGGGAAGCGAAAAAACCACGGACTTCTGGGTAACCGTGCTCGCGGGCGCTGGTGGACGGCCCTCGCCATCAACGCGAACGCGTGCAGCAGGTTCGAGGGCCTCGTCGGCTACGACGGGATTCGTAGGTGTGACGTCGTCGCCGTTCAGGAGACACACTTGTCCGAGGAGCGCTGCAGCGAGGTTTCAGATCAGTTGGCTGGGCTGGGCTGGCATGCGATCGCCACGCCAGCCACTAGGGTCTCGGTTGGGCATGCTGGCCACGGAGGCCTCCAGCAGTTGGCGCCGAGGTCGTCTGGCCTTGGCGCGAATTCGAGGCTGGGCAGCTGTCGGTGCTCGCGCCTGGTCGCGCGGCGGTCGCGCGCTTGGCAGGCCCTTCCCCTGGGGGCCTCGCATGGTTCAACGTCTACTTGAAGGTTGGCGAGGGCCTCTCGGCTTACAACCTGGGCACCTTAGACGGCGTCGCGATGGCGATTCGTGGCGTCGGTGAGCCCTTCATCGTTGCGGGGGACCTCAACGTGGAGCCTCATGAGCTCCAGTGCTCTGGCTTCCTCGAGCGCGTCGGCGGCAAGGTGGTTTCTCCCGGCGAAGGTGCCATGCGACCGTCGGGCAGGGTTATCGACTACTTTGCCATGTCACACGTGCTCTCCGAGGCGCGCGCGGAGGTCAAGCAGGGGTGGGATCTGTCACCGCACTACCCCGTCGAGCTCAAGTTTAACGCTAGCTGGGTCAACAGGTGCATGCAGGTGCTGAAGGGCGCCAAGAAGCTCCCTTACCCACTCTCGCGCGAGTGCTGCGCTGAGGGCCACGCGCGCATGTGGGCAGCTGCGCGGGCCCGTATGGCGGCGGCTTCTTCGGCGGGTTGTCTGTGGCAGACCTTCATCCGCTGCGCCGGGTGGAACTTGCTGGGCGCCATCGGTCTCAAGCATGCCTATCATGAATATGCTGGGCGCGAGCGGCGCCCGAGGCTGGCTGTGGTTAAGGTGCCCAAGCCCTCGGCTCCCGGGCCCCCGAGGATGACAGCCACCACCTCCCTGGAATGAGAGCGTGGCCATCCCACTCAAGGGCGCCGCGCAGACCGACCTCGTGATGAAGAGGCAAAGCGCGCTGAAGGCGCTCGATCGTCTGTGCAGTGCCTGGCCCGACTTTGGGGCCGACGCCAGGCAGGAGACCGCGCGGGCTCACGTCACTTTGCTGGGCTTTGCGCAGGCGGCTGAGCTCGTGGACGTGCCCCGGCTGCAGGTGGCGAGCTACGTCGCCAACGCCGTGGCCGACGGGATCGCGCAGCGGGGCGCGGGCGAGGCCGAGGCGGGGTTCGCAGACTGGGTTGCCGAGAACCACGCTAGAGGGCCGCTGGGCGACGAGCCCGCGGGCGCGCCGCTCGACTGGCCAGCCGATCTGGGTGGGCGCCCTGCCGGGCCTTCGGTGTGCGTGATCAGGGCCGTCGCCGCCTCCTTCAGGGGCTCGAGCGGCTCGTCGTTCGACGCGCTACGACCTCGCGTGCTGGGCGTGCTGGGCGACGCTGGCATTGAGGCGCTCATCGTCTTGCTGACGGCCATCGAGCTGAAGTGCGACTGGCCCCCTTTCATCGCGAAGCTGGCCTTCCTCAGCGCCGCTGTCTATTCCGACGGCGCGGTGTGCGAGGCTGGGCTTTCGCTGGCGGCGGCGGCCTGTGGCTTGGTGAAGCTGCCAGACGGTGGTGACAACTGGGGCCCTGGCCCCATGGCGGCCATCGAGGCCCTGGGGGCACCTCTTCCTGGGCCCATGCAGTCCATGGACGGGGCCGAGCTGTTGGGTTGTCTCGTTCTGCTTC
>CAUYUJ010016525.1:0-55000 GCA_963575745.1 Prorocentrum cordatum | reverse complement strand
AGCGTCTTGGACCGATCGCGTAGCGATTCGGAGCACCCTCGGACCGTCTGGGTGGGCTCTTGGAGGTCTCTTGGCTCGTCTTGGGCCCCCCCGTGTCCCCGAAGAAGTCATGCGCCACCACTCGGGGGAGCCGAGGGGAACAGCGCCAAGCCCCAGGCGATTTGAGAGTTTCGGGTCAGGCTCAGAGCACTGAGCAATAGACCAGAGGACACTCCAATTCGTGCTCGAGGTCACGGTGGCAGATGTATATATATATATATATATAGACATGGATACGTATGGTACTCGAGCTTAGTGTGTCGCATTGCATTTGCAACAGAAGCTGCTTCTCTCTTTCTTCGTTCGTGGTTCATGCATCACCAGGGATGCCAGGGCGTAGGTCACCAGCCTCGAACGTATCCCTATCCCTAAGATTGACGCGCTAAAAGGAGATGACAATCTCAGGGATACACCCTCAGAAACCGAGGAAAGCCCAGGGATACACCCTCAGAAACTGAGGAACTCCCTGCGATCGCCATCGTGATGAGGCGATGCCCAACATAGGGATAGGGATATGTTCCAGGCTGGTAAGTAGCCCACCCACCCGCACCCCGCGGCCAGCCGCAGCCGCTCCCCGGAAACCCTGGCGGAGGCTCCGGCGGAGGCCTCCCCGGCAGGCGGCCCCGGAGGCCCCCTGGGGCCGCCCAGGGCCGCGGCACGCGGGGCCCCAAGACAGCCCCCCAGGGGGGGCCGGGAGGGGCACGGGGCAGCCCAAGAGTGACTACCTCCTCGTGCCTCTGCCTCCTCGTGCCTCTGCCTCCTCCTCCTCCTCCTCCTCCTCCTCGTGCCTCCTCGTGCCTCCTCCTCCGGACTTGCCCTCCTCCTCGTGCCTCTGCCTCTCCTGCCTCCCCGCCGCGTCCTCGCTCCCTCCCTGCCTCCCCTGCCTCCCCGCCGCGTCCTCGCTCCACGCGGCTCCAGCCCCAAGAGACCTCCAGCGCCGCCCCCAACGCTTCAGTAAAACCCTGGATCGGGAACGGCCCAGGAGCGCCCCCCAAAGTTCAGAAGACCAGCCGAGAGGCCCCAAGCGTGTTCGAGGACGCCCCACGAAGACGGGTGCCCCCCCAACGACCATCCTACTAGCTCGCACTGAGCAGTATATGCGAATGTTCTGGTGTGGCTTTCGTAATTTTTGACGCTTCGCGTATCCCCACCAGCAACAGGCAGTCGCAGGTTGCGGACTCCGTGACTGTGTCGACGTCTCCGTGCATAGGTCGGTCCCTTATCCCCGACCACGCCCAGGAGTCCAAGTGAGTGAGGCGTTCCTCGGCTCCCTCTCTTCTGCCCGCGCGTGCTCTCGCGCCCGCCGCCTTTCCTTGCTCTCTCGCCTCCTCGTCGTGTTTGACGGTGCGGCCTCACGGGCCCCCCGTGCTGCCACAGCGCAGCGTGACTCACGCCAGTACTCGCTGGTCAGTACGGTTCGAGCTGGCGCCACAGTGCGACTTCTCCTCCGTCTGTTTCAGTCTGATGCCTGCGTCCCCGCTCCTGGGTCGCCCGCATCTTGATGGGGGGCATTTTGCCTCTTGCACGTGCACTTGTTGCGTCGGCCTATGCGCCGTCGTAGCCAATTCTCTCGCCCTGTGTCCCAGCCGAGCCCGTCCCGCTTCCTGGATCTGTCCTTGGAGCCGTCAATCAAAACAAATATCCCCACCAGCAGAGTGCCTCGCTCGCGCGTGTAAATTAGATCGGCCCGTGGCCCAGACCTTTCAACTCGGCGCCTGCGCTTTCGCTTGCGCCCGCGAGGAAAAATATCCCCACCAGCCCATCCAGAATTGATTGCCAGTTTTCTTGAGGACTCTTTGGAGGCTATCTTGAGCCATGCTCGGCTAAAGGCTGTCGGAGGCTATCTTGAGCCATGCTCGGCTATCTTGGGCCATCGTGAGGCTGCCTTGAGGCCTCTTGGAGGTCTGTCGGAGGCTATCTTGAGCCATGCTTGGCTATCCTTGGCCATTTTGAAGGCCATCTTGGGCTATCTAGGGCTCTTTTGGAGCCATCTTGGGCCAAAAGGGGCGGGGTGGAGGGTCTTTGGGAGAGGCTGGGAGGCCTCTTGGGGCCATCTTGGGCCCCATGCCTCAAAAAGAGGAGGTTCCTTAATTCGGATCCCCCCCTCGGAGGCTCTCAAACGGCGTCATGGGGCCGTCTTGGAGCACTCTTGGGCGCCTCTTGGGCGATCTTGGGGCCGTCTTCGGCCTTCTTGGGTCCCTCTTGGGGCCTTTTTGAGCCATCATGGTGCCATCTTGAGGCTTCCAAAGCCCATTGGAAGAGAAAGGGCGAGAATGCCAAACACATTGATTTTCCCAAGGCTGTTGAAGGGTTTGGGCATCTTGGAAAGCGCCGTGGAGGGCTCGAAGTGCACTTGGATCCGTCTTGGGGCCTCTTGGGGGTATGCCGGAGACTATCTTGACCCATCTTGAAGTAACATGGGCCATTTTGGAGGCCATCTTGCGACTTTGAACGCCTCTTGGAGCAATCTTGGGCCATCTTGGACGCTCTAACGCCTCGCGGCGCGCCCCGTCCAGGCCCAGGGGAGAGGGTATGGGGGAGGGGTTTCAGTGGAAGGGAGAAGAGAAAAACGCGTTATACAACCTAAGCCCAGAGGGCTGGTGGGATTCTTCATTGTTTGGGCTTAATTTGGGTGGCGACTTGATCCTGGGTCAAGGTGCACCGTGCAGAATTGGCCCTTGATTGCCGTAGGAATGTTCGTTTCGATAGTTGTGACATGTGTGGTCTGGATTGTCATCGACATGATGGCCTGTACCCTATGACCCTGCGACATTTTCTGAACGAGGGAGGCCTAGAATGGTGAGGCCACTATGCTCTTGCCACATGTTCTGGACATGGGAGGCTTAAATTGGCGAGAGTCCTAGTGCAAGTTTCATATCCGATGTATCGAGCACCGTGCCAGGTGGGCCAGGGAGTGTGCCCAAATGTGCACACATGTTCTCCTCCCATCCCAGGCCTCCCCCGCGGTTCCTAAAAGCCGAAAGAGCGGACACGCAACGTAACACGTGGAAGGGGGTGCCAATGATTGTACACAAGCTGTATACCAGGCCACTACAACAGCCCACACCAACACACGTACGAGCACTGCGTCGGCCACGAGCACCGCTACCCCGCACACCACTACAGTCACCTCTTCGCGGAGCATGACGGTGAGCACGACCACGGAGATCACCTACATTGACGGTCCACGAGTCTCGGACGGTGCGTGGCTTGGCATGTGCTATAGCCGAGGCATGACCTTGGCAGCCGCGCAGCTGGAGTGCGACGCTGACTCGAGTTGTTCTGTTCTGCACGATTTCGACTGTGACGACGCTGGGTGGCGCGTTTGCCACGAGACTATCCAAGATCTCATAGGGAATTATCCAGATGACACCAATGCGTGCACCATGGTGGTGTACGAGGTCACAACGAGTACGAATACCACCGACACCAGCAGCACCAGCAGCACTTCCCCACATACCACTACGAGGAGCAGCACCACCAGCGCCACCAGCACCACGAGCCCGCATAGCACCACGCAGACGAGCTCGATAAGCGTGACGCCCACCAGCAGCTCCACAGCCACGACCGGGTCGGTGACCAGCAGCTCCACGTTCATCGTGTACACAAGTACAGTGACCTCGACCTCAAGTATTTCTGAGAGTTCGTTGACAGCTCAGAACACGACCACGACGAGCAACACAGAGACAACAGTGTCGCTCACAACTTTGAGCACCACAGTGAGCACGACCACGGTGATCATCTACATTGACGGTCCACGAGTCTCGGACGGTGCGTGGCTTGGCATGTGCTATAGCCGAGGCATGACCTTGGCAGCCGCCCAGCTGGAGTGCGACGCGGACTCGAGTTGTTCCGTGCTGCACGATTTCGAATGTGACGGCGCTGGGTGGCGCGTGTGTCACGAATCCATTCAGGGTATCATTGCCAATAATCCAGATGACACCAATGCGTGTACCATGGTGGTGTACGAGGTCACAACGAGCACGAATACCACCGACACCAGCAGCACCAGCAGCACTTCCCCACATACTACTACGAGGAGCAGCACCACCAGCGCCACCAGCACCACGAGCCCGCATAGCACCACGCAGACTAGCTCGATAAGCGTGACGCCCACCAGCAGCTCCACAGCCACGACCTGGTCGGTGACCAGCAGCTCCACGGTCATCTCGTACACTAGCACATTGACCTCGACCTCAAGTGTTTCTGAGAGTTCGCTGTCAGCTCAGAACACGACCACGACGAGCAACACAAGGACGACAGTGTCGCTTACAACTGTAAGCACGACGGTGAGCACGACCACGGTGGTCATCTACATTGACGGTCCACGAGTCTCGAACAGTGCTTGGCAGGGTATGTGCTATAGCCGAGGCATGACCTTGGCAGCCGCGCAGCTGGAGTGCGACGCGGACTCGAGCTGTTTCGTGCTGCATGATTTTAATTGCGACGGTGGTGGGTGGCGCGTGTGTCACGAGCCTATTCAGGATATCATTGTTAATAATCCTGGTGACACTGTGGCTTGTACCATGGTGGTGTACGAAGTCACAACCAGCACGGATACCACCGGCACCAGCAGCACCACTTCGGGCACCACGATAGACACCAACACCACGGTAACGATCACGAGTACGGGGACGATGACCGTATCGGCCACAAGTACTGCGACGACATTGACTTCTACAGCCACCTCTACTGAAACTGTTTCCGAGAGTTCGCTGACAGCTGAGACCACGACGGCGATAAGCAGCACAGGGACCACTGTATCGCTGACAACTGTGAGCACGACGGTGAGCACGACTACGGTGATCATCTACATTGACGGTCCACGAGTTTCGAATAGTGCTTGGCAGGTCAAGTGCTATAGCCCAGGCATGAGCTTGGCAGCCGCCCAGCTGGAGTGCGACGCGGACTCGAGTTGTTCCGTGCTGCATGATTTCAATTGTGATGGCGCTGGATGGCGCGTGTGTCACGAGCCTATTCAGGATATCATTGTCAATTACCCTTCTGACACTGTGGCGTGTACTATGGTGGTGTACGCTGTGACAACCAGCACGAACACCACCGAAACCAGTAGTACCACCTCGGGCACCTTGACGGGCACCAGCAGTACGCTGACGGCCACAAGCACCGGGACGACGACCGCGTCGGCCACAAGTAGTACGGCGACGCTGACAGTCACAGCCACCTCTACTGAAGCTGTTTCCGAGAGTTCGCTGACGGCTGAGACCACGACGGCGATCAGCAGCACAGGGACCACTGTATCGCTGACAACTGTGAGCACGACGGTGAGCACGACTACGGTGATCATCTACATTGACGGTCCACGAGTTTCGAATAGTGCTTGGCAGGCCTTGTGCTATAGCCCAGGCATGAGCTTGGCAGCCGCCCAGCTGGAGTGCGACGCGGACTCGAGTTGTTCCGTGCTGCACGATTTCAATTGTGACGGCGCTGGATGGCGCGTGTGCCACGAGATTATCCAGGATGTCATAATGAATTACCCTTATGACACCAACGCGTGCACCATGGTGGTGTACGAGGTCACAACTAGCACTAACACCACCGACACCAGCAGCACCAGCAGCACTTCCCCGCATACCACTACGAGGAGCAGCACCACCAGCGCCACCAGCACCACGAGCCCTCACAGCACCACGCAGACCAGCTCGATAAGCGGGACGCACACCAGCAGCTCCACAGCCACGACCGGGTCGGTGACCAGCAGCTCCACGTTCATCTTGTACACAAGTACAGTGACCTCGACCTCAAGTGTTTCTGAGAGTTCGTTGACAGCTCAGAACACGACCACAACGAGCAATACAGAGACAACAGTGTCTCTCACAACTTTGAGCACAACAGTGAGCACGACCACGGTGATCATCTACATTGACGGTCCACGAGTCTCGGACGGTGCGTGGCTTGGCATGTGCTATAGCCGAGGCATGACTTTGGCAGCCGCCCAGCTGGAGTGCGACGCGGACTCGAGTTGTTCCGTGCTGCACGATTTCGAATGCGACGGCGGTGGGTGGCGCGTGTGTCACGAATCCATTCAGGATATCATTGCCAATAATCCAGATGACACCAATGCGTGTACCATGGTGGTGTACGAGGTCACAACTAGCACTAACACCACCGACACCAGCAGCACCAGCAGCACTTCCCCACATACTACTACGAGGAGCAGCACCACCAGCGCCACCAGCACCACGAGCCCGCATAGCACCACGCAGACTAGCTCGATAAGCGTGACGCCCACCAGCAGCTCCACAGCCACGACCGTTTCGACACTCACGACCACCACTCGAACGAGCACCACCAGTGTAAGCTCTTTGTCGGCCACGAGCACCACGACTCTGCACACCACTACGGCCACCTCCAGCAACACCGTCTCGGAGAGTTCGTTGACAGCTGAGACCGAGACTTCGACAAGCGTTTCAGGGACAACTCTGAGCACAACAGTGAGCACGACCACAGTGATAATCTATATTGACGGCCCACGTGTCTCGAATGGTGCTTGGGTCGGCATGTGCTATAGCCCAGGCATGAGCTTGACAGCCGCCCAGCAAGAGTGTGACGCGGATCAAAGCTGTTCTGTTCTGCACGATTTCGAATGTGACGGCGGTGGGTGGCGCGTGTGTCACCAGCCTATTCAGGATATTACTGTCAATAACCCAGAAGACACTGTGGCTTGCACCATGGTGGTGTACAAAGTCACAACCAGCACGAAAACCACCGGCACCAGCAGCACCACCACGGGCACCACGACGGGCACCGACAGTACGGTGACGGCCACAAGCACTCGGACGGCGATCAGTAACACAGAGACAACAGTGTCTCTCACAACGTTGAGCACGACGGTGAGCACGACCACGGAGATCATCTATATTGACGGTCCACGAGTCTCGAACAGTGCTTGGCAGGGTATGTGCTATAGCCGAGGCATGACCTTGGCAGCCGCCCAGCTGGAGTGCGACGCGGACTCGAGCTGTTCTGTGCTGCACGATTTCAATTGTGACGGCGGTGGGTGGCGCGTCTGCCACGAGTCTATCCGCACGCCTCTGGCCACAGCCGGTAGGACATTCGGATTTGGCGGTTTGCGGTTGCCAGTGGTGCCGGGGAGGGAGGGCGAGACAGAAGAGAGAGGTACGGTTGACGAAGGTTCGAACCTGCTGGGTTTAGGTTTAGACGGAAGGACATTTTGTTGCCGGCCCTTTATTGGTGCTCCCTGGTTTGATATGTGCCTACTTGGGATCCCTTTGAGGCCTTGCCAGAGGCTTGTCAAGACGATACAGTTCATGCGGCGCCAAGCACCTCTTACTGTACAGTGGAGCCGCCGGTTAACCAGTTGTTTTCTGGCCCTCCTGTGGTCTCGGGTTTTCGTTTTATACCCACTGCGCCGCGCGCCTTTCCTCCTCCTCCTCCTCCTCCTCCTCCTCCTCCTCCTCCTCCTCCCATCGTGCATCGTGCCGCGGAGGGAGCCTGAATTCCCCAACGGCGACCCCAAGGGGGGGCGCTCCTGTGGCGCCCCGTCCCCAATTTGGCACGCTACTCGCATGGATCGTGCCCTGCACAACGCCGTTGCGAAAGTTCCATGATGTTTTGCCAGCGCGCCCGATGCGAGGGCTCATGAGGCGTTGAACCCCCCTAACCCCCTTGAAGCATAGCGATACATCCTTCTCGCGTTACCTGGGCGGGATTCCGCTGAACTAAAAAACTGCTTCCACTTCACCCTTTGCTTATATGTTGGGCCATGTTGGAGTTGCCATGCGGCCATCTACAAGCCACGTCTAGATCACATGCGGATCATGGGGCCCTCTTGTTTTCGCCCTGAGGGTATGGTTGGGTCGTTTGGGGTCATCTTTAAACCGTATTGGGGTCGTTGAGCCGCCTTGGCATCGTTCTGGGTCGTATGGAGGTCTTGTGCGTTTCCAGGGAAATTCTTATTGCGGCCGAGTAGGGAGCCCAAGCTGAGGCCCTGGTGGGGGTGTTCCGATTGCGTCCCCGCATCGATTCGGTATACCCTCGTACGGTTTGTTTGTCCCGCCATGAGCCCCAGCTGAGGCCCAGATTGGGGTGTTCGTAATCTGTCCCCGCCTTCGTTGGACCCCGCTATACGGATTGTGTCCAAAAGAGAGCCCCATTTCGGCCCCAGCGGGGGCGTTCCTAAGGCGGCCCCGCTTCAAGTCGGCGCGCCCCTCACATTGATCGCGCCCTACAGGTAGCCCCGTCTACAGCTCTAGTCCCCGCTTCAATTCGGCACTCATACGGGTTGTGCCCCAGTAGGGGTCCCATTTCCTCCTGTGGCGTCCCCGCCTCAGTTCGGCACACCCCTCGCACTGGTCGTGCCTCATGAGGAGTTTCAGCTACGGCCCCGTGTGTGGGCGTTCACATGACGTCCCCGCTTCAAGCCGGCGCGCCCCTCACGCGGATCGTGTCCGCAGGGGTCCCGATTTTTCCTTTTCCCGCGGCGTGCAGCCTTTGAGGAGAGGGCCACCTTCTGCGCCCTTCGCGGCCGCACATGCCACCTTGCGCAGGGCACGACCCTCGGCCATCCGCTGTGCTTAAGTCACTGGGGGACGGCGGGAGTGGATGGAGTCTGGATTCCTTGCCAGAGTGATTTCTGCGTAGATTCTCTGCTCCTGAGGAGGTGTGCCTCCGAGGCCCGTTGGGGCCCTTCTCGTCCGACGGTCGGCTCCGCAAGGGGCGCCCTCGCTCATGGGGCCTTCGTCTTACCTACCTTCCTCCTAGCCACTGGGGCTAATGAGCGATTCAGGCGCTTCGAACGCGCTTCCCAAGCAAGGTCATTGAGCCGCGAAGGGGGTTCGCGTTATGGGACCCCTTTGTCCCGTTGGGTAAATGTTGTTGCGGAAAATGTGTCAGTCCAGTTTATTTCAATTATGGTGTGGTCGCGTGTGTGGCATCATCTCACGCGAGGCGGATCTTTCCATGCCTGGGGGCCCTCAGGGGACCCGCGGATCCTGGATATCATGAGCAATATCCCAGATGACACCGCTGCTTGTACCATGGTGGTGTACCAGGTCACCACCAGCACGAATACCACCGATACTAGCATTACCACCAGCACGTCTGCACATACTGAAACGAAGACCAGCACCACCAGCGCCACCAGTACAACGAGCTTGCATAGCACCACGCAGACCAGCCTGATAAGCGTGTCACCCACCAGCAGTTTCACAGCCACGACAGGCTCGATTACCAGCAGTTCAACCGGTACGACATCCATCACAAGCTCGGTAACAGACAGTTCAACCGTTGCCACGGTCACCACTTTCTCAATGACGACTGACACCAGGATGAGTACGAGTACGGCCACGACCACCACATTGGTTCTCTACATCGAGGGTCCGCGTGTCACGAACGGTGCTTGGGTTGGCAATTGTTTCAGCACAAATATGGGAGCCCAGGCCAATGCCGAAGCTGCTTGCAGTGCCTATGCCGATTGTTCTGTTTTGTACGACCACAGCTGTGACGGGGCTGGTTGGAGGTATTGCTTCAAGCCGATCGGAGACCTTGTGGCATTTCTACCTGGTGAAAATAGCAATGGTTGCACAATGGTTGTGTACCAGGCAACCACCAGCACAGGAACCTCAAGTGCGACACGCACTACTACCAGCACAGGGACCACAAGCGCAACAAGTGTCTCAACATTATCGACGTTATCCACAGAGTCGACAGCTACTACTCAAGCTGTATATGTCGAAGGTCCTCGTGTCACGAATGGTGCTTGGGTTGGCAATTGTTTCAGCACAAATATGGGGGCCCAGACCGATGCTGAAGCCGCTTGCAGTGCCGACGCCGATTGTTCTGTCTTGTACGACCACAGTTGTGACGGGGTTGGTTGGAGATATTGCTTCAAGCCGATCGGAGACCTCGTTGCATTTCTACCTGGTGAAAACAGCAATGGTTGCACAATGGTCATGTACCAGGTAACCACCAGCACAGGAACCACAAGTGCGACAAGTTCGTTAACCACCGCGACAGACACCGCCACAACTGTAGCTATCTATATTGAGGGCCCACGGGTCACAAACGGCGCTTGGGTAGGCAATTGCTACAGCACGAATGTCGGAGCCCAGGCTGATGCAGAGGCTGCGTGCACTGCTGATACTAGTTGCTCTGTCCTGTACGACCACAGTTGCGACGGGGCTGGTTGGAGGTATTGTTACAACCCGATCGACGACCTCTTGGCATTCGGTACGGGTACTGCCGGCTGTACAGTGGTGGTATACCAGGTCACTACCAGCACATATACCACAACAGCCCACACCAGTACTGGAACGAGTATCACCAGTTTAAGCACCGCGTCGGCTACGAGCACCACGACAATGCAGACAACGACAGCCACCTCCACCAGAACAGCTTCCGAGAGCTCTTTGACAGCACAGAACACGACCATAACGAGCAACACAGAGACAACAGTGTCGCTCACAACTTTGAGCACGACGGTGAGCACGACCACGGTGGTCATTTACATTGACGGTCCACGAGTCTCGGACGGTGCGTGGCTTGGCATGTGCTATAGCCGAGGCATGACCTTGGCAGCCGCCCAGCTGGAGTGCGACGCGGACTCGAGTTGTTCCGTGCTGCACGATTTCGAATGTGACGGCGGTGGGTGGCGCGTGTGTCACGAATCCATTCACGATATCATTGTCAATAACCCAGATGACACCAATGCGTGTACCATGGTGGTGTACGAGGTCACAACCAGTACGCACACCACCGAAACCAGCAGCACAAGCAGCACCTCCCCCCATACCACTACGAGGAGCAGCACCGCCAGCGCCACCAGCACCACGAGCCCGCATAGCACCACGCAGACCAGTTCTATAAGTGGGACGTTCACCAGCAGCTCCACAGCCACCACTGGCTCGATAACCAGTAGTTCCACGGCCATTTTTTACACAAGCACAGTCACCTCCACCAACACGGTTTCGGAGAGCTCGCTGACAGCGCAGACCACGACGTCGACGAGCAACACAGGGACAACAGTAACACCGACAACGTTGAGCACGACTGTGAGTACGACTACTGTGATCATCTATATTGACGGTCCACGAGTCTCGGACGGTGCGTGGCTTGGCATGTGTTATAGCCGAGGCATGACTTTGGCAGCCGCCCAGCAGGAGTGCAACGCGGACTCGAGATGTTCGGTGTTGCACGATTTCAGTTGCGATGGCGGTGGATGGCGCGTGTGTCACGAGTCGATTCAGGATATCTTTGCCAATAACCCAGATGACACTTTGGCATGTACTATGGTGGTGTACGAAGTCACCACCAGCACAAGGACCATAGAGATCAGCAGCACCGCTAGCACATCTACAGGTACCAGGACGAGTACCAGCACCTCCACGGTCTCGACTTCCATCACCAGTGTGATGACCCGCAGCTCAACTTTTACCACGACCACCACACGCTCTTTCACTACTGACACCAGGGCGACTACTTCTACGATCAGTTCAGCGAGCAATTCCACCACGTTGACAACAGACACCCCTACATTCACTGTCAGCTCAATCGTGAGCACGACAGGGACGTCAAGCAGTACACTGGTGAGCGCGACAACCGTGTCCGCCACTATCACTACGACCGTGATGTACGTTGAGGGTCCGCGTGTCACAAACGGTGCTTGGGTGGGCAATTGCTACAGCACGATTCTGGGAGCCCAGGCTGATGCAGAGGCTGCGTGCACTGCTGATATTACTTGTTCTGTCTTGTACGATCACAGTTGTGACGGGGCTGGTTGGAGGTTTTGTTACAATCCGATCGACGACCTCCTGGCAGTTGGTACAGGTACTGACGGTTGCACAGCGGTGGTCTACCAGTCCACTACCACAACAGGCCACACCACCACTCAAACGAGTACCACCAGTGTAAGTTCGGCGTCGGCTACGAGCACCACGACTCTGCACACCACTACGGCCACCTCCAGCACCACCGTCTCAGAGAGTTCATTGACAGCTGAGACCAAGACTTCGACAAGTGCTTCAGCGACAACGCTGAGCACCACAGTGAGCACGACCACCGTGATAATCTATATTGACGGCCCACGTGTCTCGAATAGTGCTTGGGTCGGCATGTGCTTTAGCCAAGGCATGAGCCTGGCAGCCGCCCAGCAGGAGTGCGACGCGGACTCGAGATGTTCTGTGCTGCACGATTTCAGTTGCGATGGCGGTGGGTGGCGCGTGTGCCACGAATCGATTCAGGATATCATTGCCAATAACCCAGATGACACTGCGGCTTGCACCATGGTAGTGTACCAGGTCACTACCAGCACGAGCAGCACCGGTACCAGCAGCACTTCCCCGCATACCACTACGAGGAGCAGCACTACCAGCGCCACAAGCACCACAAGCCCGCATAGCACCACACAGACTAGCTCGGCGACCCAGACTGAAAGCGATACGTCCACGGCAACGACAAGTTCGATTTCCAGCAGCGCCACAGCCACAACATCTGCATCGTCCTCGTCAGGGACTAGCAGCTCGACCATGAGCAGCACGACGCTGAGTAGCACGACAGAGACAAGTAGCAGCATTATTAGTGCCACAAGCACAACAAGCCTGCATAGCACCTCGCAGACGAGCCTGGCGACACAGACAGAAAGCATTACCTCCACAGCTACGGCCAGCTCAGTGTCCAGCAGTGCCTCAGCCGCCACATTTTCCTCGACCTGGTCAGTGAACAGTAGTTCAACAGTGTCCCACACAAGGACTACCGACACGAGGACGAGTACCACTGCGGTGGTGTCAACTACCATGAGTTCCCTGTCTGCAAGCAACACGGTGAGCACGACAGGGACGTCAAGCAGTACACTGGTGAGCGCGACAACCGTGTCCGCCACTATCACTACGACCGTGATGTACGTTGAGGGTCCGCGTGTCACAAACGGTGCTTGGGTGGGCAATTGCTACAGCACGATTATGGGAACCCAGGCTGATGCAGAGGCTGCGTGCACTGCTGATATTACTTGTTCTGTCTTGTACGATCACAGTTGTGACGGGGCTGGTTGGAGGTTTTGTTACAATCCGATCGACGACCTCCTGGCAGTTGGTACAGGTACTGACGGTTGCACAGCGGTGGTCTACCAGTCCACTACCACAACAGGCCACACCACCACTCAAACGAGTACCACCAGTGTAAGTTCGGCGTCGGCTACGAGCACCACGACTCTGCACACCACTACGGCCACCTCCAGCACCACCGTCTCAGAGAGTTCATTGACAGCTGAGACCAAGACTTCGACAAGTGCTTCAGCGACAACGCTGAGCACCACAGTGAGCACGACCACCGTGATAATCTATATTGACGGCCCACGTGTCTCGAATAGTGCTTGGGTCGGCATGTGCTTTAGCCGAGGCATGAGCCTGGCAGCCGCCCAGCAGGAATGCGACGCGGACTCGAGATGTTCTGTGCTGCACGATTTCAGTTGCGATGGCGGTGGGTGGCGCGTGTGCTACGAGTCGATTCAGGATATCATTGCCAATAACCCAGATGACACTGCGGCTTGCACCATGGTAGTGTACCAGGTCACCACCAGCACGAGCAGCACCGGTACCAGCAGCACTTCCCCGCATACCACTACGAGGAGCAGCACTACCAGCGCCACAAGCACCACAAGCCCGCATAGCACCACACAGACTAGCTCCACGACCCTGACTTATAGCACGACTGTGAGCAGTGCGACGAGAACTAGCAGCACGACAGCGAGCATGACGGAGAGCAGCACGGATTCTTCCACGAGTGAAACGAGCAGTACGGCGAGCGCCATTTCGTTGAGCAGCACAACGGGTACTAGCAGCACGTCGTTGAGCAGCGCGACGGGGACAAGCGGCACGACTCAGACCAGTACGAGTGGAACAAGCGCCACTTCCCTGAGCAGCACGACGGGAACCAGCAGCACGACGGCGAGCAGCGCGACCACGGTGTCCTCAACGAGTGAGACGAGTAGTGTTTCGAGCAGTGCGTCTGCGAGCAGCACGACTGAAACCAGCAGCACGACATGGAGCAGCATAACGGAGAGCACCAGCAGCAGGACGGCTAGCAGTATGACTGAAAGCAGTCGCACGACGGTGTCTTCAACGAGTGTGACAAGTAGTCTTTCAAGCACTACGTCTGTGAGCAGCACAACGGAAACCAGCAGCACAACGGAGAGCAGTATATCGGGAACCAGCAGCAGCACGGCTAGCAGTATGACGGACACCAGTCGCACGACGGTGTCTTCAACGAGTGTAACAAGTAGTCTTTCGAGCACTACGTCTATGAGCAGCACGACGGGTACCAGCAGCACGTCAGAGACGAGCATCAGTACCATTAGCGCCACAAGCACAACGAGCTTGCACAGCACCACGCAGACCAGCTCGGTGTCCAGGACAGAAAGCAGCACCTCAACCATCACTGCGTCGAGCACTATTTCACTGAGCAGCACGACGCGTACTAGCAGCGCGACGCGGAGCACCACGACGGCGAGCAGCAGCCCGACGTCAACGTCCAACAGTAGGACGAGCACCACCTCTGTAAGCAGCGCAACGGGTACCAGCAGCACGACAGAGACGAGCATCAGCACCACCAGCGCCACAAGCACAACGAGCCTGCATAGCACGACGCAGACCAGCTCAACGACCAGGACAGACAGCAGCACTCTCACGGCTACGACCAGCTCGATGTCCAGCAGCTCCACAGCCACAATGTCTTCGTCGATTTCGTCGGTGACTCGCAGCTCAACGGTGACGACGCCCACCAGCTCGACGACCAGCAGCTCGTCAGGAACCTCTGGGTCGATAACAAGCAGCACTACGGGAACAAGCAGCACTACGGCTAGCGGGACAACGGATAGTAGCAGAACGACTTTGACATCCAGGAGTGACACGAGCAGTGCGTCGAGCAGCACTTCGCTGAGCAGCACGACGCGTACTAGCAGCGCGACGCGGAGCTCAACTACGGCGAGCAGCAGCCCGACGTCAACGTCCAATAGTATGACGAGCACCACCTCGGCAAGCAGCACAACGGGTACCAGCAGCACGACAGAGACGAGCATCAGCACCACCAGCGCTACAAGCACAACGAGCCTGCATAGCACGACGCAGACCAGCTCAACGACCAGGACAGACAGCAGCACCCTCACGGCTACGACCAGCTCGATGTCCAGCAGCTCCACAGCCACAATGTCTTCGTCGATCTCGTCGGTGACTCGCAGCTCAACGGTGACGACGCCCACAAGCTCGATGACCAGCACGAGCAGTGCGTCGAGCAGCACCTCGCTGAGCAGCACGACGCGTACTAGCAGCGCGACGGGGAGCACCACGACGGCGAGCAGCAGCCCGACGTCAACGTCCACTAGTATGACGAGCACCACCTCTGTAAGCAGCACAACGGGTACCAGCAGCACGACAGAGACGAGCATCAGCACCACCAGCGCCACAAGCACAACGAGCCTGCATAGTACGACGCAGACCAGCTCAACGACCAGGACGGACAGCAGCACTCTCACGGCTACGACCAGCTCGATGTCCAGCAGCTCCACAGCCACAATCTCTTCGTCAATTTCGTCGGTGACTCGCAGCTCAACGGTGACGACGCCCACCAGCTCGACGACCAGCAGCTCGTCAGGAACCTCTGGGTCGATAACCAGCAGCACTACGGGAACAAGCAGCACTACGGCTAGCGGTACAACGGATAGTAGCAGCACGACTTTGACATCCAGGAGTGACACGATCAGTGCGTCGAGCAGCACCTCGCTGAGCAGCACGACGCGTACTAGCAGTGCGACGCGGAGCTCAACTACGGCGAGCAGCAGCCCGACGTCAACGTCCAATAGTATGACGAGCACCACCTCTGTAAGCAGCACAACGGGTACCAGCAGCACGACAGAGACGAGCATCAGCACCACCAGCGCTACAAGCACAACGAGCCTGCATAGCACGACGCAGACCAGCTCAATGACCAGGACGGACAGCAGCACCCTCACGGCTACGACCAGGTCGATGTCCAGCAGCTCCACAGCCACAATGTCTTCGTCGATTTCGTCGGTGACTCGCAGCTCAACGGTGACGACGCCCACCAGCTCGATGACCAGCAGCTCGTCAGGAACCTCTGGGTCGATAACAAGCAGCACTACGGGAACAAGCAGCACTACGGTTAGCGGGACAACGGTCACTACCAGCGCCACAAGCACAACGAGCCTGCATAGCACGACGCAGACCAGCTCAACGACCCGGACAGGCAGCAGCACTCTCACGGCTACGACCAGCTCGATGTCCAGCAGCTCCACAGCCACAATGTCTTCGTCGATTTCGTCGGTGACTCGCAGCTCAACGGTGACGACGCCCACCAGCTCGATGACCAGCAGCTCGTCAGGGACCTCTGGATCGATAACAAGCAGCACTACGGGAACAAGCAGCACTACGGCTAGCGGGACAACGGATAGTAGCAGCAAGACTCTGACATCCAGGAGTGACACGAGTAGCGCGTCGAGCAGCACTTCGCTGAGCAGCACGACGCGTACTAGCAGCGTGACGCGGAGCACCACTACGGCGAGCAGCAGCCCGACGTCAACGTCCAATAGTATGACGAGCACCACCTCTGCGAGCAGCACAACGGGTACCAGCAGCAAGACAGAGACGAGCATCAGCACCATCAGCGCCACAAGCACAACGAGCCTTCATAGCACTACGCAGACCAGCTCAACGACCAGGACAGACAGCAGCACTCTCACGGCTACGACCAGCTCGATGTCCAGCAGATCCACAGCCACAATGTCTTCGTCGATTTCGTCGGTGACTCGCAGCTCAACGGTGACGACGCCCACCAGCTCGATGACCAGCAGCTCGTCAGGAACCTCTGGGTCGATAACAAGCAGCACTACGGGAACAAGCAGCACTACGGCTAGCGGGACAACGGTCACTACCAGCGCCACAAGCACAACGAGCCTGCATAGCACGACGCAGACCAGCTCAACGACCCGGACAGGCAGCAGCACTCTCACGGCTACGACCAGCTCGATGTCCAGCAGCTCCACAGCCACAATGTCTTCGTCGATTTCGTCGGTGACTCGCAGCTCAACGGTGACGACGCCCACCAGCTCGATGACCAGCAGCTCGTCAGGGACCTCTGGGTCGATAACAAGCAGCACTACGGGAACAAGCATCACTACGGCTAGCGGGACAACGGATAGTAGCAGCAAGACTCTGACATCCAGGAGTGACACGAGTAGCGCGTCGAGCAGCACTTCGCTGAGCAGCACGACGCGTACTAGCAGCGTGACGCGGAGCACCACTACGGCGAGCAGCAGCCCGACGTCAACGTCCAATAGTATGACGAGCACCACCTCTGCGAGCAGCACAACGGGTACCAGCAGCAAGACAGAGACGAGCATCAGCACCATCAGCGCCACAAGCACAACGAGCCTGCATAGCACTACGCAGACCAGCTCAACGACCAGGACAGACAGCAGCACTCTCACGGCTACGACCAGCTCGATGTCCAGCAGATCCACAGCCACAATGTCTTCGTCGATTTCGTCGGTGACTCGCAGCTCAACGGTGACGACGCCCACCAGCTCGATGACCAGCAGCTCGTCAGGAACCTCTGGGTCGATAACAAGCAGCACTACGGGAACAAGCAGCACTACGGCTAGCGGGACAACGGATAGTAGCAGCACGACTCTGACATCCAGGAGTGACACGAGCAGTGCGTCGAGCAGCACTTCGCTGAGCAGCACGACGCGTACTAGCAGCGCGACGCGGAGCTCAACTACGGCGAGCAGCAGCCCGACGTCAACGTCCAATAGTATGACGAGCACCACCTCGGCGAGCAGCACAACGGGTACCAGCAGCACGACACAGACGAGCATCAGCACCACCAGCGCCACAAGCACAACGAGCCTTCATAGCACTACGCAGACCAGCTCAACGACCAGGACGGACAGCAGCACTCTCACGGCTACGACCAGCTCGATGTCCAGCAGCTCCACTGCCACAATCTCTTCGTCGATCTCGTCGGTGACTCGCAGCTCAACGGTGACGACGCCCACCAGCTCGATGACCAGCAGCTCGTCAGGAACCTCTGGGTCGATGACAAGCAGCGCTACGGGAACAAGCAGCGCTACGGCTAGCGGGACAACGGATAGTAGCAGCACGACTCTGACATCCAGGAGTGACACGAGCAGTGCGTCGAGCATCACCTCGCTGAGCAGCACGACGCGTACTAGCAGCGCGACGCGGAGCTCAACGACGGCGAGCAGCAGCCCGACGTCAACGTCCAATAGTATGACGAGCACCACCTCGGCGAGCAGCACAACGAGTACCAGTAGCACGACAGAGACGAGCATCAGCACCATCAGCGCCACAAGCACAACGAGCCTGCATAGCACGACGCAGACCAGCTCAACGACCAGGACGGACAGCAGCACTCTCACGGCTACGACCAGCTCGATGTCCAGCAGCTCCACAGCCACAATGTCTTCGTCGATTTCGTCGGTGACTCGCAGCTCAACGGTGACGACGCCCACCAGCTCGACGACCAGCAGCTCGTCAGGAACCTCTGTGTCGATGACAAGCAGCACTACGGGAACAAGCAGCACTACGGCTAGCGGGACAACGGATAGTAGCAGCACGACTCTGACATCCAGGAGTGACACGAGCAGTGCGTCGAGCAGCACCTCGCTGAGCAGCACCACGCGTACTAGCAGCGCGACGCGGAGCACACCTACGGCGAGCAGCAGCCCGACGTCAACGTCCAATAGTATGACGAGCACCACCTCGGCGAGCAGCACAACGGGTACCAGCAGCACGACACAGACGAGCATCAGCACCATCAGCGCCACAAGCACAACGAGCCTTCATAGCACTACGCAGACCAGCTCAACGACCAGGACAGACAGCAGCACCCTCACGACAACGACCAGCTCGATTTCCAGCAGCTCCACAGCCACAATCTCTTCGTCGATCTCGTCGGTGACTCGCAGCTCAACGGTGACGACGCCCACCAGCTCGATGACCAGCAGCTCGACGGTGTTCTCAACGAGTGAAGCGAGTAGTCTTTCGAGCGCTACTTCTGTGAGCAACACGACAAGTGTCAGCAGCACGTCAGAGACGAGTATCAGCACCACCAGCGCCACCAGCACAACGAGCCTGCATAGCATGACGCAGACCAGCTCAACGACCTGGACAGAGATCAGCACTTCAAGTGTCAGTGTGTCGAATTTCATTTCGCAAAGCAGCACGACGCGCACCAGCAGCGCGACGCGGAGCACCACGTCCGCGAGCAGCATCACATCGCCGACTCCCAGCAGTACGACGAGCTCGAGTGAGACGAGCACCGCGTCTGTGAGCAGCACGACGGGAACCAGCATCACGGCATGGAGTAGCACAACGGAGAGCATCAGCACGACAGTGCCCTCCACGAGTAGTGCGACAGAGACAAGCAGCACAACGGTGAGCAGCACGACAGAGTCCAGCAGCAGCACGTTGATTCGTACAGGGGCAAGTGGCACCACAATGGCCACTTACACCACTGCTAGTTCTGATATTTCAACATCAAAAACAACCGACACACCAATCGCAGTCACAGACTACGAGTACATAATGACATTACGTGTTTTGTCAGTCGACTATTCAGAGCTCCAAGCCAATAGTCGCATCCACGGTGCTTTTGTATACGCCGTGACTGATGCATTTTTGGAAACGTTCCCAGATGTTTCCAGTTCGCAGGTGGTTGTAGAGTTATCTGCAGGGTCTGTGATTGTGGGCATTACTGTGGCAGATCTCACTGCCGACGCTGCGGAGTCGCTTCACGATCAATATGTCCAGCAGGGCTTCAACATCACGCATCAGGCCAACACACAGACTAAGCTCGAGAATATCGTCGGCATCACGGCGGTGCTTGCGAACGGCTCGACTATTGATGCGATCGTCGTGACTGTGATTAGCCAGCAGATCGTCTTTAGCACGAGCACGAGTTCGATGACTGCGACTAGCACAGGTGTGACTTCCACGTTCCAAGTTGGTACGGCCGCTGCCAGAGCGGTCGGTATTCTGCGGTCCTGCGAGACTGTGGCCGTAACCAAGCTGTGCGATCGGGGATCGCGATCTCTCTGTTCTGCGGTCGCTGGATCATTAAATGTTCGGCGGCTCGGTCGATCTTGCGCGCATTCACGTGATCTGTCCCACCGGTGGCCTGAGCGGATGGGGTGATCGAACCGTTTGGTTTTGGGCACCGGGCGGCAGTGGGCGCCGAGGCCCCCGCAGAGCCTCCGCTCGACGTGGTCTCACATGAACGCTGGTCGGCTGCTTCACTCGGCAGCGCGTCGTTGGGCATCCTGGGCGCCGTCGGCGCGATAGCCGCGGTGTCGGCCAGCTCAGTGATCCTGGTGGTGCAGAAGAGCTCCAAGAGGGGCCTGGACGTCGGACACAAAGGCCCCTTGCCATTTGCCATCGTCGCCGTCGGTAGCAAGTCACGGGAGCCTTGTATCGCAATTCCGTCGTTGATTGGCGTCTGGTAATCGATGAGATGGCGCCGATTTAGCGTCGCCTAGCGTAGATTCAGCGCCGATTTAGCGTCGATTAGCGTCGAGTTGCGTCGATTCGCAAGAGCCAGCGAGATTGTGGGGTACGCTCTCATGAGCTGCCACCGGAATTTGGCATCGTCGCCGTCTGACATCGTCGTCGTCCGTGCCCATCTCAACACAGGAGCCGGCCCAAGGGACTTGCGCTCGCGCTGCTTGCGCTCTGCGCGCTCAGGCTTTGGGGGGGTGATTGCGGCGGCAGCGTCGTAAATCCTTCGCCTGCTAATGGGGGTCAGCCTTTAGGAGTCAGGAAAAGGTCAGCTCAATTCCTTGGATTTTCCATGTTCGTGGCCACTTGAGTATCACAAATTATGTCGTCCTTGTTTATTCCTGGGCAACTCCTTTGGGCATTTCTGGCCCGGGCGTTTTTTTGGGTATTGTTTCTTAGTTTGCCCTTCGCTGACCCCGGCACACAGAAGACTAACCTCAATCACCATGCGAATGGGTAAAGAGTGGATCGAGACGCCACTCGTAGTCAGAGCTGCAATGGGGTAGGAGCGGCGCGCCCAGAAAGCTCGTCAGACTGCAGCTCGATCGCTGACGCGTCTCCTTGCAGAGCCCCATGGTCAAGGCGGTGTCGCATGCGTCGAACTCGGGCCTCCCAAGAGGATGTCCACCAGGAGCTTTGCCCGGGCTCTTTCGCGTCCAGATTGGTGAGACCTCTCAGGTAGGACGGCCGCATTATCACGCAGATGCGTTCTCCTTCCCCCCTGGAGGCCCCAGGAAGCCTCAGGATGCCTCATGGAGGTCCAGCCCCAGGAGGCTCCAGGAGGCTCCAGGAGGCCCCAGGAGGCCCCAGGAGGCTTTGGGAGGCCCCAGGAAGCTCTCAACGGCCCTACGTAGCTCCAGGAATCGGAAGAATATCTCAGCAGGCACTGGGAGGTCCCATGAGACCGCCATATCCCAAGAGGTCCCAGGAGGCTCCAGGAAGCCTCAAGAGGCGCCAAGAAACTGCCCGCAGGCGAATTCATTTGCGGTGTCTCACGAGGCGATGCGATTGCGCACTATGTAGGTTGGCTTGGCCATCTGGTTCGTAGTTTGATTCTATAGGCTTACGCCACATCCGCCGACCCCTTGATCGACTTGTGGATGTCGTGTTGCTGTCCTTGGGCGTACTTGTGTTGTTTTGTTTCTTTGGGTGGGCGGGCTCCTTCCGTGGACAGTAGCAGTGACGCGCGCAGAAGGGCACCCTGAAATGCAAGGCATGCAAATGATACCTATGCGAGCGCCGGTGCCACGATCCGTAAAAGTACGACCAACGGGGGTGAGAGCGAGAGGGGGGACGAAACCAATGAATGAAGAAAGCCAAGCAGGAGAAAGCGGAAGAGGAGGAGGAGGCGGGTGAGGGTGGGGGAGAGGCGGAGGAGGGTCATCGGAGGAGGAGGAGGAGAAGGAGGAGGGACGATTTGGTTTGGAGGCGTGTGCTCCTTCCTGTCTCTGGTGGCCTTTTGGAAAGATCTCCGACACTTCGGACAGCGTGTGCGTCGCCCTGGATGTCGAGACCCTGTGCAGGTGTCTGGGCCGTGCAATTTGTCATGAACGCCGGTCCAAACCGGCTTGGTAGGGGGTCAGAATTTGAGGGGTGTTTCGCGGGGTCTCTTCGGAGCGCTCTGGAGGCGGGGGCAATGTGAGATGGTGGAGGGGTACTGCGTGGTCAGTGCGTTTTTTTCGTGGCTGACTTTCGAAGTGTTCGTCGTGCAGACATGGAGAAATACCTGCGAACACCCGCGCTCGTTGACGGCAGGTCTCGGTTCAAAAACCAGACGAGTGGTTCTCGAATGGGTCGCGGCGCATCCCGCCACCTTGCTTGGGTTGCAGGTGTGCGGCCACACGGATGGTTAAGAGGATCTCGTGGGAGGCCGGACAGGGTCGTTTTGCGTGTATTTTTGGGGCCTTTGGGGAACTTCCTTGGAGCTTTTTGGAGGCCTCGGAGGTTTTCTGGGAGGTTCCTGAGGTCCTTTTGGGGTGTTCTTGGAGCAGGCTGGGGGCGTCTTGGGGCCGAAGGCTCGAAAAGGTGCCCTGGGGGCCCTCTTGGGCTGTCTTGGGGGCTTCGTGGGCTGTTGTTGGACCCTCTTCGACCCTGCTTTGGGCCCCTTTGGCCGTCCGGAGGCGATGTTGAAGTTTCCTGTGCATGTTTTGGACGTTGTGAAAACCGAATAGGCGAGCATGCGAACAAATGCTTGGTTTTCGACGGGAAATGGGCCGATTTCTGTTTCTTGCGACCCTCTTGGGGCGCATCTTGGGGGCCTTTTGGGGCGTCTTGGCAGCTTGGGAGTCCGCCTGGAGGCCATCCTGGGCGTCTAGGGGCGATATGTCGGCGAATCGTGGCCCCCGGGGACCGTCTGGGAAGCGTTTTGGTGCCTCTTTGACCAGTTTTGGGGCCCTCCGCTCCCCCGTGGCGCGTTCGGTCCGGGGTCGGGCTGGGCGAGGGGGGGGGGGGGGGGTCGAATTGCCGGTTTGGGGTCCCTGGGGGGGAATAGTGGGGGAGGGAGAATCTCACGCGCCTAGAGGCCCACAAGGGGTCGGCGGATATAGTCGGGGGTTTGGGGGTGAGTCCGACGTGAAACGGAGACCCCCCCTACCGGGAAATCGATTTCGGTTTCGGGTTCGTGTCGTGCGTGCCGTGCGTGCGTGCGCGCGAGGCGAAGCTGCGTGGGCGGGCGAGAGGAAATCCCCCTGTGTCTGGGCCGCGGCCGGACCAATTTTTTCTCCTCCGGCGGCCGGTGCCGCGCGGTGTCCCGCCGGTGTCCCGCTGGTGTCCCGAAATCCTCCTGTGGCTGGGCCGCGGCCAGACCAAATGTTTCTCCTCCGGCGGCCGGTGCCGCGCGGTGTCCCGCCGGTGTCCCGTGGTGTCCCGTGGTGTCCCGTGGTGTCCCGCTGAGTTCGATCGATCGTGAGATCGATAGTGATATCGATAATGAGATCGATGCGGTGCCCCGTGGTGTCCCGTGGTGTCCCGTTGACTGAGATCGATAGTGAGATCGATCGTGGGATCGACAGGTGTCCCGTGGTGTCCCGTGGTGTCTCGTGGTGTCCCGTTGAGTGAGATCGATAGTGAGATCGATACTGGGATCGATGTGGTGCCCCGTGGTGTCCCGTGGTGTCCCGCTGAGTGATATCGATAGCGATATCGACAGGTGTCCCGAAATGTCTCGTGGTGTCCCGTTGAATGACATCAATAGTGAGATCGGTCATGAGAGCGATAGTGAGATCGATGTGGTGTCCCGGGGCGTCCCGTGGTGTCTTATGGTGTCCCGCTGAGTGAGACCGATAGTGAAATCGATAGTGAGTCCGATAGTGAGATCGAGAGGTGTCCCGCGGTGTCCCGTGGTGTCCCGTGGTGTCCCGTTGAGTGAGATCGATAGTGATATCGATCGTGGTATCGATAGTGAGATCGATGTGGTGTCCCGACGTGTCCCTTAGCGTCCCGTGGTGTCCCGTTGAGTGATATCGATAGTGAGATCGATTGAGTCAGATGTTTGTTCCCCCCCCTTCCCCCCCCCAACCTCCTTATCGCCCGAATGGTGGTCGTATAGGTATGCACGGCCGGCTGCACAGGTTTATTAATCGCTTCGCTCATTCCGCCGGCCCATATTGTCGCACCGTTGTGGGCTAGCCGAGTTTTGGGGCCTCTTGGGGGCCGTTTTGGGGCCTCTTGGGGCCTCTTTTGGGCCTCTTGGGCGCCTCTTGGGGCTCTTGGGGGCCTCTTGGGGGCCTCTTGGGGCCTTTTTGGGGCCTCCTGCGCCTTCTGGGCGGAGGGTCGATTTTTCAGTTTCGGTTCCCCTCTTGAGCCCTCCTTGGCCGTCTTGGGGCCTCTTGGTCCGTCTTGGGCGGCACTGGGCCGTCTTGGATCCTCGTGGCGTCTTGTCGGTCTTGGGGGCCTCTTGGGCCGTCTTGGAGCGTCCGGAAGCCGAAAAAGCCAGAACGCAAAAAACATAAAAAAACAATGAAAATCAACGATTTTGGCCTCTTGGGGCCCTCTTCGGAGGCCTCTTGGAAGGCCCTTGGGGCGTCTTGGAGGCCTCTTGGGCTGTCTTGGGGCCCTGTTGGGCGTCTTCGGGCGATCTTTGGCCGTCTCGGGGCCCTCTTGGACCGTCTTGGAGGCTTCTTGGGGACCTCTTGGCCCGTCCTGGGGCCCTGTAACAGGGCTCCGGCATCTCTGGCCCGACCTTGCCGGGACCTTGCCGGGACCTTGCCGGGGTACTTTTCGTCCGGGGACCCCCAGGGGCCGCCCCGCGCGCGCGAACTAGAAATACTGTTAACCAGGTACCGGAGATCTTAGCACGCCTTGGCCCGTGAGGGCCAGGGCGTGCTAAGAAAGCCAATGAATGAAGAAAACCAAGCAGGAGAAAGCGGAAGAGGAGGAGGAGGCGGGTGAGGGTGGGGGAGAGGCGGAGGAGGGTCATCGGAGGAGGAGGAGGAGGAGAAGGAGGAGGGACGATTTGGTTTGGAGGCGTGTGCTCCTTCCTGTCTCTGGTGGCCTTTTGGAAAGATCTCCGACACTTCGGACAGCGTGTGCGTCGCCCTGGATGTCGAGACCTTGTGCAGGTGTCTGGACCGTGCAATTTGTCATGAACGCCGGTCCAAACCGGCTTGGTAGGGGGTCAGAATTTGAGGGGTGTTTCGCGGGGTCTCTTCGGAGCGCTCTGGAGGCGGGGGCAATGTGAGATGGTGGAGGGACACTGCGTGGTCAGTGCGTTTTTTCGTGGCTGACTTTCGAAGTGTTCGTCGTGCAGACATGGAGAAATACCTGCGAACACCCGCGCTCGTTGACGGCAGGTCTCGGTTCAAAAACCAGACGAGTGGTTCTCGAATGGGTCGCGGCGCATCCCGCCACGTTGCTTGGGTTGCAGGTGTGCGGCCACACGGATGGTTAAGAGGATCTCGTGGGAGGCCGGACAGGGTCGTCTTGCGTGTATTTTTGGGGCCTTTGGGGAACTTCCTTGGAGCTTTTTGGAGGCCTCGGAGGTTTTCTGGGAGATTCCTGAGGTCTTTTTGGGGTGTTCTTGGAGCAGGCTGGGGGCGTCTTGGGGCCGAAGGCTCGAAAAGGTGCCCTGTGGACTCCGTCTTGGAGCCGTCTGGGGGCTCTCTTGGGCTGTCTTGGGGGCTTCGTGGGCTGTTGTTGGACCCTCTTCGACCCTGCTTTGGGCCCCTTTGGCCGTCCGGAGGCGATGTTGAAGTTTCCTGTGCATGTTTTGGACGTTGTGAAAACCGAATAGGCGAGCATGCGAACAAATGCTTGGTTTTTGACGGGAAATGGGCCGATTTCTGTTTCTTGCGACCCTCTTGGGGCGCATCTTGGGGGCCTTTTGGGGCGTCTTGGCAGCTTGGGAGTCCGCCTGGAGGCCATCCTGGGCGTCTAGGGGCGATATGTCGGCGAATCGTGGCCCCCGGGGACCGTCTGGGCAGCGTTTTGGTGCCTCTTTGACCAGTTTTGGAGCCCTCCGCCCCCCCGTGGCGCGTTCGGTCCGGGGTCGGGCTGGGCGAGGGGGGGGGGGGGGTCGAATTGCCGGTTTGGGGTCCCTGGGGGGGAATAGTGGGGGAGGGAGAATCTCACGCGCCTAGAGGCCCACAAAGGTCGGCGGATATAGTCGGAGGTTTGGGGGTGAGTCCGACGTGAAACGGAGACCCCCCCTACCGGGAAATCGATTTCGGTTTCGGGTTCGTGTCGTGCGTGCCGTGCGTGCGTGCGCGCGAGGCGAAGCTGCGTGGGCGGGCGAGAGGAAATCCCCCTGTGTCTGGGCCGCGGCCGGACCAAATTTTTCTCCTCCGGCGGCCGGTGCCGCGCGGTGTCCCGCCGGTGTCCCGCTGGTGTCCCGAAATTCTCCTGTGGCTGGGCCGCGGCCAGACCAAATGTTTCTCCTCCGGCGGCCGGTGCCGCGCGGTGTCCCGCCGGTGTCCCGTGGTGTCCCGTGGTGTCCCGTGGTGTCCCGCTGAGTTCGATCGATCGTGAGATCGATAGTGATATCGATAATGAGACCGATGCGGTGCCCCGTGGTGTCCCGTGGTGTCCCGTTGACTGAGATCGATAGTGAGATCGATCGTGGGATCGACAGGTGTCCCGTGGTGTCCCGTGGTGTCCCGTGGTGTCCCGTGGTGTCCCGTGGTGTCCCGTTGAGTGAGATCGATAGTGAGATCGATAGTGGGATCGATGTGGTGCCCCGAGGTGTCCCGTGGTGTCCCGTGGTGTCCCGCTGAGTGATATCGATAGCGATATCGACAGGTATCCCGAAGTGTCTCGTGGTGTCCCGTTGAATGACATCAATAGTGAGATCGGTCATGAGAGCGATAGTGAGATCGATGTGGTGTCCCGGGGCGTCCCGTGGTGTCTTATGGTGTCCCGCTGAGTGAGACCGATCGTGAAATCGATAGTGAGTCCGATAGTGAGATCGAGAGGTGTCCCGCGGTGTCCCGTGGTGTCCCGTGGTGTCCCGTTGAGTGAGATCGATAGTGATATCGATCGTGATATCGATCGTGAGATCGATGTGGTGTCCCGACGAGTCCCTTAGCGTCCCGTGGTGTCCCGTTGAGTGATATCGATAGTGATATCGATTGAGTCAGATGTTTGTTCCCCCCCCTTTCCCCCCCACACAACCTCCTTATCGCCCGAAGGGTGGTCGTATAGGTATGCACGGCCGGCTGCACAGATTTATTAATCGCTTCGCTCGTTCCGCCGGCCCATATTGTCGCACCGTTGTGGGCTAGCCGAGTTTTGGGGCCTCTTGGGGGCCGTTTTGGGGCCTCTTGGGGCCTCTTTTGGGCCTCTTGGGCGCCTCTTGGGGCGTCTTGGGGGCCTCTTGGGGGCCTCTTGGGGCCTTTTTGGGGCCTCCTGGGCGCCTTCTGGGGCGGAGGGCTCGATTTTTCAGTTCTCGGTTCCCCTCTTGAGCCCCTCTTGGGCCCGTCTTGGGGCCTCTTGGTCCGTCTTGGGCGGCACTTGGGCCGTCTTGGGAGCCTCGTGGGCCGTCTTGGAGCGGTCTTGGGGGCCTCTTGGGCCGTCTTGGAGCGTCCGGAAGCCGAAAAAGCCAGAACGCAAAAAACATAGAAAAACAATGAAAATCAACGATTTTGGCCTCTTGGGGCCCTCTTCGGAGGCCTCTTGGAAGGCCCTTGGGGCGTCTTGGAGGCCTCTTGGGCTGTCTTGGGGCCCTGTTGGGCGTCTTCGGGCGATCTTTGGCCGTCTCGGGGCCCTCTTGGACCGTCTTGGAGGCTTCTTGGGGACCTCTTGGCCCGTCCTGGGGCCCTGTAACAGGGCTCCGGCATCTCTGGCCCGACCTTGCCGGGACCTTGCCGGGACCTTGCCGGGGTACTTTTCGTCCGGGGACCCCCAGGGGCCGCCCCGCGCGCGCGAACTAGAAATACTGTTAACCAGGTACCGGAGATCTTAGCACGCCCTGGCCCGTTGGGCCGGCGAATTTGATATCAATCAGGCGCCACGAGGCACCAGGATGCCAATTCGGTCGGTCTCAGGAGGCCGACGGAAGCCCTAAGATGGTTCGGGAGGCACCAGGAGGCCTCGGGATGCCTTCGCATGCTTACTCTTACCCATGCTCATATCAAACCCAGTCGCACCAATACCCACTCATATCCACACAAGCATGCCCAGTATGCCACACATTCAGTCCAGCTCAAGTTCAGTGGCTGACTCTCAGATGCTCCCGCTTTCGACATTAGTTGCCAGACCAGCTCATACTCATACTCACCGATCTTTCGTTGCTCGTGCTTTGACAGGCTCATACTGATAGGAATTCACACAAGGCTCACTCGTATCGTTTTCAGTCATACTCACATGCTTACTCATGCTCAGACCCAGTCGCACCCATACTAAGTACCTATACGACCACCCTTCGGGTGATAAGGAGGTTGGGGGGGTGGAGGGGGGGAACCAACGTCTGACTCAATCGATCTCACTATCGATCTTTCTCAGCGGGACACCAAGGGACACCACGGGACACCACGGGACACCACGGGACACTTGCCGATCTCACTATCGACCTTATTGTCGATCTCATTCAACGGGACACCACGGGACTCCGCGGGCCACCACGGGACACCACGGGACACCGCGGGACACCTCTCGATCTCATTATCGGTCTCACTATCGATCTCAGTCACCGGGACACCACGGGACACCACGGGACACCTCGGGACACCACATCGATCTCACTATCGATCTCACTATCGATCTCACTATCGATCTTACTCAACAGGACACCACGGGACACCACGGGACACCACGGAACACCTGTCGATCTCACCATCGGTTTCACTATCGAACTCACTTTTTGAGACACCACGGGACACCTCGGGGCACCACATCGATGTCACTATCGATCTCACTATCGATCTCACTATCGATCTTACGCAGCGGGACACCACGGGACACCACGGGACACTTGTCGATCTCACTATCGATCTCAGTCAACGGGACACCACGGGACATCGCGGGACACCTCTCGATCTCAATATCGATCTCACTGTCGATCTCACTATCGATCTCACTATCGATCTCACTATCGTCTCATTCAATGTGACACCACGGGACGCCACGGGACACCACGGGACACCGCGGGACACCGCGAGCCACCGCCGGACTGACGGACGTACGGGCGGGCGGGGGAAAATCATTTGTCTTGACTTCGCCCTAGCAACGGCGGACACCACGGGACACCACGGGACACCACGGGACACCGCGGGACACCGCGAGCCACCGCCGGACGGACGGGCGGGGGACAATGATTTGTCTTGACTTCGCCCTAGCAACGGCGGACACCAAGAGGCGCTCGCTCCTGGGACGGGCGCGGCGGCGCGGACTTGGTGACGAGGCCGACCAGGCGGGTGCCCGTCCCCGGGGTCTACGTCAACGCGGGCGCCAGGAGCACGGTGGGCCCCAGGCCGCCCCGAACAGAGACGGCGCCGTCCCCTCGGGTCCAGGCGTTGTTCTAGTCGGGCGCTGAAAGCTACAGTCAGCCATGATAGCAAGGATGGGGCAGCTTTCCAAGGCTACCCCTGCATCCTTGCCCCGTCGGTATTCGGTCTCCTTCGGCATTCTGCTGCGCTCCGCACGGAAAACGTCAACATGGCGTTCCAAGGCCCTTGCATCCTCACCGCGCATCCTTACTATCCTGGTCGAGTGTATACACATCCGCTGCTCCCTGGCCAGGCCCATCCTGAACCCAGGAGCTGTTGTGCGCCCTCCTGGCCGAGCCAAGAGGGTGTGGCGTATACGCGGCTCCTGGGTTCAGGATGGGCCTGGCCAGGGAGAAGTGGATATGTACAGCTTTCGGCGCCCCTCTGGGCCTCGCAGATGGGGTCGGAGTTGATGGAGTCGGAGGATCGCGCCGCATCGCCGACGCATCGGCGATGCGGCTCGAAGCCGAGCCGGATATTCTCCACGCCGAGGTCACCGATTCATCGCCGACGTCGCGGATGTATCGCCGACGCATCGGTGCTGCATCGGCGGTGCGGCGCGATCCTCCGACCTCATCTGGGATGCCTCTGGATGTCTTCAAGACTTTTCTCTCTGGTGTGGGAGGCCCTTACGTCTGCGGGGCGACGTCTGGGCGGCTCGGTTCTCCAGGTCACCCTCTGGGCCGCGGCCTGGGCGGGCGAGGTGCCGTTCTCCGAAGAGGCGGCGCGAGGGCACGAAGATAGCCGCGCGTCGCGCATCGGGGGGCGCGATGCGCGAAGTTGGGTGACCCAGGCTTTCTCGGCTGCATCTCTTTGGATGTTGAGTTCAGCATCGGCGCTGGTGCATCCGTGGCCGAAGGTCGTCAGAGTTCGGCCTGATACCGTTTTACCCATCTGAATCCCCCAATCTGGGTTTCTCCTGGAGATATCGGATGTGATCCAGCGCTTAACGGTCCCCTAGTCGGGCCCAGTAGCCCCGAATCGTTCCCACGAATAATACCTCCCAGGAGTTGCCCTCCAAGATTTTTGGGCCCGGCAGCTCAGTGTCCGAGGCGGGGACTTACCCATCACCACCACCCGGAGATGGATACACCTCCGCCTCACACAGTGCTCCCAGACTGGTCGAACAATCGGCACCAGCTTAGTATGATCGGGTGCTCCAAGCGGTCCGGTCGGCGGAGGAATGGAGTCTTCGGGCGCATCTTTTTTTCAAGGGGGCCTGTCTGGCGCCAGAGGGGATCTGTGGCCGCAGGACGTCAGGTTCTGCGTCCAGGCCTTCCGAATGGGGTCCGAGTAGATGGGGTCGGGTGATCGCGCCGCATCACCGATGCCTCGGCGATACGGCTCCATCAGGAACCCGATTCTCTCCACGCCCACATCGCCGATGCGTCGGGGATGCATCGGCGATGCGGCGCGAGCCCCGACCCCATCTACTCGGATCCAACCTGTGAGGCCAAAGGGTATCCACAAGATCGCTTCATTCTCCGCCTCCTCCATCCCTTTGCTTGATACCCAGCCCCCTTTCGTCACATCACCGGGCGCGTCGGCAGGTCGGGCAGGGGAGCTTGGCTGAAACAGCTGCACGGCCACTGGTCCGGAAGCTTTACAGATCCAACAGGTAAACGTATGGAAGGCTGAACGTCTTGTACGTGTGCAGATACGTTGCTCTCGCTTTAGCGCTGCGCGCATGTGCCTGAAAGCTTCCAACAGGTTCGCGTTTGCGTGAGGAGGGGGCAGTGGGGATGGTTTCAGGTATGGTTCTAGTACTGGCGCCATGCAGCACACTCGTCGCATGGATGTACCGCGGTTCCTTACAAACATGGGGCGCTCGCTGGAGACTTTCTCAGTCCTGATGACCCACAGCTTGATCCATGGCTGCCTTTCACAGATGTCGCAGGCCTAGAAGTTGACACCAACACCAATGTCGGCGGTGTGCCTCCACCGAGGGAAGACGATCCCGATCTCGGTGATGGTGGTACTATTCTGGCTTCCAAGGTGACCGGAATGTTACCACCGACGCTGAAATCTGAACAACTTAGCGAACACTCATGCCACATTCATCTGTCAACGCCTCCCCCCCCACTGTTCAAAGTTGGTGGTGGGTCTGATGAGATGCACTTCGACCGCAGTCTCCCCCGCGCGTGCCAACGCTGAGTTTGGGGGGGGAGGGGGAGTGTTCAGTAATTGTTTCCCTCTACCGTAGGACCATCTTTCCCCTGTGGAGGCAAGCCCCCCTGTGCTGGGTGCCAATCTCCAGGCCTCCAAAAATGGAGGACGCTCCATCTCAGAAGGCAGGGAGGAACCGACGCAGAGCCCCCAGGGACGCCACCCCCTCTCCTGCTGCTTTTACCTTCTCCATCCTCACCGCTCTGCCCCGTCCTCCAGCCTCCCTCCCACCCTCCTCCTCCTCCTCCTCCTCCTCCTCCTCCTCCTCCTCATCCTCCTCCTCCTCCACCCGCGCCCTCCTTCGCCTTCTCCTCCTCCTCCTCCTCCGCTGTTGGCCCTCTTCCTCGGAGCGGGCCCCTCGCCTCGCGGCTTCCCTGCGCTGCCCGAGCCGCGCCCCTCGCCGCAGCGGCCGCGGAGCGGTCGCGGGGCACGGCGGGCCCCTCGGGGCGCGCGCCTCTCCAGGGGCCGCGGCCCGCGGGGGAGGAGTGCGCGCCGTGCAGCTCCAGCTCTTCGGAGGTTCTCTGTTCTCTCTTTTGGGGGGCCAAGATCCTCTCACTTCTGATTCTTCTGTCCTGGGCCTCTTCCTGGCCACTAGGCCACTAGGGGGCCGGGAGCAACCAGAGACGAGCACAATTTTGAGATGAGCACGACTAGACATGAACGACGTGTACCCGCAGGACTGCGTGGGGAGGGGAAGTGTTGGATCGGGAGGGTGTGTGGCAGCATCGTTGATACATCCTGGGTTCACTGGCCTCACTCCTGCTCCTTCTCCTCCCCTTCTGTCCCCCCTGGAGGTTCTTTCCCCCCGGATTAGGCTTGGCTTCAGGGATTGTCTTTGTTTTGTGAAGGACGCCAGTGGGTGCACGGGCGTTGCTCGGGGTTGCCCGAGGTTGCCTGGGGTTGCCAAGCAACGCCGCGCAATGCAATGCCAACACATGCTAAGACATGCCAAACAATTCTGAGCAATGCCGAACAATCTCAAACGATGCCAAGCAACGCCACGCAATGTCGCGCAATGCTAAGCAATACCACGCACTGCAAATTAGCGCAATGACAAGCAATGTCTAACAACGCAAAGCAACGCCATGCAATGCCAAGCAATGCCTCGCAACGCAACGTGATTAAAAGCAGCGCCAAGCAAAGCAATGCCAACCAATGCCAAGCAATGCCAAGCAATGCCAAGCAATGCCAAACAGGGCCAAGCAATGCCAAGTATCGCAACGCAACGCAATGCCATTCACTGCCAAGCAATGCCAATCAACTATTCCAAGAAACCCCAAGCAATCCCACACATGGCAGCGCAATGCAATGCAATCCAATGTCAAGCACTGCCACGCAATTGGCATCTATACCACGCAATGTAACGCAACGCAGCGCAATACCAAGCAACACCAAACAATGTCTCCAAGTAATGTTGCTCAACGCCAAGCAATGTTAATTCAATGCCGCGCAGTGCCCCGCATTGCCACGTAATGCCATGCAGTGCCGAGCAGTCCACATTGTTTTAGCAATGTCAGGCTATGTCAAGCAATTCAGAGAAATGCCAAGCGACGCCAATCTACGTAATGCAGGCATAACGCTCCAAGTAGTGCCACGCAATGCCAATCACCGCAAATCAACGCAATGTCTAGCAATGACAAGCAATGCCAGGCGACGTCAAGCACTCCCAAGCAACGCCGCGCAATGTCAAGCAGCGCCGATCGATGCCAACTAATGCCAAGCAATGTCAAGCGACGCCACACAATGACAACCACTGTCACGCGATGCCAGAAGGCGCCACGCAATGCCAATCACTGCCACGCAACGCAGCGCAATGCAACGCAATGCCAAGCACAGTCAAGCACTGCAACGCATTGCAAGCCAAGCAAGGCCAAGCAACGATTTCACTCAATGCCAAGAAATGCCACGCGGTGCCAAACGACGCCACGCAGTGTCGGGCATTGCCAAGCAGCGCAACGCTATGCCACGCAATGCCAAGCTATGCCACGCAATACACATGTATGCCAAGCACTACCAAGCAATGCCACGCAATGCTTTGCACTGCGTGGCTTTTCATTGCTCAGGGCTGCTTCGACTTGCTTCGGACGAAAGAAATATCAGGACCGCGTTGCGTTTATTGGCACTTTTTATAGCTTATGCATCTACCACGTAGCTAAAGACATTGCGCGTAACAGTAAGGTCGGGCTTTGGCTGTGCTCCCAGAAGCTTGATGTGGCTACAGCCGCATCAGGCACGATGCCCAACGATTTCTCCTTGCTTCCTCCCCCGCTTAACGTAACACGGTCCCACAGGTGGCTGAAACATGCTGCTCGGTGTCGGGCATCGTGAGACGTCGAATCCCTCTGTGCTGACGCTCCTCCTCCTCCTCCTCCTCCTCCCTCTCCTCCGCCCCTCACGCTGTCGGGATCTTGGGGATGGAGGGCCGCCTGGAGGAGTCCCGGAAGTCAGGTGGCAGGGCGTTTGTCGCCCTTCCCTCGCCGCCAAGCCATGCGTGGGCATGCACCAGCGCCTAGGGGCAGGGGATGAGCCGAGGGAGGCCGGGGAGAGGCAGCAGGACGAGGGGTATGGGCAGGCTGCCAGGTGTGATGCGAGCGAGCCTGGCCCCCCCCCATCTCGCTGTGGCGTCCAGTCAACGCCTCTGCACACCGCCTTCACCCGACCAGAGGCGGGCCGCAATCAGACCGTGTACGACTCCCTCTGGTATCGACAGGGTCGGTATGCGCGAGAGCGTGCTCGTGCCTGCGACATGTCGGGGAGGCTGTCGGCGGTTCTGCGCCATATCTACTTGAATCTATTCTTGTAGTGCCCTCCGGAGGAGAGAGGAATGGGTGGTGAAGGCGCGCGGATGCGATCTGAAGCACCTCTTCCTGGGGCAGCCTCCTCAGCGCATCACGTTGGTGCGGAAGGACCAGGACACACGGGAGAAGAACACGCACATATGAAACTGCAGTTTCGCTGCGCTTCTCGTGTGTGTGTGTGGTGTGGGGGCGGGAGGGGAAGAACGGGACGCCGTCTCGGGCGCAGTGTCATTATGTCTCGGCAGGACCTTTCAGAGACGCTGAAGATCACAAAGGCTGGGGCGTGCAAGTCCTGGGGCGAAGAGGGCAGCACCCAGGTGAGGCAGATTGCAGACAACAAGATCGAAGTAGTCGACTTTGTAGGCGAGCTCATGCCGCTGCGGCTGGAGCGGCGACCTCCAGCATGCCAACTGCTCAAGATGGTGTCGCCGTTGATTCAAGAGGCCGACGCCACAGCTACCAGTTCCCTCACATACACGTGGCTGATTTTTCAGTTTCGCCCGCGGGGCAGACAATGCAAGCAGCCACAACGGCCGCGCAGTTGGCCCGGGCCGCCCCAGAGACACTCCCACCTTTGGCCCATGCGGAAAGAAGGGGCACGAAGACCGGCAGCAGTTCTTGTTCATTTTGAACAGGGCTCGCTGTCGGCGTCGCCGCGGACGTTGTCCACTTGAGGCATCGGGCCGCCCGCCCGAGAGCGGCCGCTGTTGCGCATCGTGCCCACTCTGCCCGTGCCCACCTCGAGCGTCCACACTCGGGCGGCGGGGGCCGCCTGCACTGCACGACCGCCGCCGACCCCCGTCGCAAGGAACCTCGGAGAGCCCCTCGGGGGAGGACCCGTGGCGCCCTCGGGAGTCGGGCCGGGCGAAAGGGGGGGATTGGGAAAGGGGGGGTTACGAAATCAGCTGCATGCAGCTGGATTCGGCCCCACCGAGGGGCCCATTCCTCGATACGTAGCCGCCTCCGGCGCCGGGAGGCGCCGGGAAAATCAGCTACGTGAGCTGATTCTTAAACCCCCCCTTTGCTATCCCCCCCCTTCGCCCGGCCCGAGGGAGGAGCTCAGGGCTCCGAGGGCCACAGAGCGCTGCCGGGGCCCTCTCCTCGGGAACCCGCGGCTCGACCCGCCAGCTCGGCGGCGACGTCCGAGCCCCACCCTCGCAGATCAACGACGAGTCGGGCAACCCGATGGGCGGCGGGGGCGGGGTTTGGCATCTTGGAGCACGTGGCGAGCTCCGAGCCTACCTCCTCCTCGTCGTCCTCCTCCTCCTCCTCCTCCTCCTCCTCCTCCTCCTCCCCCTCCTCCTCCTCCTCCTTCTCCTCCTCCTCCTCCCTCCTCCTCCTCCTCCTCCTCCTCCTCCTCCTCCTCCTCCTCCTCCTCCTCCTCCTCCTCCTCCTCCTCCTCCCCCTGGGGCGACCGAAGGAGGAGAAGGAGGAGGAGGAGGAGGCGGAGGAGGAGGAGGAGGAGGAGGAGGAGGAGGAGGAGGAGGAGGAGGCGGAGGTGGAGGCGGATGCGGAGGCGGAGGCGGGGCTCACGCGGCGGGGTCCGTGCTCACGGGGGCCAGCCAGCCCCCCCCGTGGTTGACCCGGGTCTGGGAGCCGCCCAGGGCCGATTCGGCTTTGGCCACCCTCCGATGACCTGGGCTTGGCTGCCACTCAGCGGCCAGCCGGGCTTCGCAGCAGAGCCTGGCCGACCCGGGTTCGGTTCGCCCCGACGGGGCTCGAAGGAGCTGCTCGGTGCCGTCGGAGGGGCCATGGGGTGTCGGCGGGAGGGGCGGGAGCGCCCATGGGGCGAGTCCGCGGCACCTGAGCGCATCGACGACGCTCGCGCAGCGGGGAGCTATTCTATCCCTCCCTCCTTTCGGGGAACGTTAGGCTCGAGTTTGCCAACGTCTTTCGACGAGCGCATCCTGGATTTTGGCGGTCCAGTTTTCGTGGTATGTTGGCAGCGGGAGCTCGCGTCAAATTTCAGAGTAAGTCTCGTCATTTTCATGGATCGCCCCGTCAGGCCAACCCGAGTCCCCCGAACCCGAGTCTTCCGTCGCCCTCCCTCCTTTGCATGCCCTCCCTTCAGGGGCGCATCCTCCCGACATCGGGGGCGAGAGCCCCAGTTCGGACTGAGGCGAGCCTGGAGGCGGCCTGGCGGCGGCCGAACACCGCCACCCTCCTGCCTTTTGGCGCTCCCATCCGTGCACTCCGATTGGAGGGGCCGAGGCACGGGGTGCGGCAGGTGCTTCGGCCGCACGCCCTTTCGTTTTCCTTTCTCTCCTGCACATCGTGCATAGCAAAACGTCCAAAAACGTCGCTTCATTCCGAGGCAGTGTGAGAGGGGTTGGATCAGGGGCGATGCATCGACCCCCAACCGCCCACTCATCGCGGATCGGGATCCTATGGCCCACCCCGCCCAGGAACGTGCGGACATTCCCTATCATGGGCCTGTTGCCGATCTATCGGCGACTTATCGCCGATTCCAGGCCGGCGTTCCCCCCCACCATGGGTGAGTCCCTCCCTCACGACTCACTCGTCCTTGCCCTTCTCCTTCCTTCCCTCCCGTAACGGGGGGGGGGCGCAATTTGCCTCCCCCCCCGTGCGCGGGAGCTCTTGCAAGCACCGATGAAGACACGAGTTGGTCAAGGAATCGAGACACGCATGGCCAGTGATTGGTGGGCAGGGTGGGCACGCTTGCGCGAGCGAGCAAGCGTGCGCAACTGAACGCGAGCACGCGCGAACGCGCGCATGAACACACGAGTGCGTGCGTTAGTTTGCTTCACAGGTGGTCCGCCCCGAAATCTCAACAACGCTTTCAGGCGTGAGTGGCCTCAGGACCCGTTCTTCCAACCTCCACTGGTCCCTGCCTGGTCCTGATGCGATCCCGTCGCTGTGCCACAGCAGTGCTGCCGCTGTGCAGCCGCCCTCAGCCGCTTCGCTGCGGCTGTCCCTTCCTTCCTTCGCCTCGGCATCATGGCCGCACCGCTGTCCCGCGGCTGTCCCGCGCGCTCCTCTCTGTGCAGGGGAGGTTAGCTTCGACGGACGCAAGCCGCGGCCGCCCCCAGCGCACGGGACAGCGGGGTCTGGGCAGGTGTGCAGGGGGGCAGCCGACGGCAGTTCTTGGGGGGCCAAGACCGCGTGGACGAGCACAACACCAGAATAGGAAGCTGGCTGGCCGTCGCAGTTCTGCGGGAGCACGCCGAGCTTTTCGGCCCGGCGCTCCACTTCCAATCCAGTCTTTTTGTCCTTCCCTCCCTCCCCTTCCTCGTGTGCGTGAGGGGGGTCAGTCTCGCACGCCTTGGCGAACCCGGAGGGGCTCGGAGGATCATCTTGTTCGCTGTTGCGCTCGTTGCGCTGCACCTGAAGAAATACGACACTTCCAGTCCCATCTTCATCGCCGTGGCTGCTTGCAGCATCGCCATCCTGCTGGCGAAGGCGGGGTCGATGTCCATCCGATCGATCCGATTCAACATCGATTCCGGCGGGCTCCGTCCGAATCGGTTCCGAGGTTCCTACGATCCTAGAGGAGGAGGACGAGGAGGACGAGGAGGGCGAGGAGGAGGAGGAGGACGAGGAGGAGGAGGAGGAGGAGGAGGAGGAGGAGGAGAACGAGGAGGAGGAGGAGGAGGAGGAGGAGGAGGAGGCGGAGGAGGAGTAGGAGGAGGAGGAGGATGCTGCATGGTGCTGTTGTGCATTCTGGCGCGCCGGATGCGACTCGATGTGGAGCCCGTGCCGATGCGGCCCCATCCGGCGTACGTTCCGATTCGATGCTGCCTCCTCCTCCTCCTCCTCCTCCTCCTCCTCCCCCCCTCCCCCCCCCTCCTCCTCCTCCTCCCCGTCCTCCTCCTCCTCCTTCTCTCCTCCTCCCCCTCCTCCTCCTCCTCCTTCTCCCCCTCCTCCTCCTACCCCTCCTCCTCCTCCTCCTCCTCCTCCTCCTCCTCCTCCTCCTCCTCGATCGGGGGAGCCACCCGTTCCCTCGGCTGACTGACCCGGAAAGGCGGGCGTGGACATGGTGCGTCTCGTGGAGCTCCTTCAGGACTTGTTCCACGGGTGCGTGTGGAAGGTATTCTCCATCACCACTTCCGCCGTCCCCGTGCTGATGTGCCTGTTCGACATGTTGGAACAGGGTGGTGGGATGCTACAGAAATGTGTGTATACCTCAAGTGCAGTGTTCATAGCGGCTCTTCCACAGCATACGTCGGCTTGTCCTACACAGTTGCATTTTTGTATAGACAGATATTCACATTTACATGCACACATACATGTGTGTACATATCATTACAAGTCTTAAACTCGTATGCGTACATACCACGCCTGCATGTCGATCGTGACTGTTTTGTATTTGTTCGTTTTCGCCTCCGATATCATGTCATCTGTACGATGTACGCGATTGCACAGGTATTCGACGTTGTCATGATCATGACCGTCCATGATTTGGTATAGTGTGGACCAAGTCACGGCGAGCCCCGGGGGAAAACGAGAACGTAAACTTGCGACTCAGACAGTGTTCGGATATTTGGCGTCGGGACGCTGGGGGCTGAATGCAGCAGCTCTTCTCGGGGCCGTTTCAGGGCATTTCTGGCGGTCTTGGGCGGTCTTGCAGCTGTTTTGGGGCCGCCTTGCGAGCCAGCCGGTGGCTTCTGGGTCCATTTAGGGGCGCTCTTTGTGGGGGCCTCTTGGGCCGTCTTGGAGTCTCTCGGGGGCCCAGGGCCCATTTTGGAGCTGTCGACGCCAAGAAGCGAGGGGTGCCAGACGTGTGCGAACAGACTGATGGCTACTTCGGGGCCCTTCGCGGAGCCACCTCGGAGCCCCCCGTGGTCTCGTGGGAGCCATCCCCGTGCCAGCCTGTCGCCAGTTGGGCCCGTCAAGGGGTGTTCAGCAGTCCTCGGCGCTCTTGGGCTCCGTCTACCTCCTCCCTCTCCCTCTTCCCCAAGGACGACCCCAGGGGTCCTTGCCTTGGCAGGGCCACGGGCGTCCTCGGGGCCGCCCGAACGCCTGCACCACGCGCCGTGCGTCCGCTGCGTCTGACCGCCATGCCCGCGGGTGCCGTCTCGAGGCCCGGGGCCGCCGGGAGACACCTCCGGGCATCCCGCAGGAGGAGCCGATGGAGAGCGGGGTGCCCGAGAGTGCGTGCGCGGGTGCCCTGCAAGTTGCCCGGGCCAGCCATCTGAGTGCGCTCGGCCGCCCCCGGCATGCAGCCAGCACGCAGGTTGCTTGTGTCAGTATCGTTTCGTTGACCCCTACAATCGGGGCGCTGAAGAAGGAACCCTTTTCGTTGGGGAGGGGCTCCGCGTTCCTTAGTGTTTCACAGCTTGCCTCAGGTTGTCCTTACGTTTTCGATCGGAAATCGAAGTTTAACTTATGGAAAAATGGGGCCTCGTTCCTTATTTAGGGTTCCTTAGGTCAACGCCCCGACTGTATATCCCCATCCCCGTCCCTGTCCAGACCTCCACCGTCTCAGCGCCCCAGTTGGGGATCTACCCCTCGAGGCCCGAAGGAAGCAAGCCTGTATCCCCACCTAGGTGGGTACATCGGCCAGTGGGGCCGAGGCCACGCTCACGGGGATAGGGGTCAAACGATGCTTATTTTGGGACCCCGCGCTGGAGTCACAGCGGGCCTCCAGGATCGCAGGCGATTAATCGACACCAATTCCCGAGCTCCGCCCGAAAAAAGGGGCCGCTCAGAAGTCAGGGAAACTCGGGGATACACCCCCGGGTGGCTATCTGGACGCACCCCCGTCGAGGATTGATGCCTGGACGCCCCCCTTCGCATATCCCCGTGTTCGGCCTCAGACTTTCGGTCCAGTCGAGAACTCTGCAGGTCGGCGTGCCCCCGATGGCTCCTCGAGACTCTCGAGAACTCCTGCAGGTCGAGCACTCCTCGAGACTCTCGGTCCAGTTGGATTGAGGTCGCCGTGCCCCCGGTGGCAGGGGGAGGCGAGCATGCGGATCTGCGACCCAGTGAGTGTTCCAGCGTGCCGTCCCGAGACGCTCTTGGCCCAGCACGCGTCGCCGCGCCGTTCGCTCCGACGCGCGGCCTCACGCCTTGGAGAGGGCGCGCCGCGGCCACCGGGGCAGGCTCCGCCCATGGGCGCGGTGGGCTCGCCGTGGGTCTGCCGCGGTGCCGGCGGTCTCCCTGGAGCGCGGGGCGCAGGGCTTGCCGTGGGTTCCCCGAGATCCGACGTCGCGAAGAAATCGAAGCACTGTGAAACACCATCAGGGGAACAAAAAGTGACATGAACATAAAAACTCGGAGGTCCGCGCGGATTTCTCGGATCGGCGCTGTACCCCCCTCCCTGGCGCGCGGATCGCGCCAGGGGCGGCGCCGGAGGCGCCGCCGGGGGGGCCCAGCGCCGATCCGAGAAATCCGCGCGGACCTCCGAGTTTTTATGTTTATGCCACTTTTTGTTCCCCTAACCATGGGGTGACCGAAGCCCCAGGCCCCATCACTCCGCGGCATTCTTCAAGATGGATCGATCTGTGAGGGTCCCCGGGCTCGAAGCTGGGCGAACACGCTTTGCCGTGGTGCCGGCGCCGCTCGCGTGGGCGCGTCGAGGCAAAGTGGGACACAGGAGCTTGTCTTAAGTCGGGCCTGTCCCCCCTACAGGGGGAATTTCAACGAAAAATAAAGAATACCCCAGAAGTAGTCAAAAAGTAGTCAAACAATAGTCTGGGGACTATTCTTAAAGTATTTTTTGACCTTCTTGGGTTTCTTTTGGTATTTTTTATTTCTCGTCGAAAATTCCCCTGTAGGGGGACACGCCCGACATAAAGCTTGTCTTCAGGCCATCCCGGGGCCGTTTCGAGATCCTCCCGGGGCCCTCGCGGGCTGTCTTTGGCGTATCTTGGAGCCCTCTGGGGGCCATCTTGACGTCCCTTGGTGGTCCACACGCCGTTTGGGGCGGTCTTAAGGGCAGCGGGGCCATCTCGGGGGCCTCTGCTCCCACCTGGCGGTCATCTTGGGAGTCCCCTGAGCTTTCTGGGGGTGTCTCGGGGGCCTCTCGATCATGCCTGGCGGCCTCTCTGAAGCCCGTCTTGGAGCCACCTGAAGCCCACGAGTGAGGAGCACGAGTCTTAAGTCGGGCGTGTCGCCCTACAGGGGGACTTTCGACGAACAATAAAAGATACCCCCTAAATAATCAAAAAATAATCAAAAAATAGTCCAGGGACTATTTTTTGCATATTTTTTGACATTTTTGGGGCATTTTTTGAGTATTTTTTCTTTTTCGTCGAAAATCCCCCTGTAGGGGGACACGCCCGACATAACACGAGTCAGGCTAAAAAGCACCATTCGGGCTTCATAATGTTCGCTTCTCGGGATCTGCCGCACGTGCCGGCTACGCGCGCCGCCGACAGCAGCCCCAGCCTTCACGCCCACGGTGCCCCCTCCTGCAGGGCTGCAGCCGCGCGCCCTGCAGGCCGTTGACTTCGGCCTGGCGCGAGTCGGAATGCGACTCTTTGCAGGCCACGTCGGCGAAGGGTGTCTTTGAGGGCCGGGCGTGGGGCTGCGCGGGCTGGGCAACGGGCTGCCCAGGACGGTCGACGTCGGGCTGGGCAACGGGCTGAGCGATGGAGCGCACGGGCTGGGCGTCGGCGTGGACGTCGGGCCGGCAACTCCGGAGCCGCTCGATCACGGTAAGGCAGCCGGGCGGGGCGTCAGGCTGTCGCTCGTCGCATGCCGTGCAGCGGCCGCGACGTGCTGCCTCCGTTGGGCGACTGCCTGCCATCCGTCGCGGCCATTCTACGGTCGGCCTCCCCCCGCACCGCCGGCACAGCCTGGCCGCGCGAGCGCGCGCGCTACCCAGGCTCCAGGCGCTCGATAATTCACCGAGCGCGTTCCACGACTCGCAAAGTGCCTACTCGCAAACGCCCGAAAAACACATGGCGATCCCCGGCGGGGGATCCCCGCCAATTGCGAGTAGTTCCTTTGCGAGTAGTGGAACGCGCTCGTCGACTGTTGAACGCAATCATCCAGCTTTCGCGCCTGAGATCGCTGGAAGCCGCCGAAGGCCGCCGGAAGCCGCTGAAGACAGTCGGACGACCGCCGGAGACCGCCGAAGACCGTCTGAAGGCCCGCCGGAGACCGCCGGAGACCGCCGAAGACGGAGCGATGTGAGCAACAAGAAGTCCATTGTCGAATACGTAACAGTTGTGGAGGACGATCAATGGAGAGGAAGCATGCTGCCAGATAGTTTCCAGATGCCTAAAACATTTGCTAAACATGCCTTAAGCATGTAAAATCAGGTTCAAAACATGTTCAGAACATGTTTCCGACATTTTAAACACATTCTAAATTCAAAGATAGGACTGTCGCCGGTCTAGAGATTGACATCAACACCAATATCGGCGGCGTGCATCCACCGAGGGAAGACGATCCCGATCTCGCTGATGGTGGCAATATTCTGGCTTCCAAGGTGGCCGAAATATTGCCACCAACACCGAAAATCTAGGATCGTCTTCCCCTGTGGAGGCAACCCCCTGCGTTGATGTTGGTGCCAATTTCCAGGCCTCCAATGATAGGACTGTTAGGGTGTCCATCGTCGTGGCATCCACGACGTAACAGGCCGTGTCCGCACCGGGCGCGAGGCCGCCTCTGCGGTCCGCAGGCGCGCCGGCACCGCCGGAGGTCGCCAGCGGCAGTGCCTCCGATGGCTCGGGGGCAACGCTTTGGGTGGACAGCAGGGTCCCATCGCCGATCAATCGTTAAGTCGGGCCTGTCCCCCTACAGGGGGATTTTCGACGAAAACTAAAAAATACACCCAAAATAGTCAAAAAATAATCCAAAGATAGTCTGGGGACTATTTTTTGAATATTCTTGGACCTTTTTGGAGTATTTTGGTTTAGAAAAAATCAGTCGAAAATCCCCCTGTAGGAGGACACGCCCGACATAACGCTCGGGGTGGACAGCAGGGTCCCATCGCCGATCAATCGGCGACGTATCGCCGATTCCAGGCCGATGCTTGCCTGCCCCCTGAGCTTAAGTCGGGCCTGTCCCCCTACAGGGGGATGGGATTTTGGACGAAAACTGAAACATACTCCAAAAATAGTCCAAAAATAGTCCAAAGATGGTCTGGGGACTATTTTTTTGAAGTATTTGTGGACCTTCTGGGGGTATTTTTGGGGTATGTTTAATTTTCCGTTGACAATCCCCCTGTAGGGGGTGCAGGCCCGACATAACGGTAGTGCCTCCGATGGCTCAGGGGCAACGCTCGGGGTGGACAGCAGGGTCCCATCGCCGATCAATCGGCGACGTATCGCCGATTCCAGGCTTTTGTCGGGCGTGTCCCCCTACGGGGATTTTCAACGAAAAATGAAAGATACCCCCCAAATGCCCCAAACAAGCCAAAAAATATTAGAAAAATAGTCCCCAGACTATTTTTGGATTATTTTTTGATTATTTTTGGGGTACTGTTTATTTTCCGTCGACAGTCTCCCTGTAGGGGGGCAGGCCCGACCTAAACGTATCGCCGATTCCAGGCCGATGCTTGCCTGCCCCCTGAGCCCGTCAATGCTTCCGACGGCCCCGACCTCACCCGCGGGCCCTCCCCATCAATGCCGCCGACGGCGCTGACCTCGCACGCCGGGCGGGCGAGCGGCGCTGCGGCCGCGGCCAGGTCATGAGGGTGCAGGGCAAGGGAATGCGATGCCAGCGCCCGAGCTGCGAGGGTGTGCCTGGCGAGGGCTGCCCGGCGAGGCCGGCAGCGGGCGGGGCTGAGGAGGCGAGGACGCGAGGGGCGGAACCTCCTCGTCACTCGTATGCGCTGAGCGGGCTTCGGCCGAGCGGGCCGCCCATCCGTTGACGTGCGGCCCTCGGCGCGCCACATCCTGGGGCGGGATGCGCTCGCTCGGGCCGCGGAGGTTGCCCCCTGGCCCGGGTCCTGCGGCTGGTGCCTCGTCGCAGGTGCCCCGCTGCAGCCGCGCCCCTGTCACGGCCGCGAGACAGCAGTCTGCCCGCGGCCACCGGCCCCGCCCCGTGCCAGTGGCACACTCGCGCTGAGGCCCCCGGCTTCGTGTCCTGCCCGAAGCGCAAGACGTCCACGCCTCCGCGCACGCCGTTCAGGGCATCGGCCCGCGCTGAAGCCAGGCCAGCTCTGCGCGGCAGGGCCTGGGCCGCAGAGCGCAGTCGCTCTGCGGAGGGCCAGGGTGCACATGGCCACGAGGCGCGCGACCATGCCGCACCGTGCCCTGCGGGATTGGACCAACGTGGCCAAGTGCTGGCTCAGGCGTGCTCTCGAGGGCGAGCGCCGCCGCAAGCATGCGCCCACCGCGAGAGCACTCCCCGCGGACCTCGCCCAGCAAGAGGTCTTGTCTGCGGCCCTTGCCCTCCAGCGTACGGGGATATCGTATGCCACGCACCGTCTCCCTGGCGTCAGCCTGCCCACCACTGCGTGCCGCTCGCGCCCGGATCGAGGTGCCAATGCTGCACCCACGTCGATATGTCTCAGTGGCGTGTGCATTAGATCCCCTCTGCGGGGCAGGTTCCTCCACCGTGATCTGGGGCAGCGCACATGATCATCGCCCTCCAGCCTCGCATGGCTGGGTCTGCACCGAGTCCGCGCGCCACGGCTGCCTGGCCAGTGGCTTTACCAGCAGCAGCGCGCTCGAGTGCGAGGACGAGCGCGCCTCGCTCGGCATGCCCGCGCGGGCCGCCAGCTCTCGCGGCGGCGGCGGCCCTGCCTGCATCCCCTCTGCCGTGCCAGTCCTGGGCGGCCCGTCGCTCTGCGGGCCGATGCCCCAGGCGACGAGGCCGCTGCTGAGGAGGCCCCCTGCCGCGCGCGGGCAGGGCCCTAGCCGCGCCACAGGGCCCGCTGCTGGCGGAGCCGACCGGGGCAGGCCCCCGCAGTCGGGCGGCCGCATCTGGTTCGTGCACGCGGGCTCCCGGGCGGCTTCGCCGTGAGGATTCCGGGCGGCGTCGGCCGCCCCCGCCAGGTCTGGGTCGCCTGGCGGAGGGAGCGCCTCGACCCGAGCCGTGACGGCGCCCGTCTCGACTGACTGGGCACGCGGAGCACGGGTGACCCCCCGCTCAGGGCGTATAGGCCGGCCGAGGCGGCCCACTTGCCATCCGCGCCCCGGCGACCGCGGCGGCGCCCGGTCCGGAGCGGGAGCGGGTCCCTGCCGCCCGCGCCCCTGCGGCCACCGCCGCTTCGGCCGCGCCTGGCCCGCCCGCCCCTCCGCGCGCCGGGTGCGGGCGAGCGGCGCCCCGCGGAGGCGGCCGCGGTCCGCGCCGCGGGCGCCCGGCCCACGGAGCCCGCGCCTCGGGAGCGGGCGCGCTGGCGCCCAGCCCCCTCCCCTCCACCCACTCCGCGCAGGCGCCCACGGCTGCTCCGGGGCGGTCGCCAGGCCTGGCGTGCGTGAGGTGCCGTCGGCTGCAGCTGGTCGCGCGCACGTCGTCGTCGCGCTCGTGGGGGCCTGCCGCGCCTCTTGCTCCGCCTGCCACGAGTTTCGAGTCCCAGCCTCCGCGTGTAGGGTCGGTGCGTGGCCGCGGGCTCGGCGCCGCTCCTGCGCGCGCTGGTGTCGTCGGCCCCAGGCGCAGGGCGAACGCGTCGTCGACTCGAGCCGCCTCTCTCCTTCCTCCGCACTCTCCGCTGTCGCACTCATACGGCGCCAAGCGGCTGCCAAGATGAGGCACACGTGTGGATATCGGACCCGATCCTTCCTCCCTGCTTCCCATCCTCCTCGTCTTCTCGCTCCTCTTCTTCTTTCTCCTCCTCCTTCATCCTCCCTCCTCCTTCCTCCTTGCCTCCTTCATCCTCCCCCCTTAGTCTTCCCTCCTTCCCTGCTCCCTGCTCCTTCCTCCTTCTCAATAGCTGCTCCCTCTTCCCACTTAAGGGTCCACGCTAATTGTAATGTTTCGTGCTTGTTTTCTGTTATCCCTCTTCTTGCCATGGTTCTTCGTGATCGAACATGCGGCGACCCCTCATTGTTATCTGCGTCTCGAGGGGTCATGGGTCTGATGATCATCACGACCCTGTGTTCATATCTCGTCGGTGGCATTCTGCTCTTGTCATCGGATCCCCTTACACTGACTGCGCGCATCGTCGTCGCCACCGTCGCCATCTCTTCTGCCCGAAACCTGCTCCTGGTGTGTCCCAGGTGGTGGCTGGCTCAGCGCAAGCACGGGGGCAGCCTGCCTGATCTCCCTCTTCTTGGAGCTTGCCGACCTCGAGACGCTGGCAACCCTCGGGCGCCTCGTCTTCGGGCTCCTCTTCGGCGCCACCTCGGGCGCTTTCCTCTACCGAGCCGGCGACGGCGTCGCCTTCATCCCGCTGCTGGCCTCGGGCATCATGCTGTGCCGAGGCATCCAGGACCACCTCAAGGGCGAGGCCCGTGGGACGGATGGCTCGTGCACGTGCGCCCGCGTGTTGCTGCCACCTGCTGCCGCTCCTCCGCCCTCCCTCCCCCCCTCCTCCTCCTCCTCCTCTTCCTCCTCCTCCTCCTCCTCCTCCTAATCCTCCTCCTCCTCCTCCTCCTCCTCCTCCTCCTCCTTGCCCCCTCCCCGCCCGCTGCTCCCGCGCGCTGCTGCTGCTCCTCCCTCCGCCCTCCGCCCTCTGGAGCGCCGGGCGCAGGCCAAGCGGCGCTCGGAAGTCGTGGGGGCCATTTGTCAGCAGCCGTGGCTCGCCGAGAATTCTCCGAGCAGTCCTCCCATTCCCCCCAGGCCCAGGAGATGTCTTCTGGTGTCCCAGAACTTACGGAGTTCCTGGCGTACGCAAAATCCGCCGACCCTGTGGGCGTGTGTGTGTGTGTGTGTGTGTGTGTGTGTGTGTGTGTGTGTGTGTGTGCGGGGCTTGTGTGTTCGAATCGTCGTCTCCGTCGGCCGTCGTCTCCGTCGTCCCCTTTCCCTGCACCCTCCCACTCAAGCTTGTCAGCGAGGGAGGAATTTAGCGACGTCGTAGTGTAATCGAATCGAAGGGAATCCCTCCCCCGCCAGAGGGGGGTCGCGGGAGCGGTCCCGGGGGCAGTGTACATATATATATATATATATATATGTACAAGTGGCACGTGTGTGCACAGGCTCATACAAACGACAACTGAAAGGGCGTTTGAAGCAGGAAGACACCATGTCGGCGGGATCGGAGATGAGGAAGGGGAAGCTGGAGCGGCGCCGCCAGGGCGTGCTAGGCTCCAGGATTGTGAGTGTTTTGTGTGTGTGTGTGTGTGTGTGTGTGTGTGTGTGTGTGTGTGTGTGTGTGCGTGTGATGTGTGCTCTGTTTTGTGCGTGTTTCCTGTGCGTTGTAGGTGTTGTGTGTGTGTGTGTGTGTGTGTAATGTTTGTCTAGCGTGTGGTGTGTTGGGTGTGATTTGTGTCTTTGTGTGTGCATGTAGTTCTGAGGCCCCAGGAGGCCCCAGGAGGCACCAGGCGGCCTCAGGAGGCCCCAGGAGACCCCAGGAGGCTCCAGGAGGCCCCGAGAGGCTCCAGGAGGCCCCAGGAGGTTCCAGGAGGACCCCAGGAGGCTCCGAGGCGGGGTCTGGGGCACCAGAAAGTACAGAAAGCCTCAGGAGGCCCCAGGAGGTTCCAGGAGGCCCCCAGGAGGCTCCGAAGCGGGGTCTGGGGTACCAGAAGGTACGTCGGGGCTCGTTTTTTAGAGGATGTCTCAGGCGAAACCGAGAATCGGGGTCAAAACCATTGAAATTACAATGTGTTTTTGAAGTTTTAATGTTAAGATGTTGAAATTCCAATGTGTTTTTGGACCCTGACGTCACGATCTGTGTGAGGTGTGCCACCGATTTTCAGAATTTCGAGGATGTCCCTAGCGAGACGGCCAGACAAATCGCGAACGACGCGGCGCGTACGCGTTCATCGCCTCTGAGGTGCGTATGAGAATATATATATATATATATATATATATATATATATATATCCCCGCGCACGAGGCCCGGGGACCCGGGGCCCGGGCTCCGAGCGCGCATGGGAGGACCGGGGCCTCCGAGACCGCTCCCAGAGCACCCGAGAGGGGCCGTGGATCCCCAGACTGCCCCATGAGAGCTCCAAGACGCTCCCAGAAGTCCCCGGGGGGACTTCGACAAGCCCCTCTAAGACGGCCCAGATGATCCCAACGTGGCCCAGGAGGAGCTCAAGACGGCAAACACAGCCCACGAGGCCTCCAAGAGGCCTCAAGAGAGATCCGAGAGGCGTCCCGAGAGAGCCCGAAGAGGCCCACATCCTTGATTTTCTTTGTTTTTTTCAAACGCGTTTTTCGGTTTCTCGCGTTTTCGACCTTCCGATGCTCCAAGACGGCCGACGACGCCCCCCAAACCGCCCCAAGACCGCCGAAGAGGCACCCAAAAGAGCCTCAATACGGCTACAGAGAGCTTGCAAATTGCCCACGAGGAGCCCCAGACGGCCCACGAGGCCCAAGGACAGGCCCAAGCTTGGCCCAGGGCGCTCGAAGACGGCCCAGATGGCCTGGACCTCCCCCCATCTATCCCTCCTGCCCTCCCGCCCCCTCCCCTTGCCTCCATTCCCTTTCACCTCTTCCTCCCCTCACCCCTCAGGTTTCGTGCTCCTCCCTCCTCTCCTGGGACGGCCCCGCCAGAGCGCAAGACAGGCCCCGCCAGAGCGAACGGGGCATCGCTATACCCTATCATTTCACAAGTTGCTTTGCCCCTCCCACCGCTCAAGGGCGGCCCCGGCAGAGCGAGAGGGGTGTTGCTATGCCGTATACAGTCCCTGTTCTGTCTTGCTCCTCCCACCGCACCCGAGGTAGCCCCGTCAGAGCGCACGGGATGTGGCTATACCATTATTTTTCTTAGGTTTCGTGCTCCTCCCTCCCTTCCTGGGCAAGCCCCGAGGGCGCGCCAGGGAAACCCCTGCCAGAGAGAGAGAGAGAGAGAGACCAGGGCTTCCCTACACCATATTCTTTCAAGCGATTCTTGCTCTTCCCACCCTTGCAGGGCGGGCCCGCCCGAGCAAGCGGGGTGTGGCCATACTATACAATTTCTCAGGTTCCGTGCCCCTCCCGCTCCTCCTGAAAGGCCTCGCCAGAGCGCCAAGAAGGTACCGCCAGAGGCCCCGTCAGAGCTCCAGGCAGCCCCGTACATGGGACCTGCCAGGCAAGTTATTGAGCATTTCCCGTGAGCCCGAATTTCTGCTCCCGCCGGTGCGATTATCGCCGGCATGCGGTATGGCGTCAAGCACAAAAAAGCTTTCCCATTCCCGTGGATGGACTCGACAACAACTGATTGCAGAGAAGGGCTCTGGTGACCGGGACATCTGCGCGCGCCATCTGCAGAAACCCGACAGTTGAACGACCGTTGAAAACGAGAAGCCTGGAGCACAAGGACGAGGACAAAAAACAACGCGTCCCCGCGCGCGCAACGAGGCCCCGAGCCAACCCCAACAACAGGAACCGGCGGGCGTCTGCGTGATCGGACATGGGAAGACCGAACACTTGCGCAAAACATTTACTGCCACGACGGGACGGAACGGAAACGAACGTGGAGAAAAAGCGCACTCCGATAAAACCAAACAAAAGGCGGCAGTGAGATCGTGAGATACGCGGGAACGTGGCACCCCGCGTTATGACTGCGAGTTTCTTTGCGTCGATGGTATGGGCCCGAGAACGCTGCAAACCGTCATTTTGGCCACAGCGGGGCTTACAGCGGCACCCGTGGTTCATCTGCGACTAGAACCGAAGCGCGCGCGTAGCGCACGCGTGGTTCTAGTGCATCTGTTTACACACATACATGCAAGGGTGCATGGGCGCTTCGCGCCATGCGTCTTGTTCCTTGAAGTTTTGGAGCGGTTGGCCTGTCGCGCCTTCCTCTTTTCCCTTTGAGGCGTGTTCGCTTGCTCGTATCACGAAGAAGCGGGGGAAGGCGAGGAGGGGGCAGTCAACTTGGAACGGGCAAAGGCTGTGAGTCGGAGACCACGGGTGCACGGAATGGCGTAACTGGAAATTGCTGAAATCTTGGGTGAGCAACGCACTTTCAAGAACAGTGGTTGCGAACCTGGGGTTGTGGGTGAACTACGGCTGTCCGTAATGAAATACCATTTGAGCGGGCGAAAACCCAGGGATCTACATGGGGGCCAGCCGAACCGGTGTGAGGGCTTTGTGCCCCATCTCGGAGCCACTTCGAACTGTCCTCGGGGCGTGTTGGGACTGCCGCTCGCCCGTTTACACGCTTGGGTGAATGTTGAGAAGGCGCCTTGGCGCTGGAATTCCCGGGTGGCCCTGTTGAGGAACGTCCAGACGGTGTTTCTTGGCTGTCATGGAGCCGCCTATGGGCAGTTTGGGCGTCGCTAAGGGCCCTCATGGCGCCCTCCTTAGAAGTGAGGATGCTGATTTGGCTCGTGTTGGGGCTCCCCTGGCCGTCAGGGCGCCGCCCATGGGCAGTTTTGGGGCTGTCCCGGGTCCTCGTGGGGCCATTTCGGGGATTCAGCAAGCGCGTGTAGGTTTAGTTGGAGCGGTGTTTATGTTTTCGGACGCCCGAACATCAGTGTTTTTTGTGTTCGAGCGCGTCTTGGAGGTACATTTCGGGGGGTCGCCTCAGGGCATCCGACGAGGGCCAGGGCCAACTTGATGCCATTTTGGACTATCTTGGGCGTGTCTTGGGCCTTCCGCCGGCCGCCTTGGTGTCAGTTTCGGGCGGTCACTGGGCCGCTTGTGGGCAGTTTAGGAGCCGTGTTGGGCCCCCGTACGGCTTTCCTCGAGTCGGGAAAGTTTTCCGGTTTCTCGCCTGCGTTCTCCGACGCCTGGCAAGCCGAATGAGGTCACAGTCGCAAAAGCATACAACAACCACATCACAATTCAGAGTTTGAGGGTTGCGAGCGCCTCTTGGATGTGACATTCGAAGCGCCTTCGAGCATCCAGCACGAGACTGGACCGCATGATGCCATCTTGGACCGTTTGTGGCGTCTCTACAGTCGGGGCCCTGAAGAAACCCTTTTCGTTGGGGAGGGGCTCCGTGTTCCTTAATTGTTTCGCAGCTTGCCTTAGATGTTCCTTAGGGTTTCGATACGAAATCGAAGTTCAACTCATGGGAAAAGGGGGCCTCGTTCCTTATTGGAGAGGCCTGACGGCCGGTGCCGCCGACCCTGATCGAAAGGGCTAGGAGTGGGGGGAGGAAGCGGATGATGATGATGATGATGATGATGATGATGATGATGATGATGATGATGATGATGATGATGATGATGATGATGATGATGATGATGATGATGATGATGATGGTGATGTGATGATGATGATGATGATGATGATGATGAGGATGAGGATGAGGATGAGGATGAGGATGAGGATGAGGATGATGATGAGGATGAGGATGAGGATGAAGATGAGGATGAGGATGAGGATGAGGATGAGGATGAGGATGAGGATGAGGATTAGGAGGAGGATGAGGAGGAGGAGGATGAGGATGAGGATGAGGATGAGGATGAGGAGGAAGAGGAGGAGGAGAAGCAGGAGAAGCAGGAGGAGGATGAGGAGGAGAAGGGAGGAGGAAGGAGGAGGAGGAGGAGGAGGAGAGGAGGAGAAGGATAGAGGAGGACGAGCAGGACGAGGAGGAGGAGGAGAGGAGGAGAAGGAGGAGGAGAAGGAGGGAAGGATGAGGAGGAGGAGGAGGAGGAGGAGGTGCATCCTTTGTGTGCCCGCTCGAAGAAAGTGCGCCCCGGGAGTGTGATATTCTGACTTGGGACGTGCTCCCGGAAGAGGAAGAAGTGCATTTCGGGCGTGCCCGCTCGAGGAAAATGCGCCCTAAGGGGGTGGTATTTTGACTCGGGGCCCGCTCCCGGGACGCCTCTGCGGGAGGAGGAGGAGGAGGAGGAGGAGGAGGAGGAGGAGGAGGCGGTAGGGAGAGAAATGAGGGAGGGAGTGATTATGAGATGAGTATGAGGTATGTTAGTAGTAGGTAGGAGATGAGGAGATGAGGCATGAGAGGCGGAGTATGTAAAAGGATTAGGAGAGGACCCGGCGGAGGAGGACGTGCATCCGAGGAAGTGCATCCCTTGCGTGCCCGCTCGAGTAGAGTGCGCCCCCCATCTCGCCACGGCGGGCGTCGTATCTGCCCCCGCCCCCCCCCCCTCCCCCCCCCCTCTCCCCCCCCCCCTTCTGCGGAGAAGGGATCAAAGGGAAGGGGCTTCCCTTCGACTCCACTACGACGACGTTTAATTTCGCTTTGGATAGCGCGCTTGAAGAGGAGAGCCCTGGGAGGGGGAGAACGGAGACGACGGAGACGACGAGTCGAACGGAGAAACCCCTCACACACGCCGACAGGGTCGGCGGATTTAGGGTTCCTTAGGTCAACGCCTCGACTGTAAGGCCGTGCGACAGCCGTCGTGGGGTCAGTTTGGGCGGTCATAAGGGGAGTCTTGTGGGCAGTTTGGGGACCGCCACGGGCGCTCATGGGGCTCGTTTGGGCCGTCCAGGAGCGGCTGCCAGGGCGTTTCCAACGGTTTCGGGCGCGTGGAAGGCCGAATTAGGGAGTATCCGAAAATCATGCAATATTGAATGACACATCCATGTTTTTGGGGTTTGAACGCCTCTTTGGGGTGACACTGGGGTGATCTTCGGGCATCCGGCGTTGGTCAAGGCTAGCTGGATGCCAACCTGGACCGTCTTGGGTGACTGTCGGGCCTTTCGCCGATCGATTTGGGACTGCCACCCGCCTGCGTGTACGTCTTGGCAAAGATTTCCGGCCTCCCCCCGTGACACAGATCCGGGGGGTCGCGTTTTTTTTTTCCCAACCATCCTGTGGTGTTGGGTCCTCGTTTTGAAGAGACGTTGCCCCGCGTTCCTCCTCCTCCTTCCTCCTCCTCCCCTTCCTCCCCCCTCCTCCCCCTCCCACACCCATTCTGGCACACCCCTCACACGTTTCGTGGCCCCACAGGGAGCTCCACCGAAGGCCCCAGTGGCTGCGCCCGCATGCGGTTCCACCCCCCATTCTGGCACACCCCTCACACGTTTCGTGGCCCCATAGGGAGCTCCACCGAAGGCCCCAGTGGCTGCGCCCGCATGCGGTTCCACCCCCCATTTTGGCACACCCCTCACACGTTTGGTGGCCCCATAGGGAGCTCCACCGAAGGCTCCAGTGGCTGCGCCCGCATGCGGTTCCACCCCACATTTTGGCACACCCCTCACACGTTTCGTGGCCCCATAGGGAGCTCCACCGAAAGCCCCAGTGGCTGCGCCCGCATGCGGTTCCACCCCCCATTCTGGCACACCCCTCACACGTTTCGTGGCCCCATAGGGAGCTCCACCGAAGGCCCCAGTGGCTGCGCCCGCATGCGGTTCCACCCCCCATTCTGGCACACCCCTCACACGTTTCGTGGCCCCATAGGGGGCTCCACCGAACGCTCCAGTGGCTGCGCTCGCATGCGGTTCCACCCCCATTCTGGCACACCCCTCACACGTTTCGTGGCCCCATAGGGAGCTCCACCGAAGGCCCCAGTGGCTGCACCCGCATGCGGTTCCACCCCCCATTCTGGCACACCCCTCACACGTTTCGTGGCCCCATAGGGAGCTCCACCGAAGGCCCCAGTGGCTGCGCCCGCATGCGGTTCCACCCCCCATTCTGGCACTCCCCTCACACGTTTCGTGGCCCCATAGGGAGCTCCACCGAAGGCCCCAGTGGCTGCGCCCGCATGCGGTTCCAACCCCCATTCTGGCACACCCCTCACACGTTTCGTGGCCCCATAGGGAGCTCCACCGAAGGCCCCAGTGGCTGCGCCCGCATGCGGTTCCACCCCCCATTCTGGCACACCCCTCACACGTTTCGTGGCCCCATAGGGAGCTCCACCGAAGGCCCCAGTGGCTGCGCCCGCATGCGATTCCACCCCCATTCTGGCACACCCCTCACACGTTTCGTGGCCCCATAGGGAGCTCCACCGAAGGCCCCAGTGGCTGCGCCCGCATGCGGTTCCACCCCCCATTCTGGCACACCCCTCACACGTTTCGTGGCCCCATAGGGAGCTCCACCGAAGGCCCTAGTGGCTGCGCCCGCATGCGGTTCCACCCTCCATTCTGGCACACCCCTCACACGTTTCGTGTCCCCATAGGGAGCTCCACCGAAGGCCCCAGTGGCTGCGCCCGCATGCGGTTCCACCCCCCATTCTGGCACACCCCTCACACGTTTCGTGGCTCCATAGGGAGCTCCACCGAGCGCCCCAGTGGCTGCGCTCGCATGCGGTTCCGCCCCCCATTTCGGCACACCCCTCACACGCTTCGTGGGTGGCTCCATGGGGAGCTCCACCGAACGCCCCAGTGGCTGCGCTCGCATGTGGTTCCCCCCCTCATTTCGGCACACCCCTCACACGGTTCGTGGCCCCATAGGGAGCTCCACCGAAGGCCCCGGTGGCTGCGCTCGCATGCGGTTCCACACCCTTTTTCGGCACGACCTTCACACGCCTCGTGGCCCCATAGGGAGCTCCACCGAACGCCGCAGTGGCTGCGCTCGCATGCGGTTCCACCCCCCATTTCGGCACACCCCTCACACGCTTCGTGGCTCCATAGGGAGCTCCACCGAAGGCCCCAGTGGCTGCGCCCGCATGCGGTTCCACACCCCATTTTGGCACACCGATCGCACGTTTCGTGG